>QVRM01003100.1:0-201005 GCA_003439945.1 Dermanyssus gallinae
CGATGCGCGTCATTCGACGCACAATCACTGCAGGAACGTGTGAATTACATGCTTAGTTGTAACAGTGAATTATTAGAAATACAAATTACTTGTAACTACCAATGATATGGTGAATAAACTGAACATGAGTATGCTAAGTTTTACAGTAGAAGAACAATTATTCAAGTAATTGGCTGTCACCCAAAGTTGTTGCTTCTATAGTAAGTACCCTGGGGTCTTTCCCCCAGTTTTCCCTTCTCGACATGCTTTTTGAAAGCGTGGCTCCTAATTTTCCCGAACTAATTTTTCGCTGGCGAACATCAACGTTTGGAGCTTAAATAAAAAAATATTTGTCAAACTTTTTCTATTTTCGCCTTCGACTAACTTTTTTATTTTTGCCAAGACTAACAGATATGATACGAATCACTGCAGACGCATACCTACTGATACTCTAACAATTAAGTCGTTTCTTATGAGATAGGTTCCCAAAAGTGCATGGTATAGATTTATACTATGGCATGTGTTTTTACCACCGATTCGTGCTTCTGGAAGTTTTCATCCCAATACCACGAAGTCACCTAACCTAGCGGGGCGTTTAGCACTCCGCGTAGTATTTTTTCGTCCGCCATTCAGCTTTTTCCTTTCTCCTCTTAAGATTCGCCGACAGCATTTCGACGCGTGTAAACTTTTTTTTATCTCTTAATATGGCGTACGTGTGACGCAATCACATATGTCGGGCCACCGAGCGTTGCGCCATACAGGTGCTAGACTCCCTGTTGGACCTCATTCACGGAGCGGATTTGTAGATAGCACGGAATTTTTATCTTGTTGAATAGACAAGTGGTAATGAAATTGGGCCTTTTGCTCTTACCTCACGGCAGATGTAAGAATCGTTTTGAATGAGTTACGAAAGCCCAGTTTTACCAGCACGCGCTTTGGTTCTCCCCTTGAACAAATACTTGAGTTGCGTGGGTTGCTGCTTCCGCCTCATCCTTAACATAACTTTGTTATGTAACGCCAAGACTAATTTTGCCACCCAGCGCATTAACGCTAGCGCGCATGCTACCTGCCGTATGATGCTATCCTTTATTTGAAAAGCAGTGAGATTAGCTCTGCAAAAATCAAACGGCAAGAGGACTGACTTTTTTTTAGAAGACTTTTTAGAGTTATTTCAGCAGTCGTGTTAAAAATATACAATCGGTTTAACCACAACATTATCTAGATGCTATGAAAATAGGCTATCTGCGTTTAGGCTTTAGGCTCAACAGCTGTCGCGAATTGATGCGCTGCATTCAGTATCAGAAAGTCTGACAAACGTTTGTGTGGCCTATAACAGGGTCCCGCATGTCTTCTGTATTCTCCTTGCTAATGTCCTTCATTTCTAAGAAAAAAGTGTTTACGCCTGAGCTTATTTCCTCGGTTTGACTTGAAAGGTGCTATTACGTCGAAAGACAGCACCAAACGCATCGCACAGCGTATGCGGCTTTTCGCCAACTTGCGTGACTTCGCGTGACTCTGTCGCTCGTGTCTTTTGGCTTGGCCCTGATCCATCACCATCACCATCAACTGGAGTTTACGGTCACGTCTACAAGTCATGTCATGAACGGCAACTTTCGTGCGTCTGCATCGAGGGCAGACGCATATGAGAGAGCCGGCAGCGTCGAGCAGGTTAACTCACCACAGCAAAAACGTGCCTTGAATAACGTTAATTGGATTTCCAACAGGTGGGACATAGTCCGCTTCGTAGCGGTTCCGTCGCGGTCCCAGCATGGCGGCTGCGACGAAAGCGCTCACCCCACCGAGTAGATGTACGCAGCCCGAACCTGAAAGGACTCAGAAAATATATTTATATTGGATTTATATTGGAAGAGCACTGTGACAATCTCTGCGTCACTGATACACTCTTAAGTCAGTTACGAGATAGTTCGCTCATGTTAAGCGGGCACGCTTGCCAAAGAGCAGCAGCAACAAGCTTGGCAACAATGCAAACGGTGGGTCAACGTTTTCTTTGGGCAATTTCGACGAAAAACGTAGTAGTAGAGAACGTGGCCTGCGACTGTAGCCCTAAGAGTCGCGGCTTTGAGAGAATACCCGCCACACGCACCGTTTCAAAGAAGCGACCTTTGGTGAATGTGCCAAGTAAAAAAAAAACATGTAATTCAGTTACGATAAATAAATAAAACGTACGAAAATTGCCGCTACAACGGTGGGTCGGATCGGTCGGCCTGTTTACCCCACAAGCACCTACCAGCGTAGTCTATGACGCCTATTTTTCGCAGGAATCCGTGGTTGCCCCAGATCCAGCCGGCAGGCACACAGTACACGACGGTGTTCGTTAACGAGAAAAGGCAATACGCGTTGTAGTTGGTGCGTTCTGCCATAGCGCCTGTCGCCGTCGTCACGATGTAGACGACGAACGAACGGCCGATGGATACAACCAGGACAGCCGCCGCAAGATCGGTGCATGGTGGCACCAGTTGTACCCATGCCGGCGGCAAGAGGGACAACAAGAGAGCATTGTTATACAGAGCGTATAAACCTGACTCAAAAGGCAAGTGTAAGCAACAGTAATATAGAATCGATGTAATGTTAATGTGTACATACGTCATAGTAATACTTTCTAAGCCAGTCCTTATGGCTTTTTTCGTAAGAAACTATGTACATCATCGATTAAAGTAGTATTTTGCCATTGGTATACCTATCGACAATGGACAGGGTAATACGTGGAATTAATTCCAAATTTAATTCCACGTGTTACCCTGTCCATTGGCGATAGGTATACCAATAATAAAATACTATTTTATATATATATATATATATATTTAATCTTTTTTCAAACAAAATTCCAATTTTCCTGTTAATAATTTTACCAGATTAATGAAAATACGTTAAAAACTCAAATCGGTAAACTTCTACTAATAATAAGTTTACAGATTGTAGACATCTAATTATAAAAACTATATATATATATATAGCAAAGCATTTACCAGATACGATAGTCGTAGCTGTAGTGGCGAATGAAAGTTGAAAAATAAACGTTGAAAAAGTTCCGCCCATTGTATGCTGAAACAATAAAAGCAACATTATTATTTTTATTGTATTTTAACTTTTTATGTCTTGCTGATTACGTACGCGACACACATGATATGTTTTTTTTTCACGTTACGTTTTCTTAGTAGGAGTTTCTAAGAGGTTTTCGGTCCCGCAAACTCTTTCTTGGTTTACGTGAAAGAGACGGTAATATTACTATTCCATAAAAAAATGTAGATTTAATGGCCTTGGCTAGTGGACTCAGTAAACTCTAAGTGGACTATGTTAGATTCCTGCATAATTTGCATTAGAACGCTAAATCACTAGCAGGCCCTTTGCATTCGCTGAGACGTACACAAGAATAGTTCCATAAAGATTGTCGCTACGATTTATTCAAAACATGAGATTTTCGAAATATGAATTGTGTGAGTGCATATACAAGTTGGTATGGGCGATCCCGAGGAGTGTAATCTCTCAATTCATATATCCGTGTAACAGAATATATAGCCAGAGCATTACACATACACACACATATATATATATATATATACAGGGTGTCCATCAAAGCTCTAACAATATCTGAGAGTATTACAGGGCTTGTAAAAAATAATTTTTCCAACGAGATGAGGATTCTATACCGACGTGACTGGCCGGGCGTTACTTCACAAAAAGTGGGATTTCAAAGAAACAAGTTCATATCTTGCAATATCGTCTCTCGAATTCGCTCAACCCACGATTTTACAATTATGTTTAGTTCACTCAAATGGAGTAAAATATACATTTTAAAAATGTTTCTTCATAAAGCTCTATCCTCTTCACGGTTCCGACGAGAGAAGTAGTGCAACGATTTTCGGTCCAGCGCTGTGCATTCCACTGCATGGTACTTGGCACACCTCTGCAGGCAGAACCGGCAGGTGCACAACTCGTACTCCTCGTGAAAGATTGCGTTTGAACATACCAGGTAGTGATAGCCATGCACTATGTACCTGGTGTATACGTGGCGATTGTCACATGCAGGACCAGACCAAAGATGCAAGGCATTGAAAACGTTCAAACCACCGACCTCCCGTCTGGCCTGTTCGACTTTAGCTTCCCACTCCGAAATAAAACATTCGTAAGGTACTGTACGCGGCATCTTCTGAGAGAACGGACAGTCTTCGGGCATTGCCTACTTCCCCGTAAAGAGAGACAAGTGCCTTCCGTAGTGTTTCGTTTACATGCGCTGTGAACGTCGTTCCCGTATAATGAACCCGAAGGCCAAGATACTGGAAAGAGTTAACAAACTCCAATGGTTGGCCGCAGCAACGTATGACGTTTCTGGCAGCCAATCGGCCTCCACAACTGAATTTCATAGCTTTGGTCTTCCTGGTGTTCATCTCAAGTACCTTCGAGACAAGGAACGCCTCTATCATAGAGGTAATGCGCTTGATGGCACCTAAATCGCGATGAGCGACCATGATATCATCTGCATACATTACCACTACGACTTTTTGGTACTCCTGTCGGACGTAACCGACGAGGTCAGCCAGGAGAAGTGTAAACGAGACGCAGCTTAGCGGGTCCCCTTGTGAAGTTCCCACATTTTGCGAGTGGCTCTGTCAAAGACCTTGACGCAGTCAATAAAGGCTGCATACAGATGACCTTTGGGTTGTGCCACAGCTCGCTCGATTTTTGACTGGAGAACATGAATTGCATCACGGGTGCCTCGGCCTCTCCTAAAACCGAATTGCTCCGGTGGAAGTGCCTCTTTAGCCACCCGCTCAATCCGTCGAATAACTAACTTACAGAAGATCTTCTTCAATGTGCGTTCTGACGCCACTCCACGATAGAGATTTATATCTTGCAATATGTTTGTATAGAATTGTATTGTATTGTTTATTAACCATTACTTGGTTTATGTACACATGTGCTACAATTTGTATAGAATATAAGTATATTTAGAGTATTTGGTAAATTGGAAAGTTAAGATGTGTCGAGTTGACATGGACGTCTATAGCAAACAATGATGAGCAAATAACTGGAAGGGTGCCCAACACAAAACTCGCCACTTAATTTACGTCAAACAATGCACGGCTTTTATCACGCTGTGGACACGAAAGTCGGCTTACACGGGGCAGACGAGCACTGGACAACGGCTGGCACTGTAGAAAAGCTTGCTCAACTTATCATCCATTAAATTTCCGAAATTCACGTGAACCCCGTCTTATTCATGAATGATTATTACTCAAGTAAAGTATAGTTATAGCTGACGAGCGAATGAAGCGCGGGAACTTTAAACGTAGCTCTACTGCAGCAGGTTAAAACCAAAATGGTTGGCAGATTCTACAGGTTGACCGTAGAGCTTTACGTTATCAGGCATTACAATGCGCCCTCTACAACGGAACGTCATTGTTTTTGTAAATGCCTCTCAGAGAAATTACAGAAAACAGGACTGGACTAAGGTTATTGCCCTGCGCAATAACCGTTGTTCTTTTAAAGTTGGGATGTTTGGCAAGGCCATCGTCCTGTAATTACATAGTTCTCCCTGAAGATAGCCCCCAGTAGCTTGAGAAAGAAATGGCCAAAACAGCTTCAGATGAGAAAACTGTATTAGAAGTCTACAAACTCGTGGTGACTGACCGCCGATGTAAGCTGCCCGAAATAGCGAGAAAGATGGGCATTCGCTATGGTGCAGTATATCAAATATTGCATCAGCATTTATGCATGAAAATCAAATCTTAAAACAAAGTGTCTACTGCATCGGCTAACAAATAAGCAAAATCTGACACGCGTGTCAATTTTGGATAGCTATTTGGAACTTTTGAGACATAATCCGTAGGATTCTTTGACTCATTCGTAGCCGCCAACGAATCCTGGATCCACCATTTACTCCATAAAGGCTACTCACCAGGGTAAAGAGACACATCTCGACCGGAAAAGTTTTGGCGACCGTCTTCTGGGACGCAAAAGGTATTCTATTAATTGTTTAGCTTTGTGCAGGAAACACGATAACTGGAGAGTGCCTGAAGAAACGCATCATGGCACTACATCCCGCGATGTAAAAGAGGAAGAAGTCGTTTCACCACGGCAATGCGTCCGCCCACACGTTTCTTAGTGCCATGCCTAAATTCCGCAAACTAAAGCTCAAAATTGTCGAGCATTCCCTACACGCTCCAGACCTGGCCGCGTACGGCCTTTACCTGCTTGGAAACCTTAGGAAATACCTCTCCTGAATAATATATCAGAGTATCATCAACAATATGTGCCGTAGACAAGTGTTTTGAGAATCATTTAGGCTTCTATGTAATTTCCGCCAAAAATCCATACATATTTTAAGAAGATTTTTTGCAGCCCCATCATGATTAAAGTTTCCTTGAGTGATGCTTATTGAGAGTAAATGATAAACCATACCGCTGAGAGTCAGCGGTCATGCTGCCACAAGGACTGTTGGGGTAACCCTAAATATCTCAACATGACAGCGTACGCCGCTGGAATTTGTCGTACAGATTAAAATATACGATTCTAATTTTTTTAACACGTATACACGCTCTTCAGGCATAGGGCTTCGTACGCAATAGTCGATCGACGTTCTCTGAAACAATCTAATGCAATACGTAATTGTCGCTCAAAGCTAAAGCAAAATATTTGCACACTGCCCACATTTGGACGGCAGCGTTTGTGTCACCAACATGGTCGTGCCAGCCATGATCTGTTTTCTCTAGGAGAATCGACTGGAATGGTGTTCTACTCAAACCTCAACAAAGATATATTGGCAACAAGCGCTACTCGCCATAAGTTAAATGTCAACTCATAGTTGCACTACGCGGGAAAATGCGAACATTTTTATAACTACCTATGCATTCGTCGAATATTAAATATATATTTGTTTTCTTTAATATATATATATATATATATATATATTACGCAAATCATACTGTCAGGCAAAGACACGTACTAACTTTGTAATCGTCGACAAGGAATGAGCCCATTCCCCAAAACGGATTACCCTCTTCACGACCGTACTGTACGGCGTATCCAAACATCCAGTACGTCAGACCTCCGAGAATGACGTCGGCCGCGTTTTTCATCATGATGTTTACCTCGTTCTTCCGACTCACACAGCCGGATTCGAGCAAGCCAAATCCTTAAGGTCGACGTGATGGCGGGCCATATGAATGAGGTATAACCAGACAACATACAGTGAGTGGGAAAATGAGGCGGTTTCTGGAAATATATTGGCTCAATCAGAAACTTCTGTCCGGTTAGTGAGCTTAATTCTGTTTATAGGAACCTGGTGGGCGCACGCGTTTGTTTTTAACAAGGCCCGTCTGTTTGCTGGGTAATAGTTGTTGTCGGCGCTTTAACGAAGCAACGACTACTACTACACTTAGCTGAATTTGACAGCGCCGTATGTCTTTTGTGTGTAAAAAGATGGCACTCGAACGGTAAGTTTGCGTGAGAATCTGGCTTTTCACTACTACAAGAACAAAATGCGACTTTGCCGACGGCGGAGACTTATGCTATTCACGGGCGTGTAACTCTGTGTTATCATACCGCACTGCGGTAGCAAGTATAGCTTTCGTAGTGGAGATTTGAATGCAACAAATTGACCTTAAAGTGGCCATCGGCCTTCCACGATCAAAGCGAGGGAAATAGCTTATCTTGTAGCAAACAATCGTCAAAAAGTGCCCTAATTTTTGTAATCCAGATGCATCGTGTTCCCGCCAGGACAGCGTCAGCCCGCACCTTCCTCTAAACTATCATTCGCTTTGCTCACTTCATAAATGATTTACGAAAAACAAGCTGCGGGTTTAACAGATTCCAGAGCCGCTTTGACCAGTGTTTGCTAAAAAAATAAAAGGTTCTAGAAGAGGACCATTGTTTCGTTAGAAGTGCGTTGGACGAATATCGTCGAAGAAGTTGATGATATAAACATCAGTTATATATCATCAGATAAAAATGAGATATATATATATATATATATATATATATATATATATATACATATATATATATATATATATATATATATACATATATATGTTGATGTTTATTCACCAATTATTGGTAGATATTCACAACATTTACGGGTTATTCCGCTCCAGTACGTCTATTACAGCATTTGTTAATGAGCTGGTGTTCAGTTTTAAACATTTCATTACGTGATATCGGTCACTGTCAATTTCACCACAATATTTATAAACACATTCGTTGATTCGAAAACATTTTCCCTTCAGAGGTATTGGTGGTATCCGTGCCAGGTTATTGTGCAGATCCCTGCTCGGTTTTGTTGCAGAGCTTCTTTCCATCTGTTAATGTGTAATAAGAAAAATATCTGGCACATATACATATGTATATCTCATTGTGTGACATAAGACCGTATATATGGATATTGAATAATGGATATTTTAAAATGACAGTCTAAATAAGATGCCACTGTACCATTACTTTGCGGAGTGGCATCGTCGTTGTCACTTAGTATCTAAATTAAGAAATCAAGAGAAGCTTGTGTCGTGTAACGTACCTGTTTGCATTGTGAATATAACGATACTTGATGTCATAATCCAGGTAGCGTCCGACGCGCCAAATAGGTCCTCGTTCTCACTGCTGGTCGAATTCATCATGCGAACTCACCCTTATTTTTTTCGAAAGAACCGCATCCGTAGTATCGAATTAATCAGTCTCGTGTTTGATGCGAGCTGCAAGTAGTCTGCGATACGAGCACAACAGTTATATATATATATATATATATAGACAGCGCCTGTCGCTGAATGTGCAACAGGGCAATGCGGCCTCGCTTCGGGGCACCCTCCAGAAATGGCTGGACTCCCCGTAATGGTGCACAGGTTTCCAGAGGCCCAAATATTATGTTCCGACCGTGAATGATTGATTACATTGAACAAATGAATTGTGTTTCGTATGCTATGAAAAAAAATATATATATACATACAAACAGCGTTAAAGTGTGATGCCGCCGTCACGCACCGGTTGGGAGCACACACACACATATATATATATATATATATATATATATATATATATATATATATATATATATATGTATATATATATATGAATATGTCAGGGCCTAACTGGGTTGCTGGGAGGAAAGCACGAATGTTAACCACCACGGCTGAGGTTTTATTTCTATCCGACTCCTTTGCTACGTGGGTACAGCACCGCCACTCCGGCCTCCCTCAGCACACTGTGTTCCTTCTTTCGACCGCGACTCAACTTTAACTCTGTCCTCACTTACTGTAGCTGTCGTCCGTTATAACGGCCCCAGATTCAAACCCCCGCTGTCGCTGCTGCCGCAGCGCTTTCTCCGCTAAGTGCGCCGCTACCAGCAACTGTCGCTAAGGTCTCTCTCTCTCTCACACAACCTACATAGCCGCTTATAACAATAATGCCACTCTACAGTCTTATATATAAATTGAGAGAAAATATTTCCTTTATTAAAGTTAATTATATCGGTGCAAAAAGCGTTCCCTAAATTAAGTGCTTACAATTCCACGTTGAGATGATATGACGACACATACTATCACAATTTCTCTCTGCGATGTGTTGTAATTTTCCATTGCCGCTAGGACTGTTCTGAAAGAGAACCACACATATAAATGAGTAAATCAACAGTCACTCCTAAACGAAACTTTTTCGCCCCTTCTTCCACTCAGTTGTAAAAATGCTTATTTCAAGTATTTCTACGACACCCTAAATCTGGTAAGACTGAGTTTGGAAACCCTTATATATATATATATATATATATATATATATATATATATATATATATATTTATAGACGAACATCTGTCAAATTCTATAAACAAATATTGGGTCTCCCGCCTCTTTTTCTTTCTGTGATGAATCTCAAGGTATCCATATAAGCGATTTTAACTCATACCCTACTACGGGAAATATATATATATATATATAAATACATAAACATAATATATTCTATTTTGTTTCACTAAAGTAAAGGTTGTCTTTACAATCGCTTGTCTGCCATCACTCTTCCAATGAGGGAAGTTGCGCTTGGATTTATCCTGCGCATCTCATCCTGGTGGTATCTATATGAGATTCAGTGTCTGTGTTGATGTTCAGCAAAAACAAACTGGACATGCTACATTTGTTAAGTATGATGATATATAAGAACACTAATGCGCAAATGACCGTTTAAACTAATCAGGCTATTCATAAGCGGTAAAAATACTGATCGTAGAAGAGGCCTCAGCCTATGTAGTTCCACGTTTGTCTAATAGATCGCGTATTTCTCGCGCAAAAAATCGGTTCTTCTGAAACGACTGTGCGTGGGAAACGCATCGCGTGATGCACTACTGTAGTGTCCACCACTCCCATAGCCGACCAGCGAACGTTACGAGTTCGCTAGTCTCTCGCTCGAACAACACACGTCCTCTGCTTGCTCCTGATGCATTTATTCTCATGCCTCCTTATATATGACAGATTACCCGCGCATCCAGTGACTTCAGTACTGGGGTGACGGCATCTTCTACTTGGCGCCACGTGGTGTTAACTTGCTTTGCCATTGCCGCCAACCGACGCTCGGTATGGCCGCGCTTCTTAACGGTCACATCTATCCTATAACTACATTCGTACCTAACTAACTGGGGATACGTCAACCGTGACGATGTATTGGTGTCACACAGATTCACCGAAAACTAGATGTTGATGAACCGCCTAAACACCTGGGCTATTCATTCCTCTTGAGAAAGACAAATAGAATAATTGCTTAGGAAACATGACTGCCAGCGAGAGATGAGAAATACAGCATCGTCTCTACAGCAACATATCTTGCATAAAGTAGATTGGCTGAAGCAAGGCACCAGATCAAACACTGTAGCGAACGCAGGTTCTTATTCTGAGAGGGGGGACTGCCATGCGGCAATGACGTTTGTTTTTGACGAGCTTCTACGTAGCAATAAAACGATTTACCTCGAAAAGTGCTCCCAGCTGCTCGACCGTTTGAAGTCGGTCAAAAGCGCCCCGAACTGTGCAAGCTCGTGTGTAGAGGGGTCGTACTCCACCATGACAACGCCCGTCTGCATACATCCGTGACATATGGCTTGCCGTAAGTTTCTGGATTTGGCGCGTATAGCCTGTTCGCCCACCTTATAGACCTGACGTTGCCCCTTAAGATTATCATCTGTTCCGCTTACTTCGGAGTTGTGTGATTCTGTTCAAAAGTTGTATGTTGATGAGACGTTATGTTGCAGAATGTATTATTGACTAAACAGACACTGTACGTTATATATATATATATATATATATATATATATATATATATACCGGGTCTCCTAGAAATAGTTAAAACGCTGCATAGAGAATTGTAGAACTCGTCGTTTTTTCCAGTGGAAACGACTTAGAAGTCTTATTTCAAAGTAAGAGTGTAGTCTTTACTTCAATGCTCAGTGCGGGAGCGGAACATGCTGGTCACGCATCTAGGTTGGCGGAGGCGAATAAGTGCAGAAAGTATGCCAGTATTACCTACCCCCACGAGTTTCGCCCGCTGGCATTCGAGACACTGGGGGGACCCGGCCCAAAGACACACAAACTCATTCAACGTGTCGGCAAGGCGCTCAACCGTTCGACAGGGGACACTAGAGCTGTCGAGCACCTGCACCAGAGACTATCGCTGGACATTCAGCGGGAGCATTAGCGCCGCCTCTGTGCGCGGAACTCTGCTAGACTGGACACGCCCGAACCTGGAGGATATGTGACATTTTCACTTTTAATTAACCGGTGCACACGTTCATAAAGAGACAATTGTTACCTCTAATATTTAAGCAAATAAAAGGGTGTCAAGTAAGAGTGATATCACTAAAATCAATGACACTTGTGTTGTTGCCCGACATAGAAGCACAAAATGTGCAATTGCAAGATAGCCTGTCCTCCTGGTTGTCTACAATCGCACAATTAAAACTAACACACATTATCGTGTTCGAGAGAATATTCCTCTGAAGACACATAACGTTTGCCAGAAGGTGGTCGCTTAGAACATAATTCGCAAATAATGAAGTTTCTTTATTAGCTTCCACGCCCAATACATTAAAATCCTAAACCTACGACCATTCATAGCGCTCATTCAAAGCTAACAAATTCAGGCAAATGCGCATTTCATGACGATCATTTCGGCATGAAATGTATGGCAATGCGCGATTGCGGAGTAATTAAGAGATTCTCTGGGCATGTCGAGATTGGATGCATGCATAAATGACCTATTCCGATCAATTACTCGTCATAGCTCTAGAGAAACACACCACTAGGTAATTTATGTATGCACTCAATCTCGACATGGCCGCCGAAAAATCTTATTTACTCCGCAATAACGGCTCGCATTGCCTTAGATTTGATACCATGATATTTCTACTAATGATCGTTATGAAATGCGCACCTGTCCGAATGTGTTTGTTTTGAGCGTTGTGAATGGTCGTAGGGTTATGATTTTTTGAGGTATTGTGCGCAAAATCTAATAAAATAACTTACTTTTTGGCTGGGTAGTGTGGGACTCTCAAACCCACTAAAAACCTGGTGACCCCCCTAACCTACATGGCCGGGATACTTGTGGTATTACTTCAGTGCATGTAGGGAAGCCGCATCTTCTGGCCGGCGTTATATGCAACATTTTCTCAAGAACACGACGACGCGCTTAGTTTCAGTATAGGGAGAACTGATTGTCTTGAACAGACTAGGTGAACTGCACAATTGTGAGACCTTGATTTTTGTCTACGACTTCGTATGACTGTAAAAAACAACGTATTTACTATGCTTGTTTTCTGGCTGATTGTGCACGATATGTGCACGATAAATTATACAAGCATACATGTGTCGAATGCTGCCATTTCTCTAACTAAATAAAAGCTTTTTTAATTGTTTCGCGTTTCATAAACATTAACAAAATAGGAATAAATAAGATATGTTGTATATAAAGAACATTGCCAAAAATATCAAGACAAAAATATGCTTGGCTAGCCACGAGTGTGTTCGGGACCTTTTCGACAGAGGACAGGACAACGTCTTTCTAATCGTGCTTGCCACAACACTCAACCTAGATTAGGACTCAGGCAAACGGCAGGATTACCAAAGCAGTTAGCGGGATTTGCCACATGCAAAGCAAGGTCAGGTCAACGCGCGTCTGCAGCGCACGCTGATCGCTAAACGCACACAATAGCTTGCGTGAAATTTCACCAGTTCACTTCAATAAATCGACGTGTCTATAGCGTTCATTTGAGATCGCCACGATATCGATTGCGCTCTACAGTACTTTTACTGTACGCCAATGTATGTAGGCCGTATGTATCGAGCCATGTGCACAGACGAGTCGAAGCAAACGGGAGACAGTATACGGTTGAGGTGGCCTCGTGAATCGAAGTATCACACACCAATAAGACAGACATCGCTTGGACATGGCCGACGTAGTTTGGGCGTACGTGAATCAACACCATATATCATAAATCACAGACAACACCTGTACAACAGATGTACCATGCTCACTGCTCGCAGGTATTCACAGACGATTGTGCATGGGTGGACGGTCGACGTAGATCATTCCGTCAAGAGACGCTGCAACGGAAATGATCTGAGCAGCGAGACATTCGTACACATACAGAGGTGGACCTCGGTGGCGGCGGCCCTGAGCCTTGATATCATCATCATCATCACCATGGTTTGCTCCCCCCCCCTTCTCTCTCCCTCTCTTGCCTTCACTACCTCTCTCGAATGTTGACAACCTCGTAGTCTAACCATCTCGACCTCGACAACTGTCTAAGGAACAGCAGGCTTGCTGGGATGCATGGAAGGCAGAGAAACGAAGTAGCCAGTGAGGACCCAATACGACCCCAATGAGACTTGGGCTAGCGTGAGCTGGTATCATTCTCACTGTGGACGGACCTCTGTAAACCTTGCTGCATCTCGTCCGGTAAACCTCCCCTGCCCTTCTCCGGCTAGGGGCCGCCTTCTCCGTCCGTGCGGTCCGTGAGTTGTCTTTGCAAAGACCGGAAAGTTGCTTCGAGGCGCAGGATTTATTATTAATCACTCGTCGGCTGGCCCGACAAGAACTAGGCTGCTGCTGAATCTACTGTTCGCGAATTGACCACTCTGCTACACGAAGAACTAGAACAAACTAGTTCGGCCAACAGTTGACCGAATTGTTGCTGCTGCTGTTGCTTTTCGTTTTGTATCGTACAGTCGCCAGATCTCAGGGGACGTATAAAAATGTCAGAGCACTGTCCTTATAACAAAAATTAGGAGTATTTTATTAAACTAAATCTCATGTCATGAAGTAAAGATGTTACCTGGTTTATGCGTATGCATGTCTTGCCCGCATGTCGCAGTAAAATAAAAACATTTTACATATGCACATACAGGGTGTTTACGCAACACAAAATAAAAAATATTAAAAAAAATGATACAACAATATTTTTTCATTTTAGTGGGAAGGGTGTGAATATATCTGTTTAGCTGTGTATTAGAGTTATCTAGTAAGGAATGCAAAACCAAACTTAAACAACAGATTTATTTCATTTCGTCGGATATATTAAAAGCATGTGCATTTGGATGACTCTCCTAGCATATATAGTTAAAACAATAATATCTAATAAGCACCGTTATGTAATGTGCAGGATGTTGACACACTCACAAGATCGAGCAGATACGGGCGACGGTCTCTTCTGCAAAATGCCCTTGATTGTTACAATTTAGGAAGACGTGCAAGTATGAAAATTTAAAGCTCAATGAGGAATTGCTAAATTTAAATAAATTTGTCGTCCGGAAAAACAGTCCCATAAAAATAGATAAACAGGGTGTAACAAAAATATTTCGGAAGGTATATAATTAATTGTAGATTTTTTTTTCTAATGGTACCTGAGAAGTGCCATTGCGACACAACCATGCGAGAAACTTCTGCTTCAGAAAGAATATATGCCACCGGCCAGGAAATGTTTCGTTTAGAAGATAATTCACAAAAATGAAGTTATTTTATTAGCTTTTACACCGAATATCTCAAGATCATAACCCTACGACCATTTAAGCGACAGCGCTCAAAACTAAACATTCAAATGCAAATGTGCACTTCATGAAAATCATTCTGGTACAAATGATATATATATATGTCTATATATATTATATACTCACACTAAAGCGGTTCGCAAAATTAAGGTTCTGAAAATTAAATTTTCAAACTTCACGCAAATGATAAAAGTATCCGTATTTATTGTCGTAGTCTTTATCAGAATATAACATTCTAAAGAAAATAAAGAAAATAAATCCACTCCCATTTAAGTGCAATTTTCACGTTAAATGACTGGAAACGCTCAGACTCCATACATGACAAAGATTCCACTTCACAGGATCATGTTCATAGCATGAGATCCACCGTGATTCGATTCAATATAGATTACCGTGAGCAGCAACGTGAACCGAAATTATCGCATTCTCACGAATGTGTTTATTTTATGAGCGTTATGTCAAACGTTTTATATATATATATATATATATATATATATATATATATATAGATATATATATATAGATATATATATATATATATATATATATATATATATATATATATATATATATATATATATATATATATATATATATACGTTTCTTATATATATATATCTATATATATATGTTCACCCTCAGTGCAGGTTGAATGAGAGCGCCTCGACGGTAGTGTCACCTAGCGGTCGAAGGGCGAAGCACGAGGCGAACGTCCCTGTCTCGCGACGTCGCTTTCTGCGTAGTGCCATAGTCATTCACATTACATGCAAGCATGTACCGTAATCATCTATCTATCTGACCGACATCCTCCCGCATGCTCAGAGAGATTTCGATACCGTATATGTTCCATTTCATAGGGCATAGACCTCTCACCACAACAGTCTGCGCCACAACAGCTGACGGTCTACTTATGACAACTAGACGCAGGCCTACGTGCTCAGCGGGAAGACTAGCAGACCTCAGCGTCACGCGTGCTTTCTCTGAGGTTAACTATAGTCAATTGCTATCGTTGCTAGCACGCCCATTGCTCTACACGTTGTCGAGTGGCAGATGGTGGCAGTCAACGTGCACCGAACGTGCACCGTGCTACCAGCGTAAAGTACACTTCCCCCCCCCCCCCCCCAACTATTCACTACCAGTGGAATCTGCTGTCAGGTCTTTCTTATGTACTCTTGCTCCTACCGCCGTACACCCCGATCCTATCCGGGTTGGCGGCTGATATGTTGTCTGTTGTCTCGTAAAAGTCGTACAGAGAGGGGTACACTACCTGGGGTGTTGCATTTTTATTATTATTATTATTATTATTATTATTTTTCTATCATGACATGATTTCGTACTGCAGACACATAAGACGGTGATGAGACGAGAGGTTGAAACGATGTGCGCCGTAGCATTCGTAGCACCACGTAAACGATCGTGTCGTCTGCTTCTCGTTGCTGGTGCCGTTTGACGCAGCAGCATTTGAGCATCGGCAAAATAACGTCCAGTGACCGCCCCGGCGGCGGCGACGTCCCAATAAGGTAGGCTGCACCAAACCTGCTCGAATGCGACGTCGACGACGACGGCTGTCATTTGGGAATTTGAGAAGTTCGACTCTGAGAGATACATGTTGTTGTTTTGCCGCGACTCGGCGGCCGATAGGATCGCACTTGAGGTGGATGTTGTGTAGGTTTCTTGACCTCGGCTGATAGTACAGGCGCCATTTAATATATATATATATATATATTCATATTTATATATATATATATATACATCTCCCGTCAGAAAACTATATGCATGCACTGTTTTGCCAAAAGGTAATTGTGGACGGTCGGAGACCGTATCCTGCTGGACACGCTGCCGCAACGCTACCTAGCTAGCACCTGCACTCCAAAGGTAATGGTATGTTTATTGTTCCATATTTGTTTATCGTTTGGATATACGTATTGTACGCTTTTCCCAACCGAACCTAATAGACTTTGTACATCAACGAACTAAATGGCGTCTAGTTGGAAACTATGCTTCCTTGTTCTCGTGCCAGACTTACTAATTCAGAATTCAATTCATTCTAGAACAACTCACTCTAGAACAAAGAATTCCCTATTGAGTGGTATCGCTATCTCTTGCTACTCTTGCTACTAATGAGGAACGCTCAGAAGTCGCGTAGAAGCTTCCACTTTGCTAAAACACAGGTCTTTGTCGCGCTGAAGTCAGCTGACGCTTGCTTCCGTTTAAAATCATTGTGTAGATAATTTTCCATAAATAAAAGTAATACTAATGTTATTTTCACGCTATAAGAGCGGGTGGTGTTCCACAACGTTATGGTCATGTACACAATTTCAATTTATTCACACTTTATCGTGTCATTATACCTAGTTATGTCCTATAAGCTGACATTTGGTGAGTATACACATACGTACATTTAGGTTTCTACTTATAAAGTACATCTGTTCATATACCAACATCGTCAGGAAGATAAAACGTTCAATTCTGTAAGTTGGGTCAATGACCTAATTTGATTACAATTTCCCACATGATATCTATCACACACGTTTCGACAGTATTTGCAGACACAGGTTTGTTCAGGTTCGTGATAACCTTGTGTCATGCACGTCAAATGATGGATGCCGTGCACGGCAAACCTGGTGACCAAATGACGATTCGTTCTGTTTGTCCTCTTCCAGCTCGAGTCAGTCATTGCTGGTGTTGTGATGAACTGTGGGTCGATCTCCAGTCGCTTCGATCTCTGTTTTTCGACGAAGGTACAGTAGGCTGGGGTTACTGGGAGATTACATTTTTTCGCGTATGTCTTCTACAAACGATGGCGTATCGGTCAACGAGTAGACCAATCTGTTTCTCGATGTCGTGTGCAGCCCGAGCACCATTTTCAGAAATGCAGGTTTCACTCTATCCAAGGTTGTCCAGTTACGCACGGTTAGTTTCTGCCAGACGATCTGGATTCCATAGGTTGTTGTCGGTGCGATCTTCAGGTCGAATAAGCTCACGGCCGTAGCAACTGCAAGTTTCTGTGGGGATTCGATCATAGCTGCGGCCACGATCGCCTTCCGAGCTCGTTCCTCGATATGAGCCTGAGAATGACTTACCGTCGTTGTTATGTGAGGCCGGAGGTACGTGAAAGGAGTTTACTACAATTTTATGCTCACCGTAAACAAAGAAAACACTAGATGCTCATGTCAGTTTCGGTGTTTGTTTGTAACTCACTCCATCGTTTCAACGGTTTATTTTATTCCAATCACCACAAAAGTCCGAGCTGACATAAAATTGTTCTTTGCTTCTTAATTGAGTTCGTGCGGAGCTTGTTTGACATACCTTAGTGGGCTCTTATTACTGTATTTGCTCTTTGCAACCTGTTTGTATGGAAGTGATCCGCTTACGTACGTATCAACATTAGACACCTCTGTACCTTTAAGACGTGCAATATTGATTTGACTCTGTAGCCTCGTGTCGGCTCCGGCTACGTACTTTGCCCTACCTTTTGCTTCTGTCAAACGTGCAGTTCATTGCAATTAATTGACGAGCAATGTTTAATGCATTACAATTTTAACTCAAGTTGCAAAAGCTTCAGAAAAGTCTGTTCAGGAAAGTATCAAGATGTATCCGAGATCAAACCCGCGATTGGTAGGTAGTACGAGTCTCGTAAGGTTCTGGTCGACATATCGCATATGTAATAATAATATATACGTCGAGCCCGGTGGCGTTGTGGCATACGTCTGCGCCTCGCGACTGGAGGAGACACATAGGTGCGCGGGTTCGAACCCCACCGTTGCACATTTGTATTTATGGGGCTCCGTCTATGAAGCAATGCGAAAAGCAGTCCCATGGACGTTAAATCTTGGCTGAGAGTCAGCCCCGAAAGGATTTTTTTAAAGTCTCTGGTCGACATATCGCATATGATCGTGAGTGTCCTTTGTGACTCGAAGTATAGAGATCGTCGAGCATGCGTCACCTGAACCGTATCAGTGAGTGAATGTTTATCGTCAACGAGATGCGGCCGGCTGAGAACATCACCATGCCACACTCTCTGTTTTCCCTTCTGGTCTGTGTATTAAACTGTGAAGTTGTTTTTTGCGATTCACTCATTAGCAGTTCGGGCGGGCATTTTGCTCCTTCATAACTGATTTGATGGTATTCGAAGCAAATTCGTTGGTTTAACGACGGACCACCTTGCGCCTCGTAACCTCGTTTGCCCGCCACGCTTATGCTGGAATCAGTGCAGTTCTGCAAAGCCGTCGTTTTTATCGTTTGTATGCTGTCGACCACTGTCGTTGAACACATTGGTCCACGTTGCCGTTCGCCCAAGAAAATACTAAACCTGTAATTTGGGATGCCTGCGTGGACATACTTCCCCTTCAACTCGGCATAAGCATTTTCCAGCTCAATTCAATAGTGTCATATATCTGCTGCTGTTGTCGTTAGTTCAGTCATGATGACAATGTTCGCTTGGGCTTCACTCCAATTGTCAGCATCTTTATCCAGTTCGCTTTGTTCAAGCCGTTCATCGGACATTAATTTTTTTACTGCTCAACATTTCGAGAGGGGTTCGGGTCACTTTAATTCACCGCTGTGCCCTCTTTTCGCCGGCGCCGCCGTTACCACCTGCTGCGCTGCCGAATATATGGTCGCTGCTACTCGGTGCACCATCGTACGACGAGATTTCTATAAATCTTTCCTTTATTTCACCCTAGCTCGGCTCAGTATGTTGATATTTTCTGCCTTTCATGCTACCGCTCATCATATACGCCGCGGTTTGCTGCATCCTAACACCTATATCCTTAGCTTTATGGCGATTTTCTACTAGTTTTTGTGTGTTCCTTTCTCGTTTCGCTCTGCCAAATCAGGACACAGCAGCCCAGAGATCATCTGTACCAACACCGTGTTACATCACTCACGAACGCTGTCTCTCCACAAACTTTCCAAGCTTATATATATATATATATATATATATATATATATATATATATATGTATACCACAAACCTCCGAGGACGCCGCATTAAAGTTAATTGCGTCTTTATTTCATAAGCTTTTTTGACGGAGGCGTACTCTTTCTTGAAAAGTGCAAACATGTGCACGCGCTCTATTCGTGGCTTATGCCAACGGTATGTATAGCAGACTCGAATCGCGTCTTGTACAGGTAGCTGAACTCATGCGGTTTTGCGTGCTGACGTTAGCAGCATCTCTGTTTTTGGAAAATAGCCGTATACAATACAATTTGAATACACCAAAAAATGTGTCGTGTACTGTATTTAAAGAGAGTCTTAGGCGACTACTGCCTTGTCGAACCAGTTGCTGTGGGAAGAACCGGACCGCCGCTCCGAAGAGTGATGTTAGAACAAAGAAATCGATATCCCCACTAGTACGAACAGAATTCGAGAGCGAAGCAGATAGTCTTGCTTATAAGGTAGAGTCGTTAGAACTTGTAGCGAGTAGCAATGCTTCTTATTAAGCGACTATGTAGTTGTTGAAACAAATCGGTGTAGTACCATCAATTTGTTTTAAAGAAGCCCCAAAGCCATCTTATAAGCATATTAAAATCAAGGTTTTGCAGGTAGATGAACGGAGAGAGAAAAATAATGGCGATATGATGACGAAAATTAATGGAGAGATATGATGGCGGAAAGTAATGGAGAGATATTTCGTCTGTACCATTGTTGGAATTTGTCAATTGCTAGTATTTTTTTTAGCGGCTGGCAATCATAGCATACGCAGTAAAGAAGACTGTATGTTTTTGTGTTTCTTCAATATTCTCTACCAAAGGTGAATACTTGTTTTGAGCTGTTCATGGTCTGTAGGTAAAGTTTTCGGGCTGACCCTCAGCCAAGATTTAACGTCCACAGAACTGTTTTTCACATTGCTTCATAGACGGACCCCCATAAATACAAATGTGCAACGGTGGGGCTCGAACCCGCGCACCTGTGTGTCTCCTCCGGTTGCGAGACGCAGACCTAATCCACCACGCCACCGGGCTCGACAATGGACTCGACATGGTCTGTAGGTGCGGATTAATTACGTCACTATAATCAGATGTTGGAAATTAGGCTGTTATCTTAGTACGCCATATTGTAGCGGTTCGTTGTTTTGAGATGCCACCATGGAGTTGTAGATCCATGCCAAAGAAACTGCATGCCGGGGCCGTCGATACTTGGGTCATTGTTTTTCATCCGGTGGGTCGCTAAAATTAAATTCTTAAATTTCGCTTCTCTCAGGCGAGCATTTCTAGCGATCTGCCTCGAACGCAGAGAGTACAAGCAAACATGTGTAAAAGCTACTGGACGTATCGTTTATAGTCTCTTTGCTGAGACTTCTGTGTTGTCTTCGTTGTTGGCCAATTGTTATTGTATTGTAGCTACGTCGCTTTTAACTGTAGTTTGTCGGAATGTAGTCGAGTAGTTACTGGCATAGAGTAACCTAGAGTGGCTCACGATTCACCCAGAGCAACGGCGGTCCGAGCGGCTGCGTAAAACGTGCTCGCTCAAGACGGCGTTGTGACAAAGGAAATATCGGTCAATGATCTCGACATGGCGTGCCTTGCAGCCGTGTTTGTGATGCGTTTTGTCTTTTATCGGCTATACCGGCATATAGACGCTTGAGTCGGCTGTTAATGTCGACACTGTACGGGGGGTTTGTGCCACTCGATATGACTAACGAAAAGACACTAAAAGGGATTGTGGTTACTCTCAGTGCTAGGCACGTTCATTTGAAAGCGCGAATACGCGCCGCCGATCGGCAAATGACTCGCACTACTGATCCGACAACGAAGAGAGCGTGTATAAAGTTTGGTGTTTCTAAAGAAAGCCAAGACCTGACAAGTAAGATAAGCGAAATGCGGCCACCCACTGCCTGAGACGCCGTCACTGAACTGAACATGACCATATTAGCATTGAACACTATACGGTGCCATTATACGCAGCAGGCGGCATATTTTTGTATTAATGCCTATTTTTTTGAGCAAATTACACCTTCGATCAATGTTCCATAATCGATTGCAATTAATGCGAAAAACCTAAACTTATTGCATTTTCGTAGATGGGACGAAAGGAAAGAGATGCATGGCAACACTAGCAGCCGCAAGATTCCAAGGTGGGCGCTATATGACCCTCAACACATCATCTTTTCAAAGCAATAATTTTAAATTTTGCAAATGTTAACTCAGCGTTATTATATACCTTGATCTGGCATTTTTAAACTCTAGCCTTGTTAATATATATATACATGTATTATATATATCTATGATATATATATATAATATTTATATATTATATATAGTATATATTCTATATAAATATATATATATAGTATATATATCTCATATATATATATATAGTATATGTATATTATATATATACATATGTATATATATATGCTACTATATGTATATTTCAAATTTTCATGCATTGGACTAGGGTGTCGTACTTAGGTAAATTGTGATTTGTTTTTCATTTAAGGCAACTTTACAAGTGACAGAATGCAGAGCAGTCTAAACGGCCATTTCCGCCACGAAACCTCAACGCTCTGTTGACAGCACCGACCAACCGGTGGAGAGCAAACCCTACTGCAAACACCCGCGCCGCCTGTTCAGAGGTGAGTGACTGGCAGCCAGAGAAGCGTTTGCTGTATTCATAATGTGTGCTCGTTTAACTCACTAAGTTTAGCGGGCTCGCAGACAAGCCAGCATCGAGTCTAAATATTTTTGGAGCTGACCCCCACCCAAGATTTAACGTCCACGGGACTGCCTCTCGCATTGCTTCATAGACGGACGACCCCCATAAATACAAATGTGCAACGGTGGGGCGGCTCGAACCCGCGCACCTGCTATGTGTCTCCTCCGATCGCGAGGCGCAGGCGAATGCACCCACCACGCCACCGGGCTCGACAGCACCTAGTCTAAGCGCACTAAAACACTGCGCACAAAACAAAACTCTGTCAACGCTGCAACCCCACCATCATAATGAATCGAGAGGTGGTATGGTTGATAACAACAAGAACTCCTGCAGTGTTCTGCTCATACATCCGTCCTACCTATTGGTCATCAAATGACAGCTTTCGCCGAACGAAAAACAGATCGCAGAGTTATTGTCCTATGTGGATACAGTACGTTACAAAATGGTTATTTGTCTTTACTGTTGCCGAGTACCTCAATGTAATCCATCTCATGGAACAACAGAATGCGAGAATTGACGGGACGCTGGACAGCCCTTGTTTTGTTAAGGCCAGATGGTACCACCAACGACACACCGGCTTCTATCTGTATAAGGTGTCACACACATCTGCTGGCAGCTGTGTATGATGCAGCCTGTATACGCGTATCGGCTATCATAGGTCATTTCATTTCAAAGAAAATCCGTGAGAAAGAGAGAGGTACACGTCGAGATGTACCAGTTCTGTGGAGATTTTTCTCCTATTTCTAGTTGCCACTTTTATCTAGGTGCGCGGAAATGTTCATTTTTTTATGATTTTAGCCCTGACTTTGATTTGGTTTGCAATTTGCCGATAGATACATTGGCAAAAGTGGCATGTTGCTGTTTTGGGTTTCATACATTTATATATATATATATATATATATATATATATATATATATATATATATATATATATATTTTCTCCTAAGACGTTTGGCGCTAATTGTACACACACGCACTGTCTATATGCCGATACAACAGCGCCGATAGCCACCATCTAGGCCTCGGGGCAAATGGCGACACATTGTTGCATACGCTACTACCTGGTTTCATAGCCAAAATTACAAATTTGATTCTAACATAAAGAAGAAACACCTTTGCCGTAGTATAATGTCTCTCACATGGCTGTCGACTGCCACGACTACCATCTTCATCGGACGTTCGAACCTAGAATCGAAATCTAGCCAGCTGCTCTTTTTTCTTTTTATTCGCCTCTCAACGCTTTCTAGGAATGGCGGACAACTGGCGATTATGCCGTAGACCATGAAGCGCTCGGGGGTGCACGGTGGACGTCGCCACGTAACGAATCCGCATGGACCGGCATCGAGCCATGGGCCGACACGAGCTACCCGGGTCCCCAACCGTGGCAGCGGCAGCCACACGTGGACTTCACCAGTCCCACCGCCGGCCGCACCGTCTACGCTCAACGTTCGGTAGTAGCAGTTGTCCTGTAGTATGCATAGCACTGTTAGCGACTGTTTTTAATTCGCGTCGTGGCTAACGTCATTTCGTAGACACCCATTGTTGCTGAACCGCCAAACAGACGTCGAAATGAAAGCTTGCTGAGTGAGCTCCACATTAATGTAATTGATTATGCGTCAAAAGACAGTCAGCTAATGCCCTATATATATATATATATATATATATATATATATACAGGTAGTTCAATAAGTTCTTAGAATGAAAACCGAGAATTTTCCAAATCATGGGCCAGTTTTGCCGATGCTTGCCGGGACTTGTGTGCAGGAGCATTGCCCTGGTGAAACGGGACAACCTTATTCTACGTTGGTCTTAAAAAACTGTAGCCATCACCTTTCCGGTCAATGCCGTTGTCCTCACCCTCTTCGGAGGTCCTTCATCAGGTGCACACCATTGGCAAGATGCTTCTTGGGTCTCGGGAGTGTAGTGATGAACCCGGCTTTCATCGACGGTCATGAATCTGCACCAAAAATCCGACAGATTGTTCGGCATCTTGGCCAAATTTCGCAGCAAAGCCAAACCAGGCGCGTCTTTTTGGCCTTGGTTGAGCAAATGCGGCAGCCATTTTGCTCTAAGCTCTTTCATCTTCAAGTTTTCGTGTAGGATAAAATGCACACTGCCTAAACTAATCCCTAATGCCTCCGCTATTTCCTTAATGTTCATTCGCTTATCTGTGCCAAGAATTTTTCGCACTTTCTCTACGTTTTCCTCATCAGTTGCCGTTTTTTGGCCTCCTGGACGTAGTTCATCCTCGGTGCTCCTGCGACCTCTTTTTAACACATTAATCCAGTTCGAAACAGTGGCAAAACATGGCGCAGAGTCACTGTACGTGTCGTCTAACTCAATTTTTACTTGGGTCGCATTCCAACCTTTGAAATAAAAATGCTTGATAACCACTCGAAACTCTTTTTCTCCATTTTTAAAAATCACGCCGATACGTTGCTAAAAGCTATCAAACGAAATCGCAACGGCCAATCACCATAATATATTGAGTGCTAGCAGTCGGAAAGTTGCAGTTCCTATTAGCGGTGAAAGCGTGCTAAAATTCGAATTCTAAGAAGCTCATTCTAAGAACTTATTGAACTGCCTGTATATATGTAGGTGTCCCCTAGTAGAATGACTACAAAAATGCGACTCAACGTTTTATATATATATATATATATATATATATAGCTAGGTGTCCCCTGATAGTGACTACAAAAAGCCACTAAAAAGACATTATTATCTTTATTAATTAACTAGATTCTGGTACATCAATATCCTATATGGTTGACTTGGCCTGAACCACAGCGTGAGGTCTGTCGAATAAGATTTCGCATGAATCACAAACGACTTTATGGTATATTATCATATTTCACTCTCTTATAAGAACTTGGTGCAGGGCATTGCCGGAATTGTATCTGAAAGTACAAACATTGGCATCAAGAATTCCCTACAAATATTAAAGTTTTCGGACTGACTTTTAGCCAAGAATTAACGTCCACGGAACTGTTTTCACATTGCTTTATAGACGGACCCCTATAAATACAAATGTGCAACGGTAGGACTCGAACCCGCGCACCTATGTGTCTCTTCCGGTTGCGACTTAAGCCACCACCACGCTCGACAAGAATTCTCTACAGGGAATAAAATATGCTTAGTTGTAGTAACTAATGGATCAATGTATGCCATCTTATTTTTCCATTTAGACATGCGTTCGTTGAAAGCTACCGTTTTCGTCAGAGCGCGCATCTTCTGTACGTCCTCAATAAATAGCGGAGAGGACACCAGTAAGTAGGCTAATAACCTGCTGAGGCTAGTGCAGTGGACTCTTAGCAGCGACTTCTTCTTCAGCAAAGTTGTCTTGATTTGATCAAACACCTTGAAGTTTAACTTCGACAAGTGAAGTCATATCACCTGAATATCGTAGTAAACGAAGCGACACCCTACATTCATAGCTTATGAGAGTCCCTGAGAATACTCTCAAAGGATTGTAGTCCTTTTCGGCTTATATTCCTCGACGTGCCTGGAGCAGTTTGTACCCAGAGACGAGAATAAGATTTTTGAGTAGGAGAAGTGTGAGACAAATTATATAGTTATTAAATCCAAATAAAGTTTGTCGTTTCCAGCTATGTTTCCTCCATATCAAAGTTTCATAGCCTTTGTCTTACGTATATTGATCTACAATTTGTTCCGGTCGACATATTGCTGCAAGATCGCAAGGGACTGCTACAAGTGAAGTATAAGCTGCGGCAGTATCGCACTAAGAGCGTCCTGCTGCGAGTGCCGTCTCTGTAGCTCTCCAGAATGGTCGCTCACCGACACCGAGAACAGCAGGAGGCTGATATTTTCGCCTTGAACAACACCAGTGGTCTGTGCCGTCTCCGTATGTCCAGCAGCTCCGCCTTCAAGGGTGACTTGACCCTCGTGTAAAATGCTCTTAATAAGTTCCAGTAAATTCCGAGAAGCCCTCCAAAATGTTGGCTTGGCAAGTGTAATCGTTCGTGCGGCCGTGCCAAACGTCGCTTTGAAGTCTAGGAACAAGGCAACTAAAATTAGCTCCTCTAGTTCGAAGTGCCCGTTGTAAGGATGTAAAAGTACAGAATATACTGTCATTGTAGGCTTCTAACGCTTTGTGTTTGCTAAGGCTGCTTTCTGTTGACTTCTAGGACATTTTCATTGACAACCCAACTGCGCTTCGAAAAGTTAGCAGACGGTTGAACGTGTTGCAGGAGGGCGTAATGTGGTTCGGTTAGGGCGTAAAGCAGCCTCGTGACAACGTTCCGAGAGACCGGCTTCAATATATATATATATATATATATATATATATATATATATGGTGTGTCAAATCACAAAACTGTTCGTTAAAACGTGTTTAACATCGGTTGTACGCGCACATACTGTTAATAATAATGAGGATAATGAGGACTTGATAGGGACAGGAACGGCCAACACTAGTTTCTCTATATACCGATACAAAAGCACAGGTAGCCGCCATCTAGACTTCAGCGACGTCAGTATGGCGACGCAGCAATGCAGCTGCTGGTTTCAAATCTTAATCTGGTTTATGGTTAATCTGATTTCAAAGCCTAGTAGTGGGATTCTAACATAAAGTCTAAAGTGGGATTCTAACATAAAGCCTAAAGTGGGATTTTAGCATAAAGCAGAAACACCTTTGTCGCAGTAGAGTACCTTACATGGGCGCCCATAATGACTGCCACTGTGATCGAACAGCATTCAAGCCTAAAGTAGAAATTTTGCCAGCTGCTCTTTTATTCGCCTCTCAACACTTTCTAGGAATGGCGGACACCTGGCGATTATGCCGTGGACCATGACGCGTTGGGGGGTGCACGGTGGACGTCGCTCACGTAGCGAATCCACATCGAGCAGCTACAAGCCATGGACCGACACGAGCTACGAGCGTGCTCGACCGTGGCGGCGCCAGACTCACGACGCGGATTTCACTTCCAGTCCCACTATGGCTAGCGCCGGCCGCACCATCTGCGCTCAACCTTCGGTCGGTAGAGTAGCAGTGGTTCTATACTATGCATAGTTGTTCGGTTAGCCAGCGGGTTTTGTTGTGTTTGCTTGTCGGCTCACAACACTTCTTATGCAAACTATTATGTTTGCTGACCCGCCCGACAGACGTCGAAATGATAAAGGCTTGCGGAGAAAACTCCACGTCAGCGATGCTAGTCACGCGTTAAACACACGCGTAATATAAGTTAGTAAACGATTGATAATGATAATTATTAAAGACATTTTTAAGTGATTGTGATATATGCACATAATGATAATAATAATAATAATAATAATAATAATAATAATAATAATAATAATAATAATAATAATAAACCCTTATTAAAAATATGATTATCAATATTTCGAAGAGTTTGGATACTGCGTGCGCGTTGGACGCGATTATGAGCATTTATTGATTTAGTCATTGCATTTATGAAAACACTACATTGCTCTAAATACTAGGGTATCTTCGAGATCAGCACTATTATAAATGTTTAGTGATCTATTGAAAAATGCGTATTTGATCTTACAACGTATCAATGCGTGTTCCCAAAAGCCTATGATTTATATTACTTGTTACACAACACCATTGTTGCCATTACAAACGGATTATTGTTACATTTCCATTATTGTATCAATGTTAATGCGCGTTTCTTATGTTTAGACACTATTCTGTGTAACATATTTAAGTACAGATTTTAATAGTATTTTTAAAATACTTAATTTTAATACTTATTTACACATCTAACTCACTATATGATTAGTAGAAATTGATATATTTTACTTATATTGTCTGTAATTTAGGAATAATTTAATCAACATGCTTATATGGATTAAGTATTAAATTTTGAAAATAATTTAAACAAACAATTTTTGCTCAGTCATATTGTGCACTAATCCAAACTCTTACATATTTTTTCTTTGAAAATCGTTTGCAATAAGGATTGCCATTATTCTGAAATGATACTTAATACACATATAAAAAGGATTTTTTTTGCCGAGTATGTTTTGTAATTAGTATAACATTTTATAAGAAGTAATTTATTTTGTAGATAACGAAGAAAGTCAGTGTATATATATATATATATATATATATATATATATATATATATAATACTTAATACAAATATAAAAGGATTTTTTCGCCGAGTTATGATTTCCATGGCCCTGGTATATAGTATGTTTTATAATTAGTATAACATTTTATAAAAGTAATTTATTTTGTAGATAAGGAAGAAAGTCGGTGTATATATATATATACTAAACTGCGAGGTCTGCCGAGAATGCCTTGCACAAATCCCGAACGTCTTTGTAGTAGTATCTTAATCCATTCCCTTAAAAGAACTTGCTGCAGAAAACTGTATCCGACAGTGCAAATACTAGTTCAAAAATACCATACGTGTTACTTAGCTTTATTAACCAATAATTGGTTTACATATTGAGCGCAAAGGGAAAGCACAATTTACATCGAATATATTTTATGGGACTTCTCTCGAAAACAGATCTTCGTGTACAGAAAATCGTTCGTATCAGGTGTTTATTTTCATATTTACAACGCTTCCACGAAGACCACTTAGACGTCGTTGTCTGGGTTTCATAAAACAATGAGTTAACGCCTGCAATCTTGTTCTTCCATTTCGATTATCGCCTTGGACAACACCAGTGGTGTATATGATCGCCGTATTTTCAACAGCTCCGTCATCTAAGGTGGCTTGTCCTTCGTGTAAACTGTCTTTAATATCTTCTAGTAAATTCAATGAGGCCCCGCAAAATGCTAACTTGGCATAAGGTCGCTTTGAAGTCTAAATATAAGGCAAATGCTAAGCCGCTTCGGTCTGAAGTGCCCGTTGTAAGGAATCTAGAAGTATAACGCATGCTGTCATTGTGGGCCGTGCTCATCTAAAGCTATGTCTTTACTCAGGCTGTTTTCTGTTGACTGCAAAGGAATGTTTTAATCGACGGGCTAGGATGGCCGACAGAAGATTGTAGATTGCGCTCTTCGCAGTACTTCCGTAAAAGTATGGAGCAAACGGATCCCTTTGACTTTAAGGGTAGTGCTAAGACGACTAGTCTTTTGACCTTCTTGGACGGCGCTTTCCGCGTCAACTACTTCGGGATCGTTAAAAGACCGTCACAGCAGTTGCGGGCTACAGGGACGCGTTTGTCCTACACTGGCATTACCACAGGAACACAGCTTGTAACGGTTATGGCACTGGAAAACATTTGACGGAAATGAGCGACTAATATATGATGTTATATAGGACCTTCATTAACCCGCCCGTCTGCACAGCAGCTATTTATGAGTTTGTTGCGTTTCAAAGAACAGTTTGCGTCTTCGTCGCATCCTCATATTACTTTATGGCGTTTTTACAATCCGCCAAATTACAATGGCTCTTTGATATGTTTGCAGGAGACGCATTGCTGATTATACCAACTTTTGATTTTTGTTTTATTTACTTGAGTGGACTGTCCCTGGGACGCGACGAAGGTCGAGTCTTAAGCAGCAATTATAATTTATATTTTTACTGGACTAAGTGGATAATGCGGTTGCACACACGGTTGCCACAGCCGGAAAGGTCCCTGCAAGCGTGGACCGGTAGTGTAGGGCTCCAACCCACTAAAAACCAACCATATCTGCGTTCCCTGGCCTAACTAGGAATTGCTTGCGCACCGTATTAAACAGTTAAAGGGGGGTGAGCCTTTTACTCCTAGCGGCTGTGTTCCCCGGGAGCCACGGGGAAGGGGGCACTTTAGAGAGTTGGCCCTTATTTTATCTTGTAGTATGGCTTTAAAGGCTTCGGATATAGTGTTCCAGTACGAGTGTTGTTTTTAATAATTAATTTTAATAATTTTTTTTAAGTTTTTACCGCGGCGTTATATACGTTAATACAATTTCTCACCATTTAGACAACGAACTACGGTTCGAAAATTTAACAGACGGTTAGGCATATTATATATATATATATATATATATATATATATATATGCCAACCATCGTCAGTGGCGACTTCAATGCCCGAATTGATGGTGGGGCTACTAACGATAAAGGAGAGGTGCTGCTCCAGCTGATGGAATACTTTGGTCTGAGATGTGCAAATGCACGCGAAGACCACACGTATATAATTCATAACGGAAGCAGCACCATTGACCTACTGTTTCACAACCTTGTCGATGGCGAAGTAAAAAGCTTCGATGCTCTCGAGGTGGCTGCAAGGAAGCACCTACCGGTGTCAGCCGTCGCGAATATTCCAGATATTTGGTTCAGACAGCGAGGGGATCCACACCTGGTTGCCACGCGGCATGTTGACCTTTCACTTTTAGAGGTTGATAGCCTCGAGGTGGGCTGTGATGTGGATACTTGCTGCGAACTGCTAGAGAGAACCATGAGAAGTGCAGTCAAGTGGAAGAGACCGGGGCAGAGGAAATCACGACAGTTGTTTTCTCAAGCTTGCTATCTCGCCACCCGTGGGGTGCTCGAGCTCTTGCGCCAAGCGAGGGTAGAGGCACCACCGCAGCTGCTAGCCAGACGCAGGCTTGATTACTTCAACAGTAGAAAAGCTTATATAGAGCTATGCCTTGAGCACAAGCGTGAATACGCTAGGCGGGAGGAAATTCGACTGCTTGAAAGAGCAGAACGCAAGCCCTCAGCCTACGTTGTAAGACCTCGTAGGGGGGCGAACCACCTGCTCAGCGACAAACAGGTAACGAGTCACCTGACCGGTCTTCTATATAACTGCGAGACGGTACGCCTGGCTCCAATGATTGAGCACCCGCTCACATTGGAGCAGGAGACTATGAATCTGCCCTTTGAGGTAGAAGAAGTAAGTCAGGTTCTGCACTCTCTTCCGAGAGGAAAGAGTGCGGGACCAGACCAGGTGTACTATGAACACTGGGTGCAGTCTGAGCCACTTTTGGCAAACCATCTTTGTGATTTCTTCAACGAGATCATGAAGACGGGACAAATGCCACGAGTCTGGCATATAGCCAGGCTTTCCTCTTTTATTTAAGGGCAAGCATGGCGATGACAGACGAAACCCAAACTTATACCGCGGTATAGCGTCTGAAAGGACGCTGAAGAAGATCTTCTGTAAATTGGTTATAAAACGGATCGCGTACGTTGTCGACCAGACCCTTCCACCGGAGCAATTCGGCTTTCGAAGAAGGTCGAGGAACGCGTGATGCAATCCATGTGCTTCAGTCAGAGATAGAGCGAGCTGTGGCAAAACCCGGAGGCCATTTGTATGCAGTCTTTATAGACTGCGTCAAAGCTTTCGACAAAGCACCTCGAGATCTCCCGGTGAAGTCATTCCGATACGCAGGGGTTGGTGGCTCTCTTCTGAGCGTAATTTCGAGCTTCTTTGATGAGGACACCTTAGTGGTGCAAGGTGAGCAGGAAGTGTTGCAGGTAAGGCAAAATGTGGGAACCCCGAAAGGCGACCCATTGAGCTGCGTCTCCTTCACTCTACTGCTTGCCAATTTTGTCGATCATATTCGACGGGAGTTCCAGAAGACCACAGTTGTGATGTACGCAGATGACATAGTGGTCGCCCATCACGACCTGGGTACCATCAAGCGCATCACTTCTCTGGCGGAGGTGTTCCTTGTCTCAAGGGGGCTCGAAATAAACGCCATGAAGACCAAGGCTATGAAATTCAGAAGAGGAGGTCGATTGGCTGCTAAAGACGTTATACGTTGCGGCGGCCAATCCTTGGAATTCGTCAACTTTTTCCGGTATCTGGGGCTTCGGCTTCATTATACTGGGACGACCTTCACTGCTCACATCGTCGAAACAGTGCGCACAGCTCTAATCTTTCTTTATGAGAGGTAGGCGACGTCCGGCGACTGTCGGTCCCGACGGCGGTGGCACTTTTCAACCTCAAGATTGTTCCAACGCTGATGTATGGTCTTGAAAGAATATGGGAACACCTCACCCGGGCAAACTTTGGTTTGCTTGAAAGGTGTTTCACAATGTACATGAAGCGGGTACTTTGCCTGTCAATGCGGGCAAGGAGCCGCATTGTGTACCTTATGTCTGGCTGTGCACCGGTTGTTGGGATAATTCGATTGAGATTGAAGACGCCGCGTACAGTACCATTCGAGAGCTTTATCTCAGAATGGGAAAATAAAGTTGAACAAGCCCAACGAGAGGTTGGAGACCTGGATATTTTCAGTGCCTCTCACCTCTGGTCTGGTCTTGCATGTGACAATCGCCATGTCTATACCAGATACATAGTTCATGGCTATCATCACCTGGTCTGTTCGAATACGAGCTTCCACGAGGAGTACACGGAGTGCATCTGTCGACTGTGCTCTCAGGCGTGTACGAAGTTTCATGCGTCTGCCTGCCTGGCCCTTGCGAAGATATCGCTGCACTGCCTCTCTCGAATAACATGCCGCGAGCAGCTGACTATATAATTGTATAATCTGTATAATTATCTGTGTTATATGCATACTCAATATGAGTGAAATAAATAAGATGATGATATATATATATATATAATGTGGGGACAAAACAATGGCACTCACAACACTGTTTTCTAAAAAGTGTTTGCCGATGACTGTAAACATGCGTACAAATATTTAGGATAGTAGAGGATCTAATAGGGACAGGAACGACCAACACTAGTTTATCCATATGCCAATACAACATCTAGACCTCGGCGCATGGCGATGCAGTAGTAGCGACTCCATCTGTCTTTAGAGCCGAAGTTAGATTCTAACATAACTAAAGAACGTTCAAACCACAGAAATTTAGCCAGCTGCTCTTTATTTCATAACAGAAAGTTAGTCGGCTGCTCTTTTATTCGCCTGCCTATACTTTCTAGGGATTGCGGATGACTGGCGATTATGCCGTGGACCATGAAGCGTGTACCAGCTACAAGCCATGGGCCGACACGAGCTACGATCGCGCTAGACCGTGGCAGCGCCAGACACACGACGCGGATTTCACTTCCATTCCCACCATGGCTACCGCCGGCCGTACGATCTGCGCTCAACCTTCGGTCGGTAGAGTAGCAGTTATCTAATAGCATGCATAGCACTGTTAGCACTCACGACGTGTTTTTATTTTCTCGCGTCGACTTACAACACCCTTTATGTTATTGTTATTATTAATATTATTATTACAGGTTGCAAAATTATAAACATGTATATCAGAATATCAGACACAACTAGTGCGTTTTTCACATCACTGGAGGTCCTCTTACTTTGTCAGTTTAGCTATTGACCAAACTGCTGGACATACTGCGGCGTAGTACCTGTCGTATTGACTTAAACACCTCTCGCATCTACACCAATTACTTAAGGATTGTGGAATTCCTTCCTGTTGCATAATACGTGATGAAACCCGTAGCCTGCAAACGCCGTGGTTAGCTGGTGACTCTTATATCCAGCTGCTCGCCAGATGGTACATCTTATCGCTACCGCAGTGTATATTCCGATGTCCGAATTTATTTTCTTTAATATATATATATATATTTTTTAGAGAGAGAGAGAGAGAGTAAGAATCGATTGTTAGCAATGTCGTTCTTCAATTTTACAAGAGTTAAAATTGGGACAGCATTGTACTAACAAAAAAATATATACATATATATATTTATATATGTATATATATATATATAAATGTGTATTTTTTTATAGAGGTAACTGGTAAAATGCGTTATGCACACCGGGCGACGTTGTTAAAACCACGGTAGTGTGGGACTCGCACTCACTAAAATCCAGTCGTCTTCTTTGCCCTTTGACGGGGGGTGGCCGGAGTACTGTCTTCTCGAGATTACTTCACCTGGCTACTCTTCTTGCCATTTAGGCTGCTCGGCTTTGTGCGGCGGTTATTCTCGCCTCGGAGATACCTTGTGCGAATCTTCTTACCAGAATCCAGGATTTGTGGTCTTTGAGGAGCGCCTCTATACAAGGGCTTGGCATGTCAGTTAGTTCTGCAAACCTAGTTTCCAGGACAATAGCTCTCGCTCAGTGTCGAAGAAGGAGCACCGCTCATAGCAGTGCCTTACATCATCCGGCTCCTCCAAGCTGCACATGCGGCATACAGGGGAGTCAGTTTTATCAATGCGGTGTAGGTACTGCTGAAAACAGGCACTATGGCCTGTTAGCAGTCGCGCGAGTGGGTAGGTAAGCGAGCCGTGTTTGAGGCTGTACCATTTTTTTAGATCAGGAAGTATTGATTTTGTCCAATATTCAGGATGGCCCGGCTGGATTGCTTCCCATTGCTGGCTCTATTTGCTTAGGTTGTCGGTTCTGCTGACTAGTGTGCCCTTCGTCAGTTCGTTGGTTACAGGGTTTCTTGATGCCAATTCTTTTACTCTTAAGTTTCAGAAAATTTGTCTGGAGAGGGCCTGTACGGCTGCTGTGGAAGCCGTGCGACTTGCTCGTGCTATGTTAAGCGCCATAGGTCTTTGGGTCTTGTTGAGGAGGCGACGTGTTGTAGCCTCTGTAATCGTGCGTTCCCATAAGGGTGCGGCGTATAACATGATGCTGTCTATTAGTGATCCTAAGAGTCGGGGCGCCGAGAGTCGCTTGGTCTTCTGGTCCGTGGGATCTTCCGTAACTCTGCTGAGGCTTTATATATATATAAATGTATATTGCTATTTGCAGAGAAAATCAACGCCGCGTATACCGTCGTACCTCCGACCGCGTATCAAGAACATCCGACTTCTAGTGAGCATGAACGATGTCGAGCTGCGCCTTGTCCAATACAGTAGTAACATGGTGAGTGTTGTTGCTGCACAATTTCACCCACTACCCGTCTGCTTTGCTCTGTTCACTGGTTTCGTAGGTAATCTGTTTCTCTGGTAATATTTACTTATATTGTTTGTTACAACGATCCTAATTATCTGTGTTCACACTCGCCAGTGGACTTCGTCCTGGTGCACTCCTCCGAAGTCATCCGACTATGAAAACCACACACTCACGATCACAGAAGATAGCAATATTAAGTGCTTTGTGTTTTGCATATTAAGGTTAGACATTAGACATCTTATACTACAAACCCTCGCTCATATATTGTATGCTGACGATCTCAGATTATATGAACATACAGAGGCGCATGTGGAAATACATACATTACAGTGCCTTCGATACTGTGTCAAAATTACGTACTGACAGCGACATAATAGTAGTTCATGGGAGTCCGATATAGATTCAGATAATACTATCTGCTACTCTCGTTTGTTATACCCTAGCTCTTTGCTATATCTAGGAAAATACAGTTTATCTTTAAAAAATATGCTTTATAAAAGCCAAGTCATGCCGAAATTGTTCATTAAAATACCAAATGAATTATGAAGAACCAATTATAAATCTGCATTCACAAGCGGATCTTGGAATGCATTGTCGCACTCGGAATTTGAATAATACTAAAAACTAATCTAGCGTTTGCACTTGCAACTTCAGAAGAATAGCAGACAGTATCCTCATTACATCGTGCAAGAACGGATCAACTAAATAGTGTGTTCGTGGCGCGTGGCTCACGGCCAAATGAATAATAATTAAATAATAAATATATTAGCTCGATAAAGAAAACAAATAAAACTGTTAATACAAATGTGGATTGTTTTGTGCCTTTGAAAAATTGCTGGGCATTCGTTGTTGTGGCGTATATAATTGAAAACAGAATGCAATAAGTGGTGTGTTTGTAGCGTGCCCCCCCCCGTCCTTTGACGCAATGAAAACGAATTCAAATTAAATTGAATGAATAGTGAGCCAGCAGAAAACGTAACTAGTGCAAGCCTGCTCTGGCAATGAATTTTCGATCTGGCTAGCCTTTCGAGCCGACTACATGACATGTATTGAATGATGCATTTTCTTTTGTCATAATGGCTTCTATTTTGTAGGTCTGGGCTAGAAGACGGAGTGGTCTCCATCCGTCAAAAGCCGTGCAAGTGGCGCTTAATGAGGCCGATCTTAAGCCAGAGCCGAACGTCGTTAGGGAGTATCCCGTCATAATCGTGACTCCCGCCGGCGAACGAAAGAGGCGAGTGCCGACTTGATAAAAAATAGCACATAAACCAGATCATTCATTTTAGGTGACTTCCGTAACTCTAAATGTACATGTATCTGACGTAACTGTTCTTTTCTTAGAATGTGGTTGTGTCTCTTATAGTTGCTACGATGAACTTACTATGAATTGTATTAGTGTGTATATAAAAATATTTTGCGAACATTGAAACCGATACTAATTCGGCCAGTTATGCCATTCATGTTAAGGCACTGTAAGTGGCATACTCAATCGTAGCTGGATTGTTTCATTCACTGATGAACAGCATGGCATGAGATATTTGCAAAGCGACTTAGCGCTCGTCTCGACATTCAAATCTCTCGCTTTATACTGCCTGTGAAAAACATCTTTCCAACTGGCCGAAATCCGCCCACGTGAGGTGGTTCCGCCCGATATATCAACCCAGGAGTAACCTCAAGCAGGAAGAGCCTCATAGCCGAGAAAATGGACAGTCTTCAGAGATTACTTACTTACTTCCTCGTAAAGAGAGACAAGTTGGTCGCAACAACGTATAATGCCAGTGGCAGCCAATTTACTTTCACGCCTTTTACAACGCTTTGACGAAGTCAATGAACACTGCTCATTAGATCTGCTGACTAGAACCAGTTAAATAATTATCTAAATCTCTTGCGAGGAGAGGCCGTCGCTCACGTGCTCATTTTCGTATTTATTACACAGTCATATATAGGCCTTTCTCGAGTCAAGGTAGACCACTTACACCTGGCTTGCAGTGATGATGGTGTTCTTGCTCGAGCTTAGCGCGAGTACGCGACCGGTTCACCCTGGACGAAATAGCAGGCTCGAGAAAAAATCACGAACGTGATTTTTTTCTGCCATATTTTTCAAGTTCACAGCTGTCCTCATCGTACTCTCCAACAGGCCATAGGCGGCATCGATGTTAGAGCTTACCGCTTACCGTTCTGTTTAAACTTGGTAGATCGATCTGGCTAATTGTAGATTAACGCGGTCATTGGGTCAATCTCGCCAAAGACAGGAAACATCGATAATAGCCAACATTAGTTGCTGTTTCTGCGGGCCGCTGCTTCGAGAGCGTTGAAACGTTTTATTTCACGGTGGACAAGATTGTGAAACAACAGATCGATAGACCAGACTCTATTGTTACTTAAATATGTACAATCCTCGCGCGCGTTCGCACATCTTAGGCCAGATGCTATCTTGAATATCTTGCATTGCTTGATGCAGCACGTAGATCGTTGGCCTCACAATCGATTTTGGCATTGCAATCAACGTCGATGATAATTGACATGGTTAGGTTTAATTCTAAAACTCTAAAGCTTCCCATCTCAGCAACCCCTACGGAATCAAATGTGGATAATAAGTCGAATTTTGGCGGAGAGCACCAGCAGTATTTAATTTTCTATTTTGTTGAAAAGTGTTTATGTGGGCAGATAGAAAACCCGACCACACGTCTTGCGCGATTTCCTACAGGCAAGGTAGCCAGTCTGGTGACACCCTATATCAGTAATATGCAGTTCCTCCCGCTGAAATGCCTACAAAGAATGCAATTCCAAAGCAGTCCCGTGCGGTTCTAAAAATAATAAATTATTCATAGGAATACCAGGATCCTACCTAGAATGTTGGATGTTGTCAATAGTACACACATTGATGTTATTTTTCTATGGCGCTTTATTTACGCAAAGTGCAGCTAAAAGCCGTTTCCAGAAAAATTCGCCGCTCACGGCAGCAGGCTCGACAACTTCTGAAATGACTAATTTTTTTTAGGGAACCTGGATTGTTTCTCGATCCCCAGCAGCGAGAACACCTGCCTCAGGGTATTTTCGGACCTTGAAGAATGTCAGAGTGTCGGTATTAGTACCGCCCTATACGAGCGGTCAGCCTTTCTCGAAGTCAGCCTCTCTTTTGTTGAGACAAAGCGTAGCATATAGACTTTGCTTGGAGGTCGAATCGTTCCATGAGCCAGTAGCTTGCTGCCAAGAATGCTCTGGTTCTTTTGTTTGTTAAATGTTTTATGTTTTAGGTCATTCTAAGCCAATTTCGGAGACGATTTCGTGGCGTACGTTACAAATAAAAACACACGTATTTCGTTTATAATAATAATTTAAAAAAATAATAATAATAATAATAATAATAATAATAATTATTATTATTATTATTATTATTATTATTATTTGCAATACGTTTTACTTCTGTTTATAGAGCGTTGATAGAGTATGTGTCGACGAGTGGAGTAGTAACGTACGTGGAGGTAGACTCGGGCCAGGTTGGCACCGTGCCTGAAACGGAGGTATTTCGTGCCACCGGCCAGCTGCTTTCATCTCCAACTGAGGCCGTGAGGTAGGTCTCTCTCTATCTCATCTCTATTGGCAGCGACAGTGCAGCTAACTAGAGCGTCAGTGATGCTTGGCCCCTTGTTTGAGAGATTTTGGGAAGATTCTTCTCGCGCATATTAGGCGTGACAAGAAAAGCAGTGGATAAGCACTAAGTGATCAGTTCACGGCGTCATAAAATGAGATGCTTCAGGTAGTTTTGTTATTCCCGGTTACTAGATAGAGTTAGTGGAGTGTCTCGCCATGCGGAGGAAGCATAGAACTTCAATGGTGGGCCTTTGGAGGTTATGCAATTGGTTTGAATCGAACTCGTAATCAAACAACACGGCAATCAGAGATTATTGAAACGCGCGCATACCGGAGTTAGTAAAATCCATAATGCGTTAAGTTCAACTTCTATTGTGTTTGTCCTCGAATTGGCGAAACCAACATTGTCTTCGTATAGACTTGTTGAAGAGATTTGAAAGTAAGATAAAGAAAACAAACCCAAAAAGAAGACACGTATTAAAAAGCAAATCACTTGTTTTGTTTAAGCTTGCAACTACCTAAATGTAAAACACTGAGACTCCGCTTTGCATAACTTCGTATGCATCGGGCGCCTTAATGCTCGACTAAACTAACATAATTAAGAAATATTTGTCTGATATGCACGAGTTCAGTTTACAAATGTATTAACCTATGCGGCTATACGCGTTGAAGGACTTCCTAGAGATCCATTAACAAAAAGAGACACGTGTAGATACACAAATTGCGCGGGTCGCTCCTATTCACACTGTATGATGACAGGATTGGGTTATTAGCTGGATATGCTCTAATGATTCACCTTCTTTTCTTGACTTGAATGTCTTAGGTGTCAAATAGACGAAAGTACCGAGCAGCCTTCATCGGTAATGAGTACACTTTCCGCTACTTGTTGGAGCCCTGCGAGGATCCGAGTCGTGACATGGGGGGCCATTCCTACAGTGCAACTTTTAACAGAAGCCGATTCAGGTTCTGACACCGACGACGAGGCTCCCTGTAAGTTTTGTACTCTAGCAGCGGACACCGTACCGATTGGCTGAATTGATGATGTGGAACATTATAGGTCATGCAGGAGCACCATCATTTTGTCTCTTATAAATATGCAAAAGAAACAGCATCGGAGCGTCGAGAAAGCCACGAAAAAGCCTCGCTATGAAACCCGATCGTTGAAGGGGACACAGATGAAATAGGAGGGATTTGTTTAACATCGTTCGCTAATATTACCGAGCTAGGTACGTGCGTCAAAAGGTTCGATCGACCCGAGTTTTCTTCAGCGCTTATCCTGTGCATTCTATGTGTTAATGTATATTTTCTTCAGCTTTTATCCGACAATAAGTTAGGATATGTAAGCAGGAAACAGTATATAGGACGCGAATAACAATCGATTGGCGTTTGTCTGCTTGTAGATCAGGGGGATCTACCAATGCCGACACTGATTAGTGCCACGAGCCTGGAAATGGCAACCCGAGTGCAAAAACTCTTTAAGTGTCTGCCGGGCATACCCCTGCCACCTGGACGACTCGCTTTACTGAGAGACTGCAAGGTGGTCAGCCTTCGGTGGCCAATCGTATACTTCGTGTGGGGGGAAGACGATTTAGATGAGGAATCCGCAGAGCGGGTATTCGACGATGAACACTCGACAGACTCGACTGGTTGTGACGACGACGACGTGAGCGACATAAAGTCAAATTGGAAGCCCGGCGACCTCTGTGCAGCGAACGTTGGCCCGAGAATATCAAAGTGCAGGTAACAGGATGGTAAACGTATAACAAAAACCTATCATTTATTCGGGTGCTACTCTCGCGAAGAATATATATATATATATATATATATATTTAACTCCACGATTTTCAATTACAGAGTATTTATTAAAGCTATAGAAGAGGATATGGCATCTGTAGAGTTTATCGACAACGGAGGTCGGAGTTATCTTCCCTTACATAAGCTCGCACCGTTGACGCCCCAAGACAGGTAAGGCAACTACGCGACTATTACAGGAACAACTAGACTAAAAGTGCTAAGCATCAAATACGTTTAAATCTTTGACCTCTTTTGTGGCCTGTTTGACTTCAGCTTCCCGCTACAAAACAAAATATTGATAAAATACTGTACGCGCCGCCTTCAGCCTTGTTGCAGCAGATTGTTTCAGTAGCTTGTGGACAGAGTGATATGATGTACAAAAAGCAGCTTCTCGCTTGCAGTGTATGAAAAAGATCATTCAAGTTAGTTAAAATTTGCCTACGAGGTAGTTCCATGCTCTGTTAAGACAATACATTAAACCAAAGAGTGAAAAGAAAGTGTCAAAGAACCTAATTTTTAGGAAAACGGATAGTCTTCGGACGTTACTACTTACTTCGCTTTAAAGACGGACATAAGCCATCCTTACTGGCATACTGCGGTCGACTTCGTTATTGTCGCTGGAGTCTACTAGAGCTGTGTACGACACTAGCATCCGCATACAATGTTACCTCAAACAAAAGAACCGAGAACATAAAGCTGCTCAAATTACAGCCACTTTGCGCTAAGCGCATGTTGTAAGCATGTCGTTTGTAACTGAACGGAGGAAGCTGCGCTACTATATCGTCTAAAATTCGACGAGTACAGCACGAAGTGGGTCGAGCGGTTTCGCTAGTGGTCTCTCACTTATAACGTGCTTTCCTTAGCATTACTTACTGCAACACGATGGTGGTGTGGTTGGCGCGCCCTTCCCCTTGGGGCTAACCATGAGAGTAGCGTATCTTCACTGGCCTGGTGATAGACAGGGAGCCGGGGCGAAGGCACTAAATAGATATAGCTGTGTTTCGCACGGGGTCAGCACGAGAGCATATTTAAGTGTGCCAGATGCAAACTTCAGCTGGTCCGGCTGACTTTTTCGTCGTTGAGATCTTGAGGGCTTATACGGCTTCTTGTACGTACGTTTTGATCTCCTCGTTTTGTGCAGTTGTATCTAAGGGTATCGTATTTGCGGAGGTGCACATTCTTGTAAAGTGGCCAATCAAAGCCAGTGTGTTTGTTGGATAAGTTGTTGAGTTGAGACGCGATAGCGGTCTGTATCGTTGCCGATTTGCGTCGACTATGAGACGGCTTTCCAAGTACTGTAGATACTTTTTTCTGCTGATCATATATTCTTAGGCAGATAGTTCGGAATGCTGTGGCTGGTGGATCCTCTGCAGGCAGGTCACATTTGCCAGGAATTTTGGCACTGTAAATAACTACAGCTTATGAAATCCGACCTACCCCAGCAAAGGCAATATTTTGAGGGTAAGGGTATTAGGAGTACGGTGGCCACTGTTATTTATTTTGTACACCAATGATTTAGTAAAAGACCTAAACTAATCGATACAGATATCTTTTGCTGATGACACAGTTTTGCTCCTAGAGCCTTACTATGCAAGGCCACATCGAAACGTATTACGAATGCTTATAAATGATTGTCACGAAACGAATTTGTATTAAATCATAGTAAAACGAAATATATGGCTTTTTGTAAAAGAACTAATGTTGACATATTTGCTGTATAAATTACAAAAAGGGCAATTATATCGATGGAGCTCAATTTAACACCCACACAGGTCCCATCTTCTTTAGGTATAGGATTCTCGAAATTTTACGCAAATTATACGCATTTCTTGTAATGGAACTGTTATTTATTAAGACCAATGAGGTTCATAAATCTCTACATAACTATTTAACCAGATTTAAACAATTAGGTAATGTATTAACAACAAGGTTTAAAGAAGAGACCATCTGCAAGACTGCCAACGCAAACCATATACGCTTATTCAATTCAATGCCACCTGATACTAGACAACTACTTGAACATTCATTTGCAACAAACAAAATAGATTTACTTACCGAATTGAAACTCCACGTTTTTGTTCGATTTCGCAGAAGCGGTGCTAAATAAATTTAATTAGGAATTATTCACATTATATTACTATATAGTCTTCAAGATGGCGGCGCCCGTGCGGACGCGTTTTCTGTGCGCTCTGATGGTATTTTACATTTGTACCCAAAATTGGACCGTTAATAGACAGTACGAGTCACTACGCCATGGTGACAACCCCTACGCTCTATATAGACCATCACTGAGGCATCAACTACAGGATTCACTACTGAGCATGGTGAGTCTGTCCATTCATCCACTCCGGCACTGGGCTGTGAAGTCCCAACTTCTAAGGGCAACCGCGCTACTAGCACTGTTGCTTTTGTGTGGGGATATCGAAACGAACACCGGACCTCCCTGCACTACCTGCGGTGGACAAATCCTTCAGGTTAGAGAACGTACTGTGTGTGAGGGTTGCAACAAACCGTTGCACACACACTGTTCCTTCCAGATACCGGAAAATAACAGCACAAACTGTAAGTCATGCTTCTGGCGAGAGGTCTCCTTGCACGTTGCCAAAAACACTACTCCAGCCAGCACCACACCGTGCAAGTGCCTAGCGGAACTCCAGGCACTTAGGAAACAAATCGACGACCTTACAAGAAAGATCCTGGGCAAAAGTAGCACAGCACTAACAACACCAAAAACAGCTGACCACCGAGCCAACCAACCGACTATCAACAGATACCAACCGAAGCAGCAGCAACAGCAACAAAACGTGCAGTTACGTTCGAAGCGCGACGTGCCTACTCCACGGCGTCTCCGTCTCAATAGCAGCCAACACTACAACGTCGTCGGCACACCAAACGAAGTGCATACTCCACACAACCCTCCCTGGCACGCAGTCGGAAAAGGCGGACGTAAAATGCACGTTACGACCGGCACGAACAAAATGACTCAGCTAAGAGCTGTAGAAGCTCATAGCGTACCAGATCGTCCGCGTGTTAAAGCACTTTTTGTTAGCCGCGTAGAACTGTCACACTCTGCGGACGCGATCAAAGAGTATGTATGTCGAATAATAGGGACAGACACAGAAGTGAGAGTGACAAAACTTGCTGGCATGAACCAGGAGTATTACAACAGCTATCACGTGCAGGTAGCTGCAAATAAATGCAATGAACTACTAGACCCGTCCGTCTGGCCAGACGGCATTCACTTTCGCCCGTACCGCGGCCAGTTACACCAATATAGAGTGTCCAGCGCAGTGCACGAAGTGGGGGCGAGCATTGGCGCCAAACGATACAGGGCAAGCGTAGAGGAAGATCACAGTGAAAACAAAGAAATTGAGACAAATCAATGACAAAATAGCCAGACAACACCCCAAGAACACAAAACAGCTCCATCGAAATGTCTGCTATAGAATGTCGAATCTCTCAACCAATTATATCGAACAACAGGAGAGAACATATTCAGCAAATACGACATATTGCTTTTAACGGAAACCTTCGAAACAGACCCCACAAAAACCCCCTTCCCCCACCACAAAGTATTTCACGGACTGGCAATTAAGCCGGAGGGACGAGGAAGACCAAAATGGGGCGTTTGTATAGGAGCTCACCGATTATTACATAATATGTATTTATAGCCCGCCTGAAAAGGCGGTAGATCAAGTGATACAGGACATTGGCGACTGTATGGGACTTTGCACAGATGCAGATAAAAATGTAGTAATAGGTGGAGATTTTAATTGTGACTTGACAAAAGAAAGTTTTAGAAAAATTAGTTTTAAAACAGGAATTGACGAGCTTGGACTGGCCATCCTCAGTAATTCTTCAGAGCCTACATATATTAGTTGGAATGGATACAGCGCGGTTGATGTTATTCTCTCATCAGTATCACAGACGACTGATACTATATTTGGCATCACTATCTGCCCATCGGCTCATCGTAAACATGAAAATGTTTACGATGAGTCGAGTTCAAACTGCATCGCAAACAACGTGTGGTCACGTCCCAAATTAAGCACGTCCACCGCTCACTAAACAGCCACCTACTGAAACAAGCATTACAGCTAGCTGAACACAGCAACGACGTGAACCAAATTGGAAGAACAATTAAATGGTCCATTCTCCTCACTGCGAAATCAAACGTAAAGGCAAAAATCCAGAGACGCAAGCCTTGGTTTGATGAGGAATGCCGGAGAATGAAGCACGCAATCTGTTCAATTCAAAATAGGTCACCAGCAACACTCCGCCGCATAGCAGAGATGAAAAAGGAATTCACGCACTTAAAAAGAGAGAAAAAGTTGCGTTACGAAGAAGATCAGCGTGTACGGCTTATAACAGCAAGCGTGCAGAAGCCGTGGCTGCTTCTCCCGAGGAGACCAACGTCGCTAAATCCACTGATAAACGATAATGACTCGGTGGATCACTTCAGATGACTACTGACACAAGAGTGCGCATTGCCAGACCGAGATGCCTGTGACGATGATAATTTGACAGATTTTACCGAAAACGAAGTCAAAGGCGCTATTAAGCAGAAACAAGATGGGAAGTCGACAGGGCCAGGTCTTATTACATATAAACACCTCAAAAAGAATGTAAATGTAGTTTGTCCAATTTTAACAAAGCTATACAATGTATGGGTTAGACAAGGGAAAATACTTGTCGAGTGGCGGCAAAGCTTTCTGCAGCCTATCTTTAAGCGTAAAGAAGACCCAACTGACCCGAGAAACTATGGAGGCATCGCACTCACAAGCGTGCTCTTTAAGATTCTAGCATCGCTAATCGTTAACAGGCTGTACTCGACCACCGAGGAGAAGGTCCCGCCGGAGCAGTATGGCTTTTTACGGGAAGGTCTACGTCAGATGCAGTCTCATTTGTAGTGTAACATGTATCATATCGCCGCTCAGTGAACGAAATGACATACGTTGCTTTTATTGATTTTAAAACTGCATTCGATTGTCTTCCAAGGGACTGTCTGCTGAACACTCTAGGATCAAGCTTTGACATAAAGGAAGCAAATTTTAACATTTTACATTCTAGCATACGTCATAACGATTAAAAACTGCAATCACTACGTACAAGAACCCGTAACACAAACAATCGGAATGGCCCAAGTAGACTCAGCTAGCCCTTTCCTTTTCATTCTGTACGTAACTGGACTCTCAGATCTGCTCCGTGGTCTCAAAGCCCCACACGCTTTCTATGCAGATGACTTGGTTATCCTAGCAAAATCCCGAAATCATCTTCAGTTTTATCTGAACGAGACTACAAAATCGTGTGAACAGAACAAACTCTCGATCAACACAGATAAAACAAAGGTAATGCGTTTCAGCAGAGGAGGATCATATGCTGCTAGAGACCATCGCTTGAAAATAAACGAGAGAGTGCTTGAGGTGGTCAACAGCTTCACTTACCTAGGGGTTATCCTAACCCCAAGGCTCTCATTTAGTACACATGTTGACGGAGTACGGGCAAAAGCGGCGGCCACAATCACCTTACTAGGAGATCTACGCGACGTAGACCTTAAAACAGCAATGAACTGTTTTAAAATCAAACTTCTCCCGACCATAACATATTGTCTACCCGCCATAGCACCGCATTTGACATAGAGTGATTTAAAGGTCCTAGATAGAGTGAAGGCTTGCTTTGTCAAACGTATATTGGGACTGCCTGAAAACGCATCTGCCACACTAACGTTAGAACTGTGCGAAGAGAGAACACTCACGGAAGACTTGGTACTCAACAAGGTCCCGTTCAACATAGAAGCATTGGACTCATACCGAACATTCAGAGAATCAAGAAACATACAGTTTGCCATTGAAAACTACACTGATGGCCCAGCATTTTGTTCTAATAAATGGAAAGGAAGCCGCCAACGGATTCGCACAATTGTGTGCCGAACGACATGGCACGGATACCACCATTTTATGTGCATGAAGCCAAATTGTTTTACCATTGAAGAATGCGTATGTAGTTTTTGTGGACAGTCCGATTTTAGGCGGTACTACGTGCTTGTATGCAAGGAAATTGTTGGAACCTCCCTAACAGCCAGAGTTGATTATATAATGTTAGACCACACTGTTGTATTGTGACTGTAACTACCAATTCTATGGTGAATAAATCATGAATGAAATATTACTATATTTTATATTACATTATATTATTATATTTGATATTATATAGAAAATGGTTAAGATTGAGAAAAACCACTCGAAGGAATGGCCAAGATATTCGATTCACAAATAAATATATTGGAAAAACAGTCAAAACTGTTTAGTCAAAAACAACGAAAGTTCGACACCTCGGTAGCGAAGATGGACTCGGTCCAGCTGGTAAAGAAGAAACACACATCCGGTGAAATAGACTTGATTATTTGTAACGTGCCTCAGATTTCAAGCGAGAGCACAGTAAATCTGGCTCGCTGCGTACTCTTGTCTTTGGACCCCACTATACAAAGATAAACTGTTGTAAGCGCATCGCGAATTATTGTTGGCAATAGTGGGGGTAAGAAACCGCTGATCAAGGCTACTATGCGTGATGACGCAGCAAAAGGCCGGGCAGTCAAGGCATCTAAAGTCAAGAAGTGTAAAGTCCGCGTTATAATTGGAAATATATGTATAGAGATGTTAAAAATTGATTTAGGTTTACATGTCACCTCGAGCGGCCAAAAAACACACGCAGCATTAGGTCGACTCAGAAATTTCAGAAAATTGTCTCAACGCTTGCTCCTTCTATGATATAATTTAACTCAGTGAGACCTGGCTACGCCCGGAAGAGGTCGTTCATTATCATATTGATGGTTATGATAGGGTTTCGAGCTGTAGAGAGAAAAGAGAGGGGGTTTACTGATACTTTTCAAAAGCAATTTTAAGCTCATTTCGGTCCACCGAAGCCCGCTGACAACAGCTAAGTCCATAACAATCGAGCTAGATCACCGCCCACACTCTCTCAAAGTAACTGCTGTGTACCGTCCACCCGACCGGCCTTCGATGAACTTGACGTCTTCTTAGATATCCACAAACACCATGTGGTACTTGAGGGTATGGACGTACATCACACACTGGACGACCCTCACTTAATAAGCCAACGCTGGATTCATTTGGCTTCCGCAGTATAATTCAAGAGCCTACGAGATTGACCCCACCGCGCACCCTCGGATCACATCTACACCGATCTCTGTTTTTTAAATATTTGCTCTGACGCCATTCCGCAATAGAGTTTGGGAATCTTGTTTGTCGTCACCAGGCTTTCCCTGAAATAGAAGAGAAGGCATCCGCTACATCTTTATTGTTTCGTTAAAGCAATCACCAATAATTTGTTTCATGTATTGCATCGGTCGTAAGCGTTTATATGTAGCACGCAGATAGGTAATCCACCCTCAGGTGTTCCCCGACATCCCACAAGCAACACCCGACAGCCAACTGCTAAAACATCCGCAGATCATTCCGATGCAGCTCTACCCACTGTAATCCCTGTGAGGAAAACAATGTCACCAGCTTAAGCATATCATCACGACAAAGCTTTATGGCTTCTCTTATTTCGTCATAATTTTTATGAAATGCTTGCGGAGCGCATTTACACTTGCCTTAAGTGCGATTAAGTACTTAATTTGTTTGAGTCATTGACGCAGACTTGGACCGCCAGGCGCAATAACATTTCCTTGACCATCCTCTCGCAGGGAGCGTCCCCGTTGTCTGTTTGCTACTATTACATACAAACTGGTTTGCTATGTTGCCATTATTGTCGTGCATGCGTGCTGCTGGGTGTGCTCAATTTCGGGTAACGCGTGGTTTGCTTTTGGCTAAACTAAATGTATGTATGTATGCAATTACGTGTTTTGCAGGTTAAGGCGACCCGGCTGCCTAAAAGGTCGACTGCCAGCGAATTACCTCCCAGAAGGTCGATCTGAGACGTCTCTTTGGCTTTCAGCAATGTCGTCAGGGTCCTTGATGGCAGTGCTTAGCGGTAGTGCTTCGGACGACGATGAAGTTCCCACGGTGCAGTTTTTCACATCCGACGGTAGAGAAATCTGTGTCGATTGAAGGACGCTGCTGCCGCAATCGACACCGGTTGTATTTAGGGCGTTTAAAGCCAACGTTCCGACGCCGCAACGAACGCGAATCGCGCGGTATCGGCACACTGCTCAACATATGGGTTGTTATATTCTCTCGGAGTTTAAACAGGACGCGATAAACAGCTCCTTCCCGGCTTAAAGACCGTGATAGCGATAGTAAAAAGATGACAGTATAAATTGCCAAAAAAGGTGAACGTAGCTGAAGTTCACCGCCATAACGCTGTGTTTTTGTCCAGCTCTTATTGACAAACGGTTGTAAATTCTGTACTTACGTGGGTTATTGATATTGGCGATTAGTAGAAAATGAACGGTTATCTAGTCTGAATAGTTTGCACCTTACCGTTTCTCGTTGTTAATTTCGCCAATTTGTTATTTTTACTTAAGGCTTTGGTGTATGGTCTTTCGATGCCGGTTTGATTACGTACGGCGGAAGCTTGGCATGGTCAAAAACGCTTAGAAGTAGTTGTTGGTACTATTCTGCTTGTTCTGCGGTCGTATGTAATTGGCAGAGCCAATCTTTCGTTCTTCGATTGGCTCTCGCTAAAAGTACGCGATGGTAGCTTGCAATTATATTGTTATTGCGCCGCCGTTCAAGGGAATCAAGGTAACCTAGTACTAATACTGGTTTGGAGAGTGAGCAAACAGACTGAACAAACGTCAATTGCCATACTAAAGGTACACCCATATTTGCATCGTCAAAACTATAAATTTTACGTGTGAATCGACGCCGACATTTCGAGTATTCATTATCGTCTGTATGCTTGCGTGTGGTGTTTATGTATCAGTGTATCAGTCTCTAGCATGATTATATTCATAATCGAGAGTTGAATAAAATTCTGCGCTGCACTCATCCAACAAATGTTTCCAGTACAAAATTAAACAAACATTTCTAGATTTGACGAACATTCTGGAGGACACAATATCAACTTGCAATTAGCCTATTTTGTGATACTTATATTAGCATACTTTCGTAAACAGTTAAACCACGCATTTGGCAAAACAGGATAATTTTTTTAGACTGGATAATTGCAAAAAAAGAATTCGTACTATTAGGTTTAATTCAGTCACCAAGATTGCCTACCCTTCTTTCACTGGCATCTTGCCAATGACCAACCAACTCTTGATCCCTATTTTGTAAAATTCGTGTTTTCTGGAGACGAAGAAATATTACGCCTAACCATAAACGTTCGCGACTCTTCATTCATTCGAATAAATAATTTTTTTAAAGAATTTAAAAGTAAAGACATTATTATTGTACACTATAGTAATAGTCTGAAGGTGAAAGGTCCGGAGAATATAGTGAGTGCTCAATAAGTTCCCAGCCAAGGTCAGATATCTTTTTAGGGCTAGTGCTACCCACATGGGGTCGGGCGTTGTTTTAGTAAAAAGGTACCCCTTTCCTGTTACTTACATCTGTAATAGCACTCAGTAGTGTTCACGCCAATGGTTATGTGCCTAGATTTGATCCTGGATAAAACTCTCACAGAAACACGTACATCAACACGTCGTTTCTCAAAGACCATCAGTCCTAGTCTATGGTAAGAATATTCACATAATGTTCCTTATAAACGAAAATAACCGCTGCACATTGTCGAGAAGTTATACTAGCAAGTTTAAATGGCCAGGTGGCGTAATCCCGAAGAGACAATACCGTGCTCGCCCTTAGGGGGGGGGGCTGTTTTTTGTGATTATGTTTGAGGCTGAAGTTTATGAATTACAATATTGACCAACATATGTAAGAAGAGCGTATATTGCGCCAATGTACGCATACCTGGCGGGTGAATTTAATATGATGTTTACTGGAGAAGAGATCTCTCAAGAACGGCCAGCAGGGACAGTCGCCTTCATACCAAAGGAAAGGAAGGCGGAAAATACGAAACTGTTTAATCGCAGACTAATGACAGTAATAAGCGCTGCATATATAATATTTGCTGTCATCCTTAGAAGAATGCTACAACCCAGCTGGAAGAGATAAAACTAATAAACTAAGGACCATAGCAGAGTGTCTTTAGAACAGGCAAGAGAATAGATGAAAGTATCTGTTGGACAAGATCTAGAAAACGGAACCTAATTGCAACATGCCTTTCGACGATCCTATGATACGGTCTACACACTCTTTAAAACAAAGTTTTAGAAGGTGTATAAGAACCGGAATGGGTCAGTATATATAAGCAATTACGACAGTAGCTAAATCTTCGCAAGAATCGGATCGAAAACATGAGGGTTCTACAGATTAAAGAAAGAATTTCGGGAAAAATGCCCTTACTCGGTGTCACTGTTTTTGCTGTATATTGAGAAGGTAGCACGACAGGTATATGAATCGAATTTGGGTAATAAAATAGAAGACGTTAGAGATGATGAAATAGTATCTCTCCGATCGTGTGTCCTGTTGCTGGCAGACGACATAGTGATTTTAGCGGAAGATCTTGACAAAAGATATTAACACTACGCGGAGCGGAACGGCGGAAAATATTAGGCAAGAATTTAACAAATAAAAATGTGCAAATACAATATTTTTCTAGACAGACTAGACACCATACAACGTTGAGTTGGCCGGCATGCAATGCAATGTAGGTACACATGCGCAGTTGTGTTTATTGAAGGGGAGTTCGAGGTGTACAGCTTCTGGGCAAGGGAATCACAATATATCGTATGTAAGCCGTCTAAAAAACATAGCTGCAGGTAACGAAGAAAAAACATTAGGCCGAACAGCAAAACTAACTCAGAGAAGTATAAGCAAATGGGATAGATGGCTAAAGTTCCTTGAACGCAAACTTAAAAGCAATACGATGGAGAAGAACACAAAGTCAAAACCCGAGACAAATTAAAAGATAACTAAGGATGTAAAGAAGAATGTTGACCAAACAGCCGAAGCGAGATAAAAAGCGAATATAGAAAGAAAGACATCCTTGCAATTGCACATGCAATCAAAGAAAATACGACCGAAAGGATATTATATACTCGAACTCGCAAGCCTCAGGGCTGTTTGCTGATTGCAGGGTCGGCATGCTCAACACCCGACTGCCGGTGGCCAGATACTCGGAAATTGAAGGCGTTGGCTGTAGAGCGTGTAATATAGAGAAAAAATCCATCGAACATATCGTGCTGAAGTGCGACGAGGTAGGAGGAGCGAGAACAGTGTCCTTGGCCGAGTCCTTAGGTTTCGGTGACAAATTAATATGGCAACAAATAAATAAAATCAAGCGCAGGCTAGGAAAATGGCATTGATTGCAAGGAACCATAGGGAAACACCCGCTAAACCAAACCACTGTGTAATTAGGTAGTAATATAGCTATTGGGATAATTCAATTAATAACATAAATGCACTACAGACGTAAAAATACATATGGCGCAAATGAATGAAAAAATGGTAAATGAAGCTCATATATATATATATATATATATATATATATATGTTGTACCGTAATTACAAATTTAATTACAAATTTCAATTCCTTTCCTCTGATTTGAAGCACGTCATCCCTGGCCAGACGGCTCCCCTTCGGAATTTCATGGCTACTGTCTTTTCCCAATTAACCTTTAAGCCCCTTTCATCCATTAATGTAACTAGCCAAACCATTGCTTGTTTCACTCTGAAAAGGCTACAACTAAAAAGAACTACATCATCTGCGTACAGTGAAACCCACTCTCGAGTTCAGTTGAATTACCTCCCCCACAATGCCAACCCCGCTGTCCCGGCAACTCCCATTTTAGCTAGCTCTTCAACTATCTCATCCCTATGTCAAACGCCGATTTTAAATCTACAAGCACAGCATATAGGCAATTCTTCGGCCTGAACAGAGTATCCCAAATTGCTCCGAGCAGCTCCCCAATTGCTGAGTGAGTTGACCTTCCTTTCCTAAATCCGTGTTGTTCCTCTGGTATTACCCCTCTTTCCTCTAAGAAAGGCTCCAATCCCCTCGCTATTATTCCTGAGAATATCTTGTACGGGCAGCTCTTTAATGATATACCCCTCCAAGCCGTTCTTCAGCCTCCCTTATTGCTGCCGACTCTTCCTTTCCCAGTACGTTTGCTTTTCTTTTTTATACGATGTCTTAACCAATATTTTAACCAACGAAGCCAACTGCAGCATAACCATCCTACACCGCTCATTAAACTAAGGTATTTCGCATCTCTTCTGCACCGGTAGTACCGCAGAATTTAATAACCCTACCAGGTTGCGTTCGTAGCTATCTATCTGTATTGCCTCTAGCACCGGGAATACTTTGTTAAGCCCCTGTAATAGAATTTTACCGTTAAGCCTTCTTCCTGAGCCCTCCCCCCTGAGCTTCTATAGCCAGCAACAGGCGCTCAATCATCGTTTCCGTTGACTCTGTCCCCGCCGGTTGCACATATGTGGCCATTCTTTCTAGTTTGGGTGACGCTACTTTAGTCAGATTTTCTGCTACTATTTTCACGTTCATTTCTCCCACCAATGGTCTAACAAAAACGGACACTCCCCCGCTTGTCCTACCCGGACCCTCTCTACAAGTCGCCAGTGCATGGTACCCATAGGATCCCCGTAGCAGATCTAACACCCCCCTCCCCTCGCAGTTCCACATTACTATCTGAATACGCGCATCCACTACTGGATTTTGCTGGATCTGCCGGTTCTCGTACGCAAGGGGCCTGTTCACCGTTGTCTTCAGATGTCAGGTAGACTTGAAACATAAAGAAGATGTCGTTGCAGGATCTGCGCTTCTGTCCTGTCGTGTAGGTCTGGCGCTATCAGTGTCGTTGGTCGTAGGTTGCAGGAAATGCGAAATGGCTGACGGGGCACCCATCAGCTCTCCCAGAATGCTCGGGATAACTTCCTGAATGGTCCTAGCCACCGTTTGCGCGATGATATCTTTCAACATCGACATAATCGTTGAAATCACCTATTGCACCATACCCTCCACTTTCAGCAGCGGCGCGTGCTGCTAACTCAAATTATTTTCGACGGTCGCGGGTGGAGCACTTGTTAGTGCTGGATCCTTCGGTGGTTCGGGTCTTTGAGGTTTGGACGTCGCCTCGTTGACCTTGATCTCATTTTTTACTACCGAGGACCAAGTGCGCCTTGAGAAGTTATCAGATGCCTGTATATGGCCCACGGGTGTACAGAGTGGCACTAACGGGGCACCAAGCGCTTCCCAATGCTATTTTAAGACGATTTTTGTAATAATTCTATGCGTTTTAGCCTATGTGGACATGAGCCCCAGGTGGCTTCGTGTTCTCCAAAACACAAACTGCACCGAGCCTCGGCTTTGCAATACTTTCTCAGGTGCTCCGTAGAGCCACACTTTCTGCATCTTTAATTAGGAAGTTTGCAGTTGGCTGCAAAATTATCCATGCTGTAACACTTAAAACATTGCATGCGTTCCCGATATAAGACGACCCCGTGCCGTTTGAATCCTAACCGAAAATCCCCTTTTTTAGAGTTATTGCAAACGAGGCGTTTGAAACGTTTGCGCTACAATTGTATTCTGGTATTCATCAAGATCATTCATAGACTGCAAACGACACACTAATAATCACAAAAGGGCATAGATCCTTAATATTGAAGCGATAGTAAATATCCCCGTGAAGTTAGCCAACTGAGAGGACACAGAAGTTGAGTTCAGGGGTAACAAACACATGGAAAACTCTTACGTACTCTGCAGATTATATTTATTAGAATTAATTTCTTCCAAATTTACGTGTAATCCTCGAAAGGTTTGTTATAGCTCTAGTTTCTTAAAAATTGAGATTGCGACCATGCAAGTGCTACAACAATCTAGCATAAGTAGCCAGTTATCTCAAAACTTTGTAGTTTTTGTGCTTTTGCTTTGACTTTTTTTAGCAGCTTGTGCCGAAAAACGCAATGGGGTTAAACTAAGCGAAAGTGTTACCTTGAGCAATTGGGTCGACTGAACAGAAAGGATCACTTGGTCAGTACTTTAGTAAAGATTGTTAATATTATGTATAATATTCTGTGAATAACTATGTACATAATTGTCAACCCTTTGAATATAATAAAGGAGCACTTGAATTGAATTGAATTTAAAATTGAATTAAATTCTATTATGCAGTTTTCTTTACTCAGGTAGCAATTTTCAATGACTACAGAAGTTTCTATGCATATATATATATATATATATATATATATATATATATATATATATATATATATATATATATATATATATATATATATATATAATACCCTCTAGCTGAACAGCGGAGTCGAGCCCAGCGGCGTGGTATATCCGCCTGCGCTTTGCGACCGAAGGAGACACATGAGTGCATGGCTTCGGTCCCCACCGTTACACATTTGGTATCTTCTCCGCAAGCTACGACTGAAAGTGGAGGGGAGACATTCTTACTTACTCTCTTGCCTGCTTCAACGTAATAACTAAGAGGTTCAGCAATAGTAACATTTTCACTGAAAGTATGCCAAGTGAGAAAAATACCCAGCCTAAAACCAGCATCAACGCGTATTGTAACAGGCCTAGCCCTTTCGCTTCTAAAGGAAACGAAGTTCCTAGGCGTTACGTTGGACAAAAAGCTGACCTTTAAAGCGCATGTCACACATATACGTAAGAAAATATCTGGCAGCAATGCATCTCTATACAGAGCTCGACGAATTCTTCCCCAAAACCGTTTGATGGCGATGTATTTTGCCTACGTCCATAGTCACCTGACCTACGCTGTAGAAGTTATGGCTTAACACAGATGCGTCTTATCAGGTCGCTTCACCGACTCCAAAAACGAGCACTGAGAACAACTCTGGACCTCTGGATGCGAGAGTCAGTGCAACCGCACTACAAAAATATTAACATTTTGCCAATCCCAAAACTTATAGAATACTGTCTCGTAGTTGAAATTAAGCGTATACTCCTTGGAGTGCATCCAAACTTATATGGTCTGGCAACATCAGAAACGCCCATATCTACAAGGGGTAACGCATCAAACCTGCTTACTCTGTCACACGCCAACTCCAACCAGTCAAGGCTATCAATCAGAAACATTGGGGCCTCCTACTGGAACTAAGTTCCGGCCTCCGTTAGGCAGACAAAATCCCTGCTCAAATTCAAATGCGATCTCAAAGAGCATTATCTTGAAACTTTGGTATCTGGTTAAAAGTAATATAAAAATACAATGTTGCAATATATTGTAAATAGGTGAGAATGGCATATATAAATTATACATTGTTATTCATAAAAGGGGCTCCGAACAAGCTATGTGCTTAATAGAGCTTGAAATTAATGTGTGCAATTATCTACAAGAAATGTCATAAACAAACAGTTGAACAGTTGTAACGTTTCCCGTAAGGGTGCCCAGAAGCACAGGATAAGTCAAGGCGTGAAGCCGCAATCCGCCGATCTCCGATAATTTCGCATGACGTAGGGCAAGAAAGTGGTTCCTATTCGCTTGCTCAGCGATCAGAGGACATAGGTTTGTGGCTTTTTGCATTAATGCTACGATTGTAGGGGACGCTAAGTCCGCCGTTGGCCACAGAAAGCCAGCGTTGGGACTTACATCCGTTGAAGTCTATGTTCACAAGTAGTGATGCGCACGAAGTATGATATGTGTTTGATGTACAAAATTTGCCTAACCAACATATCCATAAACTATAATTAGAACGTCAGACATACGGTGAAGGTGTCCGTGGATAACTTATTGAAATACTAAATTACATCTCGGTCTGCTGATCGGCTTGCTGAGAATGACGAATGGAGTAAGAAAAGTCCTTGGTGGGCCCCTGCTAGCGGCAGGCCCTCCGAGGATACCCAGTATATATTTCTTAATATGTGAGTGTAGTCCTAACTCCTTCAGATTGTTAGGATGCCCGGACGATTGAGGCGCTTGCATGGAGTGCGGGTGAAGCCTGTGCGTTGTTTTAATTTAGCATTGTTTTTAACACCTCCGTGTTAGGGGTGGTTCGAATAGCTAAAAAAAAGAAACAAATATATTGTATTGCAAATAAACTGGGCACGACAACTACATAGCCGATTAATAAATAAATTGCCTAACAAGGTATTACATAACTTTGGAACTATTTAATGTAGCTTGAAATGTCACGTATCAAATGTAGGCGTAATACTTAAGTTGTCATGCAGTACTCAAGTGACAAAGAGAAAAGCAAGCGTTCTTTTGCGAAACTTAGTCGGCTTGTAATATAGCAAGTAACGGCAACCGTGTTGAAGTAATAAACAACGACGTTTCCCCTTTTAAGTATGATACATATTTTCATCCATTTATTTATTTATTTATTTCACTAACTTCGTATTAGATTAAATCATACAAAAATATTATTTCAAGAGCCGGCTAGCTGGCTAAGTCTGCCCGAAGCTTGGCAAGTATTAAAATGAAACAGTCCGTGTCTGGGATTCGAACTAGCCACAAGAGTGAATCAATGTCCAAAAAAACCAAATCAGCAAATTGGCATACACAGCTATTTTTCGGAGCTTTTTACAGAAGCAATCAACAGCATATCGTGTGACCAGACGACGAACTCTCTGTAGGGGGTCAAACTTGGTCGTTTTAGTCTTGACGATGTTAAAACACTGAACTAGTTTTTGAAGCAGAATTACTGCAAGGTGTTCAAAGCGCCCAGTATACCTTTGATTAAGATTTTAAACGACATATTCTCTTGAAGCTGAGGAACGAGGAAACAAGTGGCTCATAGCAGCCATAAGGTAATCTTTGAAGCAAGCTTTCGTGCAATATCCAGGTGCCACCCTGGAAAATGCGTGTCAGAGGCCGGAAAACAGAAGTGACGTGCAACAAAAAGCAAAGAAAAAGCTTGCCTCCACTACGATTGTAGTTATCGTGAAATCAGGAAATGCGTCATTTGCCGACGCCCTACGAGCTTAGCAGCAGCACTGTCATGGCGACGGCTGAAGTCGATGTCATGAAAATTTAAAAAAAATAATGCGGCAGCCAAAGCGGCATCACACACCAAGGCGTATAATCAGAAATCTGTATAAATTAGTTGAGCCCAAACACAGTTTTAAAGGGCTTACTAAGAACGGCGTTCAGCCTCGCATATAGCAAAGATATCGTACGTAAGCCGTCTAAAAAACATAAATGCAACTAAGGAAGAACAAAACTGGGCGACCAAACTGCTCACAGCAAAACTGACCGAGAAAAATATGAGCAAATGAGATAGATGGCTAAAGTTAGTTGAACGCAAATTTAAGTGCAATACGATGAATTTTGAAAAAAACGAGGTGATAACAGAGTTAAGAGATAAGCAAGGATGTAAAGAAGAAAGTTGACGAAGCAGCTGAAGAAAGATGGAGAGAGGACATGGAGAGAAAAGCATCTTTGCAATTGTACAGGTAACAAAAAAAGAAATATGGCCGAATATATATCATATATTCGAACTCGCAAGCGTCCGGGCTGTCAACCTCCTCAACCACCCCCAGACGAAGAGACCATCATAGATCAGTAAAAGGCTGCCATGCGAAACAAGTGGGGCCAGCAATAGGACATAATTCATCCGGGCGACCACCCTAGACGAAATCTCATAGAGCTAATCTCGAAAATGGTATAGATACCCTAAACACAGTTCACAGCTCACTTGTCCACTCGCAAAACTAACGCTAACGGGTCACAGTAGCTGCTGTCAGCAATGCCTACACTGCAGTGTGGAAAAGCTAACTTCTACATATGCTGCATGTGCTCTACTGAAGAGGCTGACGAGGCACGGTATTGTTTTTAAATGGGGTTTAACTCTGAGCAATAGCGACTCTCTATGGGAACCTAAGACTGGGAATCCCCCAATGTATCTATTATTATATTGTCTAAGGATGGCAATTGCTTTTGCAGAGAGAGAAAACCATACGTTTTGATGTAAGTGAATTAACATATAGGCGGCGTGTTTTATCTATCGCGTAAATATTTGTGGCAGGTGCTCGTTAAAGTAACAGGGTTGTCTTTATCCCGTATGTATGTGCGCCGAAAAACAGATATCAGTAAAACTGAATGGTTGTAATAAAAGTAAACTTGTTCTAAAAATGCAATATACAAATAATACAAATTGTGTCGGGAAGACTTGTACACTTTAATTTAAACTCTGCTTTGAATGTAAGATATCTTTGTGAATATTGCGAAACGTTTTTCTACGTCGATGAAAGTATCTACAACAAATGTGTTAGTTCTCAACCGTTTGGTGTCTTGTTTTTTTGGAAATTGGCTAACGCAAGCATGGTAAGACTTGTGTTGGACAACCTGAATCGTTTAGGGTATATAAAGTAAAGTGGCAATATGCATAATAATATCTTAACATCAATAATTGACTCGAATATTTTGGCTAGGTATGTCACACAACTAATAAGCCGGAAGTAACTAAACGTATATTTTGGCCTTTTTGGCAATGGGCGTCGCTCTTAGTTCAAGTAAAAGTCTGGCTTGAAATAGGCATTAATAAAAAAAATCAACAATAGTAACAAAAGCATTACTGGTTACAAACACAAAAAATATTGTGCATAACTCTACTCGTTTAGTTTATTCATTCATTTTCGATTGTGTATGTCTCTATAATATGTACACTATTTCTATACAATGCTAGATAGTGTGTAAATATGCATTTGTATGTACACATATAAACATATGTATATGTATATATATATATATATATATATATATATATATATATATATATATATATATATATATATATATATCTATACGTGCACAATCGCGGCATCTTGTTACGAATACCTGCGCATGTATAAAATACATGAATATTTTCATTAATTTTTTGTCAAATATATATATATGCATATATTCAAATATGTATATATTTTATACATACGAATATATTCGTACTAAAATGCGTGCATATACGTCTATACACATGTGTATTATATGTGCGTAGTATATATTCGTATGTACTTTTATACATTCATATATGTATACCCTGTATTTATATGTAAATGTATATACATTACGTATGTTACTTTAGTATGTTACAATATTAAATGTATATTCCCCAACTGTGGTGGGCATATATATATATATATATATATATATATGCATTATATTATTATATATAGCATATATATACATATATATATATATATTATAATATATATATATATCTATTATATAGATATACATATATCTATCTATATATATATATATATATATATATATATATATATATAATATATATATATATATATATATATATATACATATATAATATATATATATATACACATATATATAAATATTTATATATATATATATATTGTATGGCCCTCCATTGGTGCTTAGGTTGTCCAAACGTTGTTTGTCAGAAGGGCGCTTAATGTCTTCTACTATAAATATATAAATATCGTATCCATCTCGATGTCTGCCTGTGCGCGCACGTCATAAGTGTATTTTTCACAACAAAACAACCATTACAACAAACGCTGGCTTATTTCAGCTGGAGTAATATACCCGATATTAACACCCCGCCCCAGAACACAAAGGCCAGACAGTAGGCTACTGACATGAAGTGATAAGCACATACAATGTTATCGAACTTCAGCACATAATACAACACATATTATTAATAGCAGTAAAGCCATTTGGCCGTAATCAGCAGTTTAGCATTAGCCAAGATACACATTTTATGTATATATATATATATATATATATATATATATATATATATATATATATATATATATATATAAAAGTGTGTTGCAAAAAATTAGCAACTCATGTTTTTTGGTGATAATTTCGGCTTAGTTTATTTGAGTGGCTTGAAATTTTAAGCGCATGCTGTACATGACGAAGTATGGTGAGTATGGTGTTAATTTCGTTGCAATCTCGCAATCGGTTTATACAAAAAATAAAAGAGTGTGAAAAAACAGTGTTGCAAAATATTAGCAACAATAACATGGTAACAACACAGCTCTCGTTTGTAGAGGATAGTCGATTCTACAGCTAATATTCGATCCCGGGGATTAAAAGTCAAGAATATTGTCTAGCTAAATCAATCCTTCTATAGCTGCAAAATATTGTACAGCCTAGTCGTTGTTCCAAACCAACGGAGAAGCGTATGTTTGAACCATGGGTCGTACAAAGGATATCTCGGATAACGAAAAGATAAGAATTGAGGCATATGCTGAGCTCGATCATACAGTAACTGCTATACAACACATATAGAAGCCCATATCAGAAGAATTGGGGGACCTGACGCAGTTTTTCAACAAGACTCTAAAACAACTCGACAGCGCCATGTTTCATACCTCGGCTAGCACTATAGCCTTTTTTTCACGAACAAGGAGTGCCACTTTTTGACTGGCCGGCATTGAGTCCAGACCTAAATCCCATCGAAAATCTTTGGGGACATTTGGTGAAGCAGATTTACGCAAACGGTCGACAATATGATAATTTGTCGGACCTCAAAGAAGCTGTGACTAATATTCCACTTTCGTACTTACAACAGCTCATTAACTCCATGAAAGACCAAGTTTACGATTTGATTGAGAAGAAGGAACCAAAACCCCGTTTTAAGAATAGAATATGTAGTATCAAATAAGTCATACTGCCCTGCTAAGAATCGAATACGCCGTAAGGCGTTATTGTTGCTAATATTTTGCAACACTGTTTTTTCATACTTTTTTTTATTTTTTTATGAACCGATTGTGAGATGGCAACGAAAATTTCAAGCCATTCAACGAAATGATCACCAAAAAACATGAGCATGCAAAAAACATGCAACCCACTTTATGTATATATATATATATATATATATATATATATATATATATATATAATAAAACATTGTACATGTTGATGTCAGGTACTTGTCGTTATATATGTATATATAGATTTAATATCACACATTATGTTCTATGACAGGCACGCTATACATGCGTATCATCATGACAGCATATACGAGAGTGCTAATGGTATTTTCTTTAGTTGAGCGGGGTTGAGAAGTCGAGATACGTGATCGACCGTCCGCTGGGCGCCTACCTAGAACGCGATTATGGGTCATATCTAACACACAAGAACACACACAAACACACACGACATACAATAGGTTCCTTCGTTTAATCGTCGGCTTCGCTCCGCCTCGCCACGCCACATCCCTGCTCTAGCTTGCGACGCTGTCGCCGCCTATAGTTTTCGTATCATACATTCGCCTATAGTTTCGTATCATACATCAAATACTACTCGTTCTGCAGCCGAACCGATTCAAATTCTTGGCGGACGGACACGTTTGTGTAGGACAGTAGTGCCGCCCACTCCACGCAGGGAGAAGGCAGCGGGTCTACAAATCTCGTTTTGGTTCGACGCTTTTTAGGCCGGCGACCACCAGCGACTGACTGGCTACTGCATTGAAGCAGCATCCGCCTTCAACCTTGCGGTACTAACACAACAACTCGATGGCAATTCCAGCCACCACTTGACGAATAAATCACAAAATAGTAGAGGCAGAAAACGCCAAAATGAACAAACAAGACCATGCAGATAGACACGGCCAACATTGATGGCCGGTTGGCTATCACGTTGTTCCAGGAAAGCGTCACTCAACTGCGCAATGCTCTTAAATTCACAAGGTAAAAAACAATATATATATATATATATATATATATATATATATACGGACTAAATTGGGTACGGAATAGCCGTACCCAAGTTAAGCGCCGCGTAGAAAACAACGCACGCAAGTGGTTATAGATACGGGTCCGAAGCTTCTCGAGGAAGCTCAGAGCGGCATCCGTGACAACATTTCAAGAGGTGCCTCTGAGTGCAGTCTTTTCAGAGCTGCCTCTGAGTTTAGTGTTCAAGGAGAGCTGTACTACATTGGCTGGCCCGTTCAACAAGATTGTCCAGTCCCGGTGCACCTGCTTTTGTTTTTGTTCTGTAAAAGACTGGTGGCTGTAGTAAAGTCTTCCGAATTGTCACGGACTGGTTTGTTCCCTTCGAGGGGAGGTTGGAACTTGGTCGGGGGCCGGCAGCTTTGATTAGCCGTAAGCCGTCATTAGAAACAAACGTGTATTGAATTCATCACGTGAGCTTGAATCACATTGCAATCAAGAACATGTGGAAGTGGGGAGAATCACAGAGAAGCACGACTTTTCACCGTACGGCATAACTTAATGCAGGCGTTATCTGGCTTGTTCGCTAACAGCAGAGTATGCTGTAGTATATGGTCGTCTGCGAGTGTTAACTCATCTTAGGTTCATATTTGCTCTCTGCGCCTTTTTTTTTTATCGCGCCCGACATTCGTACATAGAACGAACAGGCTTGTGGATACATGCGGCGACGTTGATTGAGCTACGCCGCCTTTGCCTGAGTGACAGCAGCGTGGTAAACTTCACGAGCAGCACTACAAGAACTTCAAAGTCATTTAGGAAACACTGCCGCCTGCGATCCTTGTAATTGCTTTCCTAAATGGTCTTCTTCGAACAGTATAAATACGCGAACGCTGAGTGCCGTCGCCGACTGGTCTTTAGAGAGAAGCTCTGTAAGCGTAAGAGACGAAAACGAATCAAATTGTTAATCACTTCATCGTGTTAGCAGTGCAACGAGGGCTGATTGATTTATTTTAGTTATACGTTGCCACACAACAAAAAAAAAACAGACCCACCGCGTCGTGCAGCAGGTGCTGTATCGACTGTAATCATTACAGCATCTGCTGCACGTAATGATGCGCATGATGAATAAGGTGAATGAAAGATAATGGAATCGTCTAGTGATCACGGGCTAGCTTCATTAATGCCGGAGTTTCTGCTAGTTGTAAGAGACTGCAGGTCCGTGAAAAAGCTTGACATTTGACATTGTCATCTAGCGTCGTAGTGGTATTAGTAGTAGTGGTGTTCAGCCTGGGTGCAAACTCACACAACGGGAATGATCGTGGGTGACGTCGAGTCGGTTTGCGGCGTCAGTGAGCGACTACGAGCGGCCCGCCACGCGTCAAAGACACTTGGGTAGAAACCGGTTGCACCAATAACCTGGTCCACTCCGCTCTTCTTCAGGAAGCGAAACAGCACAGCTGTAAGAGAAATGAGACCAACCGTTCTATTTCGTATATTTATATACAGACATTGAAATACTATATGCATTGAATATAGTTTTTCAAGTCACTCTTCTTTACCTTACTGTTATTATTATTATTATTACCCTAATATATGCAAAAGAGAGTGAAAATAGAATCTATTAGTTGTAGACATACGGGAACAAGCGGCGATGGAGACGCGGATGCCAATAGTTGAGAAATCTTTCGCGATGCTCTTGACCATGTTCACTGAGCAGCCGTCCATCCACGAAACGCGTGAAAAGTCCAAGATGATGTCCTGTGGGAGCTGCATCTGGAACGCTAGCTCGCGAACGCTCACCGAGCTGCCCATCTCAAGAGCGGTCGCGTTGCGGCTGTCGTAACTTTGCGCGCTCTCCTGCACAACCGATGGACATGCAAGCTGTTGTTACCATGTAGTCAATTGTTGTCACATGTAACAACATGTCGACGGGACGGTATCGTAAAAATGTCCTGCGACTTTGATGTCATGAGTTCGATCCCGACACGACGCATAATGCGTACGTGCCAAGAACTTTTTCTTGAGCAACCCAGCAGTTGCAAATGAATATACGTACAAAAAACGACCTATTAATTTTATTCCGATTTATTTACTACTAATTTATGGTGAATAACTAGCTTGAAACTATAGAAGCTTCTCTATAAATGAACGCGTTGATTTGGTTTCGTTACGTAAGGTTCCTTCCTGGCACTGATGAAATTACTGCGATATGACGACCAACGACCCACAGAGAGGGAGGAAGGAAGCGACTAACCTTGGCAGCTTGTAGGCTGTCCTGCGAACCATTCTTTTTCATGGCCTTCTTTAGGGCACGGCGCACCTGCTTCACGGTGAAGCCCAGACTTTCCTCGAGGCGCTCTTTGAAGTATTCGGCATTAGCAAAGTGCATTGCTCCGCCAAAGTGGAACACCCTGACGCCAGGAGTCTCTCGAAGCTGCAACGAAACCAACCAAGTGATTTGCTTACATGATTTGCTGTTTTTAACGGTACCGCTAACGCTCAAACGCCACAAAGCCTACAGATCTACAAAGTCCTGCATCTGCAGCAGATAACAGGCTCTAACTTGTAGGTTCGTGTGTTTCGAGGTGGAGCGGTACAACGCGCTAGACGAATGTAGGTGTAATACCTACAACATGATTTTAAAACTCTGGTATCTGGTTAGAAGTGATATAGAAAAAATATAAACCATGTTGCAACATATTGTAAATAGATGAAAATGGCAAATATAAATTATACATTGTTAGCTACACAAAAAAGGGGCTCCGAACAAGCTTTGCGCTTAATGGAGCTCGAACGTTAACGTGTGCAATTTTCTTATAAGAAATGTCAATAAACAAATTCAAGAATCCAACAGCCACACGATCTAGGTGGATTTAGTGGAGAGCGGATGGATAGAAGGGCACGGTACACGAAATGCCTACCTTATTATACTTCTTGAAGGGAACGAAGAACTCCGTGTTGGGTACGTGAGCCATGAGACACGCCTTTGGACGTTGCAGCTTGAACACGAGTGTCAGCAGCGAGAATGCGACACCAACCATTAGGCCGGACACGACGTCGAGACCGACCGTAGCCACAAATGAGACAAGCCAAACTTGCTGCAATCATAAACATGCAAATAGGTAAGCGTTGACAAGCAGGCTTAGTAGTGTAGGAAGAAGATTGGCAAACTTGAGGCACGCCAATATATTTATATATATCGGCATTGATACGTGTCTCGATGTGTACTTATATATCACATATTATTCCGACGTAATCTTTCTTGCGGATTTTGTTTACAAATAATAAGCGCATTGTAATAACGTTCTGTCTTGAGTAATCTGCCGTTTGCGGCAAAGATGCACTCAAACTGACAAAAGAGCTTGAAAAGAAGCTTTTTGAGGTAACAGCGGAGCCAAGATCGACCGACTCGACCGCGCTCCTCCGAAAGAAGAAGGGTATCGTTGGAATTAAATGGCATTGTCCCCAGCTCTTTAAATGTCGGCAAATCTGACAGCTTCTAATATTTTCAGTTATATATATATATATATATATATATATATATATATAGTATGGAATTAAACAGATGCAACGCCAAATTGAGTGGTGACCAACATTCGAACAATATCTATAATAATAACACAAACAATATTGTAAACATTTTTAGATTAATATATTAGTAATTGTAATTCCTGTACATTATAATTATAATAAACGCAATTTGTGTCGCACGCGGTGCTGATTGACGCACAGCAAGACCAGGGATCTTTGTAACTAACTGCACTGCACTATTAACCACAACGTACCCCGTCAATTTTCGACAGATCCCAATAGCGTTTGAAGTCCTGCACCTGCATGACAATCTTCTTAAGTGACGTTATGATGATGGCAGCCAGCACACACTGAAATTGACAATAAGATATCGTATCGTTAGTGACACACGTAAGTCAACCCTAAATGATTATATTTATAGCGGCAGAGTATCGTCTGCACGCGAGAAGAGAGAAAGCTTATCCGCACATACTGCGGTGAAAAACTCCGACAACGACAAACGAAATTGATGCAAAAACGTCAACGAACCCACAAAAACATCGAGCCTACTACGCACTGAAATGTTGTATATTGCAAAGCGTCTTTGTGGTAGGAAAAGTAAGTAAGATCATAACATTCGAATGCTGGCTATTCTAATGATGCACATCCAGTCATCTTAGATACGCAGTTAAACCCCCGTTGTCGCTTGAAGCTTCTTCCCGACCACGCGGCCAGTCGTTTTTTTTTTGAGGAGGTGATTATCCTCCGTCCCCTACGGGCTTGGAACCGCCGTGAGGCATAACGTCAATGTACCGAGGGCCGGACATGTTGAGATATCTAGGGTTTCCCAAACTGTCCTTGTAGCAGCATGGCCGCTGACTTTCAGCAATATATGGTTTATCATTTATTCTCAATGAGCATTGCTCAAATACAATTCGACCACCGTAAAGGATCGAACCGACGATAACCCGGTAGCTGACAACCATGACTAGCAAACTAGTTCCCTAGACCACGTCGCCATTCGCGGCCAGTCCTAATCCGCGCTAATTGGATCCGTCTCTACGTTTTCGTAAACGTGGCTTTTAGCCTCGGTGCGCTGTGACTCATCAGACAGTCTTTTTTTCGTACAACCACACCTGCCATCGACGCCAACGAACTGATTTAACATCAACTGGCAACTGAGAACAGAAACCTTGTAGCTATCAACCCCCTGACAATCGGGTTTTCCCCACCATACCGATGAAATCGAACCTAGTAGCTCATAATCATCATTGGCGTTTGGCCATTGTGTCCATCGCTGCTGCATGGCTGTCGTCAAGACATTGGAGTTACGTTTAGCTGCGGTACTCACGATTGGTAGCTGCTCGAGGTAGTGGCCCAGGAAAAGAATCATGAAGAGAATAATGATGATGTTTACCACTGACACGATCTGCGTCTTACCGCCGGCGTTCTCTTGGACGGCACTGCGGGGCACCGAGGCGGCAATTGGGAAGCATGAAAAGAACGAAGACCAGACATGGCCAAATCCCGAGCGCCAAAAATTCCTGCACCACACAAAAGGAAAAAACGGAAGACTCGTATATTACTATATCACGTGTTCGTCGCTGACCCTTGACAACCGAAGCTTACAGCTATAGTACAGATAAAGCACATTGATCTAAATAGCAATTTTGCAGTGGCAATTCTCGAAAAGGCAAAGTATTCCGAGAAGAGGAGACTGATAGGAACGTTACGAGAAAAAAATTGAACGACAAATTTTAAAAGTAAACTACATCAGGACATTTAGAGATTAAATCCAATTAAAGCAAGTCAAAAGTATGTACAGTGAGGTCAGAACAAACTAATAGTAAACTATACGGCACTTCTAATTATAATTTAATTATTTCTAGAGATAGGCGTTTTACAGATCAGAGCGGTCTGTTTTCATGTTCTCAATAACCCTATCGTATTTGCATTCTTATTCTTAATCGATTTATTCACCGTTTTTTGCCCTCTTTTTTTGTACACTATGTATACATATGTATATATTTAATGCAAAGTTAATTTTCACTCCATGTTGGACATGTCCGAATGTGCTGTTTCGAATTTCTATATATATATATATATATATATATATATATATATATATATATATATATATATATATATATATATATATATAAATTTCTATATATATATATATTATATATATATATATATGTCACAGTACAAGAGTAGTGTCGCTAACTTACCTGGTTGGCGTCGACCTCATAGTTATGCCTCTGGCCAAAGATGCGACCGAGGGACAGAGTGATCGCAAACGAGACAACGGCGATGGCTAACGCATCGACCCAGATAAGCGTGAGAAGACTTGGATTGAACGTAGGCGCCCGGGGCACTGGAAGCCTGCTCAAAGTAGCATTTAATGCGTATCAGTTAGCTCATACAAACAACGGGGCGGGCACACGCGCACAAAGTGATATAAGCTTAACTGCCCCTTAACGCAACACATTACGACAGACTAACAAAAGACAGGTGACAACAAATCATACTCCTCGTAAAATGTCGTTAAATGGGAAGGCAAAAATATAATATAGAATAACATTAAACGTGTAGTAGTAGTAGTAGTATTGCATATATAATATCTGCCTCCGTCAGCCGCATCAGCCGTACACTGTGCCAGTTTTAGCTAGCGCACTCACTTTTCGGGAATCTCTCCAACCACGTCAATGTTGTACGCCTTCTCGAACTGCATCAGGTAGGAGACGGCTGTGAACAGCACGACAGTCACCAGCTCGATCGGCAGGGGAAGTCCGTATCTGTACAGCAACGTACACAAATTGTTAATTTAGTTAGTTTATAGGCTCATACGCCGTTTTCTATATATATATATATATATATATATATATATATATATATATATATATATATATATATATATATATATATATATATATATATATATATATATATATATATAACCTTAATCGTTGTGTCGTCAGTGGTTACGTACCGCCGTATGACAGCTGGATCTGGGACGATCTTTACAAAGAGGATGAGAGTAATGGCAATCGTGGACACAACCAGCGTCGGCCAATGGGTCTCTGAGATGTGCAGGGTAAAAGCAGCTAACGTCTGCAAAAATGTTATACACACACACACACAAAAACGCATCTGGTGTTTAACACGTGGTCCCACGCTTGATACTTGCACGTCATCTTGTAGCCGTTCTTAGCTAGTCGTCTATCTGGGGCAATATAAGTCACTTGTCTCTCACCTATAAGCACCCCGATCAATTACTTGGACACATTTAAGACGAAGAACTGCCTTATGATTGGTATATGAAAGGACGTACAACAGAGAACAAAATGAGAGCTAACTAATTTGTCGTCTTTTGCACGACATAATACGAGAACAAGTTGTCTACCCTCGGTTTGTTGAATCATTGAAGGTCCTGTTGACTACTGTACGGGAATTGGAATAGAAAGAAAATGGAAAGAAACCATGATCCAAAAAAAGCGGGGAGCACAGATGTCTCAATAAAATGATGAGATGGTGCATTATTATCCAACCCTCCCCTCCCCCCCCTCCATTAAAAAAATAAACAAGAAAAATTGTGAGTAAACATTCACGAGAGCTTGATCAGGAGGCGCGCAAATAAATTGGATGAAGGTCATGAGAAGAGAGCAGATTCGCCTCACCAATCTACACACACTTTTGTACAACTGTCAAAACAAAATCCGCCCACGAGCCATTCGACACAGATTAAACACAGACAAATTTACAAAGATACGAGCCGAGGGGCCGATTGACGACACATACCTTATAGACGGTGAACATGCCCGAGAAGTGTGGAATGTGCAGGCCAAAAACGGCTCCAAGCTGAGAGAGAGCCACCTGAACGGCGACGCCCGTTGCGAAGCCATTCACCATTTGCTCCGAGAGAAAAACGTTCAGACATCCGAGGTTGAGCAGGCCAAACAGAAGCTGTACGCAGCGACGAACAAAAGTAAAGGAAAGGAGAAAACAAATTAATATGTACAATGTAATTTCGTTTCTATGTTTTACATACGTATGCGTGTTACAGTCGTTAGAAATATGTATACGTATAATGAGAAGCTGCTGAATCATCTTGTACCTTGGATTCTCATAGCCTCGTAGGAATAATGACGACAACGACAACAGTTAGGCTTCGTGGTGACTAATTTGCAATCACGTGACATTGAAAGGAAAGCAGCGATGCATCTTACAAAAAAATTGCCCTGGTATTAAATTTGGCAGCCGCACCAAATGCGCATTTATGATGCAATGCAAACGGCTCCGTGACATGACCGTCGCTGCTTTGCACTAAAAACAGAGGACACCTGTTTACTGCTATGGTGATGATGCGACAGTGAACACGCGCACAGATGTAACCTTCCAATAGTCGTCGGCGATGTCGATCGCATGCGTGACAGGTCGACCAAGGTCAGCCAGGTAACCTTGCTGACCTTGTTTGGTTCGACCTTGGTTGGGTGGGCTTGCAGGAGTCAGTCAAGTCGTCATGCAATCAAGTGATGCCTAAGCAAAGCCAATACTATTAAGCGCATTGGTAATAGAATCCAAATCTTACTAAGTGAATACAATATAGAACGTCTGGCGTCTGACGCTGGTTAGCTTGCGCCAACCTGACCCAGGTGCAATTATAAAGCAGCCATTATGATGATGTTGTTGAAAAGAGTCTTATTAATAATAACATTATTTATTATATTAATAATAATAATAATAATAATTATCATCATCATTGTAGGCGTTGCCACTGTGCGATAATTATTTGCCTAAGGTCATTTCGTCGATCAATAACATCCGGAGACTGGGTGGGTGGGTAGATGTCTATGAATGTATAACTAGCAGGGGTAGAGATCGTCACACGAGTCGTCACGAGAGACGAGACGCACCACATGTGACTCTGGCGTGTCCTATCTCTCCTTGATGGTCTTGTATCGCCAACCCATAATTCGCTCACGCGCGCGATCTCTCTCTCTCTCTCTCTCTATGTGTGTCTCCTTTACTTAGACACAAGTCTGTTCAAACTCGTCTATCTCCATCGGTTATGTACGGTGTAGCACCACCACCATCTTAAACCAAACGCAACACTTGACGCAGGTGTATGTAATCTCTGTCGTCGCTCGCACGTGTAGACTAACCGAAGAAGCTAACCTTGGCTAGATATTTCTAATTTAATTTCTCTGAGGTTCATCTTCAGGAGGTGTCGGAAATGCGTAACCGGCATGCCACTGCAGGCAGCTAACACCACCAGCAGGTGTGGGAGTCGCAAATCTACTAAACATTGATGTTCTCCCCACCCTCCCAGGATCCGGGATCACATTGACATTGCGTCGACACCTTGACTGGGTGTACGTCTTTCCTAGCCTTTTCCCTTCTCCCTCGTCCTTCCTGGCGGCGTAGTCGGCGCGACGCGACGCAAAACCCACACCTTCATACGTCCAGGAGTCGTCCAGGAGAGCAGTTACGGCTGTGTTGTTGTTGTTGTTGCGTCGTGCAGACATGTGACCGATCAGGGCCGACTGCGTCGTCAAACAGGCCCACATTCAAGCTCAAATCGTTGGGCTGTGACGTTACGTTGGGCGACAAACACGTTAACCGCCGCCGTGTGCGTGCTCGAATCGATACGCCAGTGGGCATGACAAAAATGACCTTGGCAAAGATCACCATAACGTCACTGATCACGTCGTGACGGTGATGTTGATGATGATGAGAATGATGACGATGAGCATGATGGTAATGTTGTTGACTGTGGTGGTGATGCGCTCGAGCCGATAAGTACGCGATGCTGCTGCTGATGATGATGATGATGTGATGATGCCGCCGACAGCCCTGGTCAGTGCTGGCCTAGTCAACCCTAGACACTGCTAACTAGATGTTCACTGAATTCAAAGTAGGTTTACAGATTGACTCGGTTATGAAAAACATTTGATTCGAAAGAAACTGCATCGCGTATACACGCGACAAACAACACAAGGCCCTATCTCCGTCTCTCTCTACTTCTCTCGCCTGCATCATGCGCTCCACAAACGCATTTCACGAGTGTAGCTCGGAATGCAGCGAATGGGACTCTAAACAAGACAGTAGCGAAGAGTAAATACAGTTCTAACTATATTGCTGAACTATTTATAACAACAACAACAACCGCAGTAGCACCAGCAGCAACAACTACAATGACGACGACAATTACAAAAAAACAACAACAACAACAGTAACAAAACAGTTGGACAACATCAGCAGTAGCAACGTCAACAATGGGTTGACGCCACACCGAGAGTCAGACACGCAAACGTGTCGTGTGAAAACGCGTGACTCACGACAGAGACAGCGATCATCCGGTGACCTCTCGGTTCACGACTTCACAGAAGCAAGCCGAATAGCGGTGAGACGGACGGACTTGTTAAGGCACTCTTTCCATGGCCGGAGACAACTCTGCTCTTGAATCAAACCAGGCAAGCAAGCGTCAGTGCGTGTCATGCGCACAAAGACGTTCGAGATCGAGACCAAATCCATCCCTGACGGGACGCATTCTCCTTTCTCGTCGTACAAGACTCAAGTTGATATTAACGGCGTGGAATTTTGACGAACGCCAGAATGTACAAATGTTAGTACATCTCTTCCTCTTCCGCTAAAGTTACCTAATCTCTACAATGTCATTACCATCCGTATTGCCGAAGCGTAATATAGATGCTTTGCAGCAGATGAAAGCTCATCTCAAACTTGCCGATTACTTCGGTTGCCTCTATTACGTTAAGAACTAAAAAAACGTTTTTTTTTGGTGGAGGATGTTTTCAAGAATAATAATAATAACAATAATAATAATAATAATAATAATAATAATGAACGAGATCTCGGGCGAGCGCGACGAACGGCTACAGAAGGAGCCAAACGTCATGTCACCGTCGACGACGGTGACGAACACACAATATGAATGATGACCCTGCTGAGCTGTCAATAAACCGCCCTTTTCCGCCCTGTCCCAGCTATCTGCTCCGAGGCACTTTTCAGAGTTTCACCCGTTCTGTTGCTTGTTCAGCGGTTACATGTACAGAACTGGACTAGTAGCTTGTTACGACAACAGGAACAACGACAACAACGTCTACAAAATATAGTCCGACTATGAAAAAAAAAATATATATATATATACATACGGTACTCTCCGCAAGCTTACTTAGGACAATCATCAACACGACAAGGATGTGCAAAATACATCTATACAAAAAAACGGACTTTAAATAAAATGAACGGCCAACGTTGGCATATATTGTACGTGCGCACAATACACCAGGCTAGTTCCTCACAAAACGCTCTCTACAGCGTTGACTCAGTGTTGACTAAGTTGTTGCAACAAACAGACTGGCAAGACTGGTATTTATTGTCTAGGCATAGCTAAGCTAGTAAGCAATGATAATACTACTAATACATCTCATTATGAGTCTCATTACTACGATTGCAGCAACATTTTGGAAAATAGACGTAGGACTAGACTTGCGTGTGTGTGTGTGTGTGTGTGTGTGTGCTTGTGTATCTATCTGTCTGTCCTCCTACGGGGGTTTCGTCGAGTGGTAGTTATCTGCAGCGTTGAGCAAGTCCCAATAAATCGAGCGCATTGCTCGCATTCCTTTTAGGCTCCCTATGTGCTCTGTCTAGGCTCTCTCTAGACGCTCTGTTCTAGGACACTAAGCACCTGCAGCAAGCAGTCGGCCTGCGGGCGGCGCGTGGGCAGATGCATAGACAGGCCGCCAAAGCCGTCCTCGAAGCTCGATCCTTTAGATAATCTGGATCCGATCGATCTCTGTTCTCTTTCCCTGACCAGCTGGCCTGCGACGCCGGTAGCAGCGGCCGCTGCGGGAGGACAAGTTTAATGAGCGCGACTGGGTGACATCATCTAACCGTCACCATCTCACCACGCGACCTGGCTTCTATCACCATAGTCGTCGTCGTCGTCGTCATCACCATCATTATTATCAACAGACTATTGCGCCAAGCGAGCGACTTCTGCGTAGAAGAACTAGCATAGCAGAGATCACTTGACAGTCGGGGTCGTGGTAGCCGCATGCATAGCGACAACGACAGCAATAACAACAACAACACTACCGGGACTTTTCCGCCATCTATAGTGGTTTACACCCACACACACACATATGCATATATATATATATATATATATATATATAAAGCCAGCCAATCTAAATGAATTGATTTTAAGTGCATATATCGAGCTGGGCCAATCTAAATTAATATATCTTAAGTAGATATATATATATATATGTCTCCCATTTCCTACGGATGTGCCATGCAATTAGACCGAGATGCGCAAACACACGCGAGTCGTTTTGTTACTTGCGGATAGATTTTAGAGTTATTCAGCGCCGTTCTTGCGCAATACAACGCAACGGCTGATAACAAACAAGGAACTAACAGAAGTCCGTGGAAGAAACAATGACAGAAAACGCCTATAAGGAAATGAGCTTTCAAAATAACGGGTCAGTCTCACTGCGGCTGGTACTGCTGCGGCTACCTTCTCGTTCTCTATGTTTACCTCTGCATTTGTAAAGTTATATATATATATTTATATATATATATATATATCTAGATATTATATATATAGTATATATATATATATATTATATAGACTAATATAGATATATATATATATCCATATATATAATATATATATATATATAATATATATTATAATATATATATATATAATATATATATACAGACACAGAAGAACCTCTCCACATCTCACGCAACCTACCTGAATGATGCCGACAGTGACGCAAAGGGTCGATGTCACCTCCTGCACGGAGAACGCGTTTCCGTTAGCTGAATCAAGGACGTCGTGCACCGGATGCGACGTATGGGACATGTCGCCAACGATCTGGCGCACAACTCCACCGGTCATCATCGAGATGATGGCGTCGGCTCCGACCGAAGCCTGTCGCACCGTGCCGAACAGAATGTACACCATCATGGGGAACATGGCGTTGTACAGCGCAAATACGGGCGGCACTGCTGCCAGCAACGTGTATCCAAGACCTGAAATGTAGTCATATCGTAGCAGCAAGAGTATGCTTTGTATGCTGGTCACTGGCTATGTCTCAAGACACAGACCGGCAGCAAACACGAAAAGAGGAACTCTCAGCGTTGTCGACACCCCAATAGAGCCGCTCTGCCCAAGTATAACATAACTTGCACATATATATATATATATATATATATATATATATATATATATTGAAACGTGTAATTTAGTCTCGAAATAAATGTTATGTTAAGGGAACTACTGCGTGTACCACCACGTGATGCATTTTTTTAACTCTCTAATATTATTAGAAGAATAATTCCCACTATGGAAATTAAAGGTACACTTTCATTATTAAACATTTATAAGATCTTAGGTCAGTGGCGCTGCTATCTATTGACACCCAAATCGTTCAGTTTTTTCTGAACTGCTCTTATGTTAAACTAGCAGGCAAATGAATAAGAAAATGCTCTGCGCTGTTGTTGTTTAGATTGTTTCGTCTTGTGTTTTTTTTTTAACTAAAGCTGGTGCACATTTACTCGTAGAGAAAGGGCTCGGATCGAGAAGATGGCGACAAAGAGCAACTGGCAAACTTACTCTGCGGCACTTGGAACATGGCCACCGTGAAGCCTGTAACGATATCGGCGAGTAGGTAGTCCTTGACGCGATACGAGGCCAGCCATGATACAACCGGAAAGAGGCGCAGAGCTGAGTCTCGACAGCCTTCGACCGACGGCGCCAGCGACCGGCCAATGGTCTTCCATCGGTGATTCTGCAGGCAGACAAAGAGCACGTTTAGCATTAAAAAATAGAAGATGCAATTTACAATTTTTTTTAACGCTCTGACAGCCACATTTTAGACGCTCGTAATGGGCTAAGTTGCCTGTGGCACGATATCGTCTAATTGCATCTATCGTCATCGCGTTCTCGTACTGGAGCTATATAGGCTTTTTCCAGCAGAGGTATGAAGCAGCAGGGCAATATGACAAGCACGTCCAACAAAATACAACCAGCAAGGCCGAGGCTCGAACTTGCGATTGTTTTGCTAACTATGGTTGCCATGGCAACGCCCCGTTTCGAACGGTGCATTTGCCGGCTAAACCACCGCCGCTACAAAACGTACGTTAGTTAAAATTTATTTCTTCCGAACTCAGTAAAAATATAAATTAAAATCATAAAAATGCAGTCAAACTTGTGATCATGATCATAACAACAACAACAATGGTAGCAACAATAATGACGACAACAAGAACAATATATTACGCAACAGTGATCTCTTCGCTAGGGACAGTCGACAGACGCACTCCGTGTATTCTTCGTGGAAGTTTGTTGAATCAAGCGACAGTGAGCTTCAAAGCACAGCTTACGGATGTTTCATTTCCACCCAAACTGTGCGCATTTCTCGCTGATACCAAGCGATTACTCAAGTCACCGAGTTCAACTCGAGTGACTCAAGCAAGCTTAGCCCGCATAGAGCAAAATCCTATTACATAACTTTTAAGGTATTAGCCAGGCTGGCACGCGCAGCCAGCTTTGGGTCAAACATGTGCGAGGAGTCGCGGTAGACAGCGGCCTTATTTTGAAACAAGGACACAGGGCCATCATTAGCGATGGTTGCCACAATACGCCGGCTTGCAGCACTGGTCGGCATCAGTAGTTATTCAATAGGGAAAGCAATATTGTAGTGGAGCTTTTGATTGGAAATGCTTACATATGGGATGGATGCTGATGTTGTTCTCTAACGCGAGTCTGACCTCCAGAAATCATTGACATAACGCGAGTCTGTCTTCCAGAGATGCTCATGTTCGCGAGCAATTAACAGTCTAGCGGCAAAATGAGTTACCAACGAAAATAGTGCTAACTAGCCATGATAATCCAGAGCATAAAAGTCGCACAAGACAGTCGCAGAACAACAACAATAAATATTTGCTAATATTCATGCATATCTTGTTGAATCGCTGACATTAGAATATGCGCTGTGGCTGCGTCGGTAACTAGCACCTAATAGTCATAATACTAACAGCGCCAAAGAATGCGAATTAGGACCGTGATGAGGGTAAACATCGACCACATTTTGTTAAGAAAAAGGGGGCGCACACGTTTTTGCCGGAGGTCAAATAAAAGCCAAAAGAAAAAACGAGGACGAAATCGAGAAATGGCAGCAAAGAAAATCTCGTCTCGTAACGAATAGAAATGTTTCCTCCCTGCGGAACGAACTAATACTTTTTTTTTTAATCTAAACAACCGCAACCACAAAGTAAACATCATTTAGAGAAGGGCAGGCTCGCTAGGTGTACTATTTTTTTAATATTATATCTTGCAATGATTGTATGTATGTATGGCACGTGTTCATTAAGTCGCGAAAACGGCATTCGTTTCTGTTAATCTTAGGCAAATATCGAATATGTTGTATATATGAACACGTGTAATGTATTGTAATGTAATCAACAATACTGAAAGATGATATAATAATAAATAAATAAATATAGTATGTATTGTATAGTAAAACACACAATATTAGTATTGTGTAGTACAGACGCAGCCAGAAGCGTTCATCACGCCGTTATGGATAGCTTGACTAGCATTTAGTTAGTCAAGTCTGCCCGCTTTGCCATGAGGCTAATCATGCGAAGGTATGCGAATCATGAGCGGAAGTGTGGTCTGCTCTAGATTGGAGCGTAACTCGTAACATGAACAGAGACGGCGCCTCTTATCAGTGCAGTCAGTTCCTTGCACCTTGCGTTAGGCGTTGGTATGAATGGACAAAACAAACAGGCGATTACTATTCCCACTACGCGCAATGGATGCCTAACCGTCTCTCTTTCTCCCCCCCCCCGTCTCTCTCTCTCTCTCTCTCTCGGTGGCAAATACACGAGAGCATTTACAACACCTCGCGCTAACGAGAGCAGCGACCAGCGCACCCAGGTATGCAACAGCCATTTTCGCCCGTCATAGCCCGCCCATTCGATGGATGGTTCTCGTTGGTTGTTGTCGCGTCCAGCGAGGCCGCAGCGTTGCAAACGGTGGCAACCGTTTACAGCGGAACCATCTATCTTCTTCCGCTGCAAGATATGGCCGGCAGTGAATGGCCAAGACTTGCCGCCACTGTTACAATACGCGCCTTACGCTCCTGTCGGCGTCTTGTTGTTGTTGTTGTTGTTGCTGTAGTTGCTGTTAGTGCCATTGTTGCTATTGTTATTATAGTTTTTGCTGTTGCAACCTAATTGCGAGGGCTAGTGGTGCTATGTGCCCACAGAGACGTGTGTCTCTGCCAAGATCGCATGATGGATGGATTTGTTTTCTCCTGTTGACATGTATACCGATGTACACATGCTACCCTTATGTGTGTGTGTGTGTGTTATGTTAACTTTCCATATCAGGGGCGCTTAGAGCAACAACGTAACGGCTGACATGTTGAGATATCTAGAGTTACCCCAACAACGGCATGGTTTATTATTTACTCTCGATGAACATCTCTCATCGATCCGGAGATCACCGTGGTAGATGAAAACCATGACTAACGCACTAGTCCCCTAGACCACGTCAGCAATGATATTGACAATACAGGGCTACCATATATTTCGTATAGTCTACAAAACTGTTTCCCCTGTTAGTGTCGGCACATGAAACGCACGCAGATTACTTAGTGTAGATACATGAAACGCATTCAATATGCATATATATAAGTTCATGTACCATTTAGATCAAGTGAAAGATAAAATGTCCAATTTTCTTCGTAAAACTAACGTCATAGAGTCAACATAAAGCCATATAATAGAAAACATTGTGGTGGACGCATTAATCGCGTCTTTAGACGCCAAAGGTCATCGATCCACAACAACATGAATTGACCAAAGGACGCTCAATTGCTACGCAAATATTCGAAGTTGATTATAATGGGGCCATGGCACGTAACAGAAATGTTCCCTTCAATGTCATCAAGTTGCAATGTGCGGTTTTAAAATTGAAACATTATTTTTTTTTCTTTTTTATTTTATATATGCTGAAACCTCTCAGCATTAATATGGGGGATTACGGGAATCGTGATGTACATGCGCCACCACATAAAACACGATTACGCTGTCCGAGTTCGCCCATATTGTATCACATTCAATCCCAATTTCAAAATTCGAACGTATTTAGCTGAACTAGCACTATCGACATCGGGCCGATGCAAGTTTATTATGCAAGTCTTGATTATATGTGACATACATTTTGTATCAAATTATATCACGCTCATTGTGTCACGATTGACGTAGTATGCGCTCGTTGAGTTGTCTTTCTTCAATAAGATTGTTTCCGATTAGTTCACCGAGTGTAGATATTGGGATAGATTAAACCTTTGTTTGACTGCAAACTGCGACCCAAGGAGGTCCGTTTTTTTAGAGTTATGTTCGACCAAATCATGATTCAAACGATAAAGATAGAAAATGTGGTGCGGAAATGACAGTCGGGACAAATGAAAAATGCAGCTATTGCGAGTAGAGATGCAGCTAGCCGTTATGCTGCCAAATAAGTGAGGACAAAAAAGCCCGGGACCAAGAATTATTCTCCAGGCGTATGATCACAAACATACTGGAGATTAAAGAACGAACAGTAAAGCGCCAGTGAACATAGCAGTGAAGTACTTTGCGAAAGACAAGAAACGTTGACAACAGAGCGATAAATGCCGGCAGATTCCCGGCACAGCGCCGAAGAAGTCAACACGCACAAGCGTAGCCTTCTATTGCCGCAGTGGCCTCGGACACATAAAAATAGCGCTGACATACTGCAGGGAAACGGGGCCGGGAACGAAAAGTTTTAGTGTTTTGTTGTGCCAACAACATCGGTATTGGGTCCCATCCCATCCATGAAGCTCGCCTTGAGCATAAGTAAACTGCTGTTTTCCCCTCTCTATGGAAAAAAATACCCAAAGAGGTGAAAATAGCCAAAGGGCATGCTGAGCCATCGCGAAAACAACAACCAACAACCGAGCTGTCTCGCCCGACCATGTGAGTTAGGAACGAGAGAGAGAGAGAGAGAGAAAGGACATTTTGAGAGAGACGTTTTAGAATCTTGCCCTTGGAATCTACTCTGCGAGGGGTACAAGGAATATATCCGGAGCACAAGGCCTTGACTGTTGCCCACTTACACCCAGAAACTCTAAAACCAGCAGATCCAACTCAGTGTAGTAATGCGCATTAGACAATCTCAGAGAGAGAGAGAGAGAGATGAGGTTCCGACCTAGAATTAAAAACAGTTTTCAAGTATAGCAGCCCAGTTTTTAAGGAGGTTGTTTTTAATTCGAGACTATCCCAGACGACCCCCGATTCTCAATGCGCATCGCTCAAAGAAAACTCGATTAACAACAGGGATCAAACCGGCGACACCCCGGTAGATAAAAACCATGACTAGCGCCTCACTAGTCCCCTAGACCACGCCGCCACCCGAGGTTCGGACCGGGCCCTCGGCATGTGCCGATACCATGTCAATCGCGACGGTACGTACCTTTTCCTTGGGCAGTTCGTCGTAGGCATCGATGAACTCGACCTGCGTCAGCGGCTTTCGCGGCTGTCCATGATTGGCATTGTGCATATTATGCCGCTGTACGGTATCCATTGGTCTAGTGAATGGACAACGCTCAATGCTCTTCAAGGAAGGGATGATCCCGCTACAATGAATGCGTGATCGGCGCGGTTGTGACGGATTGGTGAATTAGTAGTTTAACGCTTTTCAGATATCTGCAAATAGAACACAAACGTGGCGAGGGTAAATATAAATGCACGTACTATATATAGATATAGTATACTCGTATATATACCTGTTTGTTTGTGTGCGTGTGTCTGTCTATGGCAATGTTATCTAGATTAACACACACATTTTAAGTAAAGCAGCCAAATGCATAAGCGTATCTTGCCAAAAACTCTGAGACTAGGAGCAGGGGCGAGGCGCTTAGCCAATTTTGAGCCAATTCTTACTTTGTTGATTCTCATGAGATAGGTTAGACCTGCCTTCTAAAACAGTCAAATTCAACAACAAAAATATAAATGTAAATATATACCAAGTTGATGTAGATACATACGTCCGCTCCAAAAATATGTTTGCTGCATATATATATATATATATATATATATATATAAACCAGAATTTCGTTTAAATACATTTATTATAAAGATGTTTATTTTACGCTAACAGTTACTTTTGTTAGCGGTATCGCTGTTATACACTAATGGAGGTGATACAAGTCACACAATTCCCCGTGGGCAAAACGGGAAGACATCTAATCGTACACAAAGTTCCCAGGTTCGAAACACGTCTGTGCGGTTTTTATATATATATATATATATGCATGTATATATATTTTTTTTCCAGGATTTTCCGTAAAGCTACTGCCTGTGTACGGTTTTTTCATGTCATGGCTAATTTGAATCCACTCCGGCATTTACCTTGTCTAAATTGAAAACCATGCAAACCAATTTAAGAGTGGCCGGTCTGGGTCTCGAACCCAGTCCTCCCGAATGCAAGACAAAGGCTTTGCCACTAAGCCATCTTGCTCGGTGATATATATATATATATATATGCATTAACATGCTCGTTCCAAGACAGTAGTCATTTCGAAGAACGCGGTGAATACGACTTCTAATACTACGCAAATGACCACAGGTCATTCACAAACCTCAAAGGTTGTAAATACTTTGTGCCCGTCCCGTTCCGCGAGAGTAGCCAGTAATCAACATGAGCGGCCGGTAGAGGCACGCGATGGTGTGAACGCTGAGCGGAAAGCGCCACAGACAGTGCCGTCTACGGCTATGGCTCGCCAGCCCATGGCGCTTTGCACTAACATACTCTCCGCTATTTGCGGGTGGTTTCATTGCCTTGACCAGTTCTTTCAGGCGCAAGCTATTCCTTTGCCTCCTTGTCCCTCCCTCCGTGATATCGCCATCCCGTTCTGTTCCGTTGCACTCCTCTTCCTCCTGTTCGTATAGTTCGAACGTGACCGAAGTCCAACCGGAAACTGGATTGTCATAGCACATGCTGCTCACGGCCTGACAGCAAGGGCTTGCTGCCCCGCTCAACGATGAATGGCCAGCTCTTGTCCAACTGCTACCTAATAATGATCTTGCTGTTGGTCCTATTGACTACAATTGCAGCGCAAATACTACAGTTGCCTCTACTAGGTCTAAATTAAAATTGTATTTAAGGAGGCTGCTTTTAATTGTATACCATCGTCCTATGGGCTTGGAATAGCCGTGAAGCAGATGATCTTTAATGCACCGCAGGACTGGACATGTTTATGCAGGTGGTCCTGTGGTACCTCTACCCACGTCTACTACGTCGAATTGTTTATGCGTGACCCGTCTCACTCTAGCTAGATAGCTAAGAGGGCTGTTTAGCGCATTGATCTCTCGGAGGAATGTAGTCGGGTACACTCGCATTGCGGCTGCCCCGTCATCGGATTGTAATGAGCGCAGACAGCCACAATGTATTTGCCCTAAACCTAACCGCACCAACTTCTACAAGGGAAGGCGCCTCTGTCACGTGTATGAAAGAATCTTTCTACCGTAATGGTGGCTGGGGCTCGAATGCTAACTGGGGAGAGCCTCGACGCGGTATTTCCGCGTGCTCATGGCTTTAATACATTTGCACGTCGATGCCGAGAATTATATATATATATATATACATCATGTTTACTGAGACAAAAAATATTATTCAAATACGCTTAGATTCGCACAGTTTAACACACCAGGAGGACGTTTTAGACGTAGCATCGGCGGTCACCAGCAGCGGTTGGATAACCCTAAGGGTTGTCGCAACAACTTGTCTTGCATTCTTGGCAACAATTCCTATTCATTTTATGGACGAAGACGAGGAAGAGCTCCGATGCTCCCGCACACGCGGTGGTAACGGCGCGCTTGCGCCACGACTTCGAACCGGTCTGAAACTAATTTAGGCAATTGTGCATTCCACTTCTACTGTGGCGGCTTCTGCTGCTGCTGCTGTTCACTGCTGAAGTTTGTTTACGTGGCGTTCAGTTCCGTCGTTTGTGGTTGTTGTGCCGGCTTGGCATTGGTATTCTCCTGGCAGCCATAGCGGTCGTGATCGGGCGCCCAAAACTAGGGCTGGCTAGGTCGTAAAGCGTGACATTCCGCTCTCTCTCTATCTTTCTTCCTCGCATGCCAAGTATCTCTCAATCAGGCCCCGGACTATTGATAGCAGTCCAAGACCGAGGATGTTACGATGTTGCTAACGATGTTAACCGTTAGCTCAACCTAACGGCTGATCTGCTGGACGGTAATCGGTCGACTCATCAGTGATGAGGTCGTAACAACGTATGCATACGCTAGTCATGTCTTGGTTGACAAATTAAGTTAAATCGCTTGAATCGTCATTCACTTCGCCCTTTCAGGAGCCAGGCATGCCTTAGAGAGAAGAGAGAGAGAGATACCAAAACGTCCATGCGAGCTTTCTTTATGGCAAATATCTAATTATTTATAACCTTCAATTACGTTCAGTTCACTCAGATTAAGCATAATATACACTTCATAAGGTTTTTCCATAATCATTGACCTTATTCACTCGTACAAGTCAGACGGAAGATCGGGGGTTTGGAGTCAATATGGCAATTGCATGGGCTCAAACCAGAAGCAGACTCAGACAGACAGTTATGTGTAGTGTTTCTAACTCTCTCACTACCTCAGAATAAGGTAGTCTGAACGTGATAAATAGATAATTACGTTGATACAGTGGTTGTATCAGTCAACACTAATTGAACTTTGCGCACGTGACCAATTAGATCAGTGGATGCCTCTAGTCAGCATCATGATGGTCATAAAAATGAGAGGAATACCATCACTAAGTCGCAGAACATGCGGATTCGGAACAGCGAAGACTACCAACCACTTCATGGCCTACTGCTTGGGAGACACTGGGTCCAATAAGGGTGTAGGCACTACGAAGTTTTTGAGGGATATGGCAAAATATAGTACGCAGGACGCGAGAAGGCAACCGACGCGAGGCAATATCATTGAGTGCTTGTAGAGGGAACGTTCTAGTATAGGCGCTATGGGGTTGACACGAAACTGACTGATAACAGAAAAAAAACGGTAATTCAATACAATTGTAAGAACTAAAGACAAATAAAAATAATAATACTATTAATCATAACAACAAGAGTCGTAGATGATGACGACGACGACAACGGTAACAACAGTAATTCGGGCAACTGTCCCACAACTTCATTGACAACAAAAACAACAACAACCACAGCAACTTTTTCTACTACTACTACTACTACAAAAACAATTATCACGTTTGCCGGCCTCCTTCGCAACTGGCAATAAAGTTCTGTCTGTGGTAACTAATGCATCTTTGATAATAACTGTGTTGTTAACTATGACAGCTGCAATAAAAAGAGACAAAAAAGTGAAGATAACGGTGTAGATCGGCATGTTTATGACGCCAACAATCATCGCGGTGGTTTATAATGTGAATAATTCACTAGCTAATTTCAACAACACCGATGATAGCACTGATCACGCACAAACAACTAGAATTACCAATGAGAACAATGTAGCAATAATATAGCAACAGCAACCGTCCAAGAACGATAAGAGATACGGGTGACAGCGCGCTTACCACATCATCAAACACAGGCATTGTACACAAATCGTCACCATATTAGAAGAAATTACTGCAACACCCTATTAAAATTGAAAATAGCTGTACTGAAGTTTATGTATTTGGAGTAGCTTGTGATTGATGAGTCGGCAGCGGAAAACTCGTTAACAAGTCATTCGTAAACAACACATTTGGGCTCCCCTATTTCACTGCGAAAAATGCTCATTCCAACAAGTTTTTTAAGTATGACGAGAACCCTCCTAGGGACCGTATATATATATATATATATATATATATATATATTCATATAGTTTTTGTGCAAGCATAGCGAAAAATAGACGTAAGAAGAGGCTAGTCGAAAACGTCCAGAAACCAGGACGCGTTCTGATATACTGCACTGTTTCTTCAGGACTCGCTGTTCGGCGCGCCTCGTAGCTTACCATTAGCAAAAAGACTATTGCGGAACCTTTCTCAAGCTGGCCAAGTTCGCAGGGTATCCTAATCATTTAGGCTTCGAATCATCACTCTGCTTAAGATAATGCGCGGGATGGCAGGCTACACTCTACAGGTACGTCATAAAATCGTATGCAACAGACCGTGCAAGAATCGGCATCAAAAAGGTAACTGTGCAAACATTCAACGACGCCCTTATCTGTCGCATACGAATGGTATCAAGACATTTATGAAGCTCGCCGTGATACATCCGACTATATGGATTGTATCTATTTATGTATATATATATATATGTACAAATATATATATATATATATAACACGTGGGAAAGGCGACGGCAACTCTGATACGAGGTGTGGCGGGCTCGACGCGATGCATACTCGGCGCGATTCAGTCGACCTTTTAAAGCCATGCCCTTCCACAGGTCTTCAGTCGGCGAACAGGCGTTAAATGACGACGCATTGTTCTCGCTTCTTAATCGATGATAATAGATCAGAACTGTACGGCGGATCGCTCACATGATAGGCAGAGCACAGCACTTCGTAAGTGCCAAAGTGCCACCTCTACATACAGATAGGTAGGTAGAGTAAACCGAAGTGCTGACGTCGTAGTTAACTCCGTGTCAGCTATCGCGCGGCGTGGAGCATTGTTGTTACCTTACGTTTCGAATAGAAGTCGCGCTTGTAGTCGCCACAGGTCACAGCGGAAATAGCGGCCATAGACAGCAGGTCGACTATCGTCGTCGAGTTATGGCCATGATAGCCTGTCGTGAAAGTTATCGGAGGATATATAAATCTACCAGCAGCAAACTGCCGGCCTTTGCTAGTAGTACCCTCTACACAAAGCACAGTTGCCTCTACGCAAAGACATACAGACTGGCGGATGGACGGCCACACGGACAAACCTACGGAAAGACGACCTTGCATAACCACCAGCATTGCGTCACGGTACCGCCGTCACGGTGGCCTGCGACAGTTTTGGTCTGCATTGACACTGAACCTTGAATACGGCGAAGATGGCGAGCAACGTAGAACAACCGCTGGCACCTACCTAAGGTCGGTAGGTGCCAGCGGTTGGCTCGCAAACCAGGCCAGAAGATGAAGCCCAAGTTCACCAAGCTGTCCTTCTCCACCAAGTTCAAAGTTAGCGTCTTGTAAGTTGAGCAGGAAAACCAGCAGGCAGGCAGGCGTGCGTACCACCATTCCACTGACTGGCGTACTGGCCGTCTGACCGGACAGTTGGGCTTGGTTTATACATCGAGCGAGGCTAGTTCGTGTATAACATGCGTGTATCGTCGTTGACGTTTTCGCTTCTGCGTGATGATGACCACGATGTATAGGGCAGCATTTCGTCTCTTGAGCTGAGGCGCATACACTGCATGAGTATTCATGCGTGGCCTTAATCGTGAGCAACTAGTCTAACTAGTTTACTGCAGCAACAGCACGTAGTTCCGCCTTGACGAAAATCAAGTCAAGACTTGAAAGTTATTCCCTCCTTCGGCCAGGCTGGCAAATGATACCCTTAATCTACCGAAGAGTCGTTGGCCCTGCAGGGCCTGGAAGACTGAACCTGGCCCCTTGTTCATTTCGTCTCTTTTTCGAGTCCGTTTTTTCTCCCACCTTCGATGTGCTCACCGTCTCATTTGTGCGGGCTGTGGAAAGCAGCCATGTTTTTCACAATTGAGCACCATCAGTAGAGAGTGACAGAGTAAGTGAGAGAGAGAGAGAGGTATCACCAGTCGGCCTTGAACTTACATCAGCGACTTACAGCAGCAAAGCGAAGGTGACGTTTTAGATAGGCACGTTTTACGTTCGGGTATAAGCACCACGTCCAAAGCAGTGTATTGGCCAATGATATGCTTTGTTGCTCATGATATCATCACTCATCAAGAGACACATCACAAATCAATGCTATTCGTCATGCTGATCCATGTGTTTCTCGCCAATTTCAGTCATCTAGTTCATTTGGTCACTCACGCGTCATCAACACGCGTGCTACATAAACTCACGCGCCATAAACATGCGCGCAATGTACTAGACTAGTGATATAGCCAGCAATTGTTGTTTCTGTTAGAGTCGCACGGTCTTAAATTCAAAACGGCACAACTACAAAACGGTTTGTTTTTCGTGTGCTCTTACACAGGGAGGCCAATGTTCAAACTTTTCCTTGCTGCAAAGTACGAAGCCAAGGTATGTTGTCTGTCGCGTTTAATCCGACCAGACTTAGGAACGAAGGAACTCACTGTAGTACAAGTACTGTGAAGTTAGTAGGCAAATCGAGAGCCGTTCACTAATTTCAATCGACTATCAACTCGGTTAGAGTGAACAATGTCAATAACGTTGTTTCATGCTACCTTTTAGGTTGTGATAGATCTAAAACTCGTAATCCATTTTTTGTCAAAGGTACACCGTTCGAGTTATGCATATACACGTTTATTATAAGTGGAACTATATATATATATTATATATATATATATATATATATATATATATATATATATATATATATATATATATATATATATATATATATATATATATGTAGACGAATAGCAGACACGGGCCTTTTGTGCAAAATGCCCTGAATTGTTACAATTGTGTCATTATGGAAATTTCAAGCTTAGTAAGGAATTACTGAATTTAAATAATTTTACCTTATATATATATATATCGTGGAAACTCCTCGTCTAAAATATGCACGAGTATTACAATTGCTCTGTGCACATGTTTTGACTCGAGAGCCTGCGCTCTTGTTGTTATTGCGGTTGCCAAATAAACGTGTCTAGTCGATGTTTTATGCGTATAGGTGTCTACGTGTGTGTGTGTGTGACTTTAAAAACCCACCTTTTCGATCAGTTTCCGCGCTAATAGTACACCTGTTCGTTTTTTGCCAGTCTTGCTTACTCGACGTCAACAAAACCTCGACGACAGCCACAGCAATAACAACGATAACCACAACAACAACAACAGCAGCAACAAGCTCAGCAATAACGATGAAAAACGACGTCCGGTGAACTGTTTTTACTGTTGCCGCTGCTGTTGCTGCCGTAGCCGCTAAATCCGCGTTACGGTAATCGAACACAGTTCGCGCACACCAACAAGCGACCACCACCACCACACTATCACGACCACCAATGCCACTTCTGTTCACCACACAACAAAGTAACAGGCACTCGTTCTACAAAGTTGACTACTTGAACAAATTTTTACAAAGTTGACTACTACTTCTACTACTATTAACACCACCCCGGGGAGCGGCGTACAGCAGCGACTAACCAACCACTCTGCACGAGCGCCACAATTGAGTAGTGGTAGAGTTAGAGTGGCAGGTCGCGCGGTACTGCGTTCTGTACTGAACTCGATTTGCACTGGAGTTGTTGTTGTTGTCGTCGTTGTGCTTTCGCCTGCCCTGCTGCATCTGGTTGTGTTCGCCCTGTTTGTCTCGTTCGTATCACGCACAGCTATCACTACATTTCTATATGTGTGTGTGATTTGGACGCCCACCTCTGCTACAGTCTATTCTTTCTCTCGTCTTTGCTCACTCACTGACTCACTCCCTGTCTCTCTATATTCCCTCTTTTTTCCTCTCACACTTTTATATCACACGCATGTTTCCCTCTGTCCCATTCTCGTAATCGCTTCCATAGGTCTAGATAGGACGACGGACATTGGCCAGCGGTAGAGTTCAACAGTGTATCCGCGCACTCTCGGAGTTCATCAGCCGAGAGAGAGAGTAAGGTGTGACTCGAACATATAACGACAATGACAAGATGCAACAGCAGGGTTTGAGACTCTGGCCGCGGACTATGACGGCCGTCGTACAGTAGTGCACTGTGATGGTTGTCGTTGTCGTCGTTGGTCAGAAGTCAATCCTACCTTAAACAGCAGTTAATAGTTGCGTTAGCCAATCTCAGCGAAGACTCAGTAGTAGCCGAGGCCTGCCTCGAACACACACGTCACACAAAACTGAAACGCACGCATGCAGGCACGCTCACACACGTCTACACCGATTCCGATTTTAATATGGGCCGCCGTCTTACGGACGCTGTGCAGTAGTGTCTGGCTGACGCGTCTCTCTCTGCGCGTGACCCACGGTGGTCACTGTCGGTGCGTGATATGACAATGTCACAAGTCAGGTACACATGAGTCAAGTACTCGACGCGCCACAACCAACCCCAAGGCGAAGACGAAGGTCGCGTCTTCCTAGCGTCGAGCCTGTCGATCTTCTGCTTGCATCTGCACTTGCATCAATGGCAGTCTTAGCAAGCTTGGTGGTGGTGGTGGTGGAAGTACCTGGTCGTGGCAGTATACTCCGCAATACGCTCTCCAACCTGGAGAGGGCGCCTTATGTAGGTAGCTTGTTTAACGCTGCTGCTGCTGCTGCTTGCCCAGTCCCTGCTGTCCTGGACTCAGTACCGCCGCTGTTTCTTCTACACTACTGGTGCTTCTACTACAAACTAGGCAAGCTGATAAGAACTGTTGCTGCGAGGGAGGTGGCGGCCGCGGCCGCTGCTGCTGCTCCCAAGCTCCACTTCATATGGCTTCTCCTCGTTGTTGTTGTTGTTGTCGTCGTCGTTGTTGTTGTTGCTGTTGTTGTTGTTGCTGTCTACCTGCTTCGCCTCTGCCTTTAGCGCCTCGATCGAGCTCGAGAGATCGCTCGTCGTCCTCCTCTTCTTGAAGGCATGAGGAGGGCGGTTCTGACCTGACAGAGGGCGATCGGCGGATGATCGCCGCCAACCAATCGACCGACCGACCGACCGACCGCCGACCGATTGACTAACGGACATCAGACATCTCCGACAGTGTTGCCCCGGCTGAATGAAGCCGACGACACTCCAGCGTGTCGACCTACCGAGACAGCGGGGGCCGTCACCGCCGCTGCTTCCACTACTGCTACCACAGCTTCTACTGATTCTGCTGCTGTTGTTGCTGCTGCTGCTGCTGTTGTTGCTGCTGCTGCTGTTTCCGAGGAGGCGTCACGCGGACTCGATTTGCGACCAGCTGCGCCCAAACGACCTCCCATAGACAGACGGGCAGGCAGACAGAGGCTGGCGACTCCAACGACAACGACGACGACGACGACGCAGCCGATAACGTCGCCGCCGCAGCCGATAACGTCGCCGCCGCCGCCGCCGCCGCCGACGACGACGACAACGGGAGGTGACGAGCAATGGTGATTGCTTGCGAGAGGCGGCAGGGCTGCGCCTTCTTCGAGGTTGACGCTTAAACCGCTGCCGTATGGCCGACCGCCACCTTCTTTTGTTTCGGCCGGGACACGCGCGTTACCGCTCAGGTCCTATTCGCCTATTCGCCGCCTATTCGTTGTGTCCCTCAACCACCCCACAACCCCTTCCGTCCTCGCCACCGCCTGCTTCAGCCGATCGATCCCTTCCTGCGTGCGCAGAAAAACAGGTCACGCCGCCTATTCGTTGCGTCCCTCAACCACCCCACAACCCCTTCCGTCCTCGGCACCGCCTGCTTCAGCCGATCCCTTCCTGCGTGCGCAGAAAGAATCGCGAAGAAACACATCTCTACCACAACTTGTGTGGCTAATCTTTCCGTTGCTGCCGCTGCTGCTAATCCAAATCACTACCTGGCTTGCTAATTTGTTCCCTGCTAAATCAGAGATGATCGCATCGACCCCTCTCTGTAGGTCGTCGTCGTCGGCTGTGATCGCGGGTTTCGCTGTGACCGGTCATGCTATCAGTGCTTTCCCGTGCTTTGCTGAGACATTTGGGGTACAGGAACCGTACTCCCGTAGTAATACCAGCAGCAGGTGCAAACGTATTTTGTAAAAAAAAAAATGTAAAAAAAAACACACACACACGCACGCAGACATACATGCATATGTGAAGGGATTCGATCTTACAGACACCAGGTACACCTAATCTTGGTCACAACTGTCTCTAGGCCATAGAAGCGCAGCTGTATTCGTTCGTTTGAACTGTGAGCGTATACCTTGATTTCAAAGCAAAGTCGTTTACGCCTGACCACATCATAGAACTTCGGCAAAGACCACCATGACATTCTAGTGTAAGTGGCCTGTATATAAAAACATATTCAAAGAGCTTAGATATGGTTTTACGTTTTTTTTTAACGTTGTTTTAATGGTTGTATAATTACTTTAACTTTGCTGTAAGGGTTGAGTTTTGCTACGTCTTTAAACATTAAACGTTGTTCTCTTGAATCAAGTACCTATCCATCTGTTTATCATCGTTCAAGTTTACGTACCTACTACGGATACCTTTCGAACCGCTTGTAGCAGCTTAATCATATATCCGCACCTTGAAGATGGTTTCGGTATTTCAGCACACATCAGTACTACTGGCACCTTTCTCAAAGATCCCGTACAGCAGAACGTGCTAATCCGGGCTCTTCTCACTAACTACTCTCCGGTCATTTCACGGAACAACTAGATTTTGAACGCCAGCACCTAAGGTATCATTTAGCTAGATATACTTCATCAACGAATAACCTCTGCTCTGATGTCGCTGTTTTAGCAGACACTACAATCCTAGAAAAGAATGGCTAGAGATACGAGCAACGCTATATATATATATATATCATACATATATATTATATATATATTATATATATATATATATATATATATATATATATTATATATATATATATATATATATATATATATATATATATATATATATATATATATATTATATATACATATATATATACTATATATATATATATATATTTGCACTGCTCAATTTAGGTATAGGGTTATTAGTATTGTTTATTTTAAGATAATTGCGTATTCTGGGGCATTACCAGAGGCAACATTTTCATCGAGAAACGCTACACGCAGGATGCCCAATATTTACTAGGAATTAAATTTTCTGGGGAGGCAGCGTAATGCTTAAAGCCAATCCGGCATCCACACAGGTATCCTAGTCTATATTTGTATAATATAAGGATGCAGCTATATATATATATATATATATATATATATATATATATATATATATATATATATATGTATATATATCATTTACAAAACACACAATTGACTCAATCAGGAATAGCAAGCAATTGAGTACTACCCAGTCAACAAACGTATTACACTAAGGCGTACAAGTATCTACATATGTACACGTGCAGGTACATGTATGATAGATAGAACGCCATTACATGGCATACGGTGTGAATACCACTAATGGCGGAAATCAATCATTTCTGGGCAAAAGTTGGGTGTTGATGATTTCAATCGAGTTTTGGCTCGGCGATCAGCGGTTGAGCTGATGGACGAACGGCTCTGGCAATTTCGATCCTGGCCTTTGAGCGAGCACTGCGAGAGCATCGATTTCGTTTCGAGATCTGCTTTTATGGATGCTTCAAGACAAACACAATTATGATGATGATGATGATAGCTGAGATGGACAACTGGGTTGAGTCTGCTGGGCTTGGTTTAACGTGCTGCACTTCGACAAGACCTCGTGGGTCCATGGTCAGGGCCAGAACGTGCAAGATGCAAGTTGCGCTGCAGGCGAAGAAACAGAACCTGCGCGAAAGCGACACCCAAATTAGGTGGAGACGATGCTGACTAGTGTTGACCCATGCAATGCTATCGTCACTTATACGGTACAATATTGGGCTCTAGATTAGCGGGTGAAAGCGGGTACACTTAATATTGGAATAGTCACATGAAAGTAAAACGTATAGGCACGAATTCTATTTACTCTAAAGTCCGCGTGTTTTGGTGCGGAGCACATGCCGGTAACACGCAAGCCATGTCCCTAGCGACACCTATGAGAGCCAGACTAGAGCATAGCGTGCACTGCAGAACAGTTCTACGTACCAAAGAGCTTTTGCAGGATGACTGAAGCTGGACCACCGGAGATTCCCCCAGAAACCCAAACAGGTACGGCCGTCATTTGGGACGGTGTACTGTCGTAGACTCTCCGGCCTTCATCTAAGCGAGCGACTCTGCGGATTAGCTAACCGCAATAAAACGGGTAGTAAGGAATGGAAGAAAAAGCCAAAATCATACGTAAACCAAGCGGCTGTTCAAATTATATTTAGACTTGGGCAAATGTCAGATCATACGAAGACGTCAAATGTCGCTGTGCCAACATTAAGCAAAACATTTTGCGGGTCAACGAGCAAAGTCTATTTTTTTATTGTTGCTCTTGAAACGATGGGTTACAGTGAGCGCACTATTGAAAATGGTTGTCAAAACTAATCAAAGCTTACGAAACGTTTTGCGATAGATTACGTAACGGTACACACGCTGTTTATTTTATTAGCAGTTACCGTAACAACGACCGCATCAATTTATAGCAAAAATTCACATTTGTTTGCCAGATGAGACAAATGTTTGCGGTTTTGTTCCAGCATATAATTTTATGAAAAAAAAACGTTTACAGCTCAAGCTCGGTAAACCTATGGATAAATATCGTCAAGGCATACATTCGGCCGAATATCGATCGAGAACTAAGAATTAGGCGTTAGCAAGTTCAAGTAGCCATTAAACAAACTGCATGTTGTAATTCTAATTAAATCGGCGTTCCTAGAAGCGATTACTAACCGCAGTAAATATAACTATGCTGCAGCAGCATTAAAACGTGTTTGCCAATTGAGCACGTATTGATTGCGTACAATTTTGTTTGCTTACGACCGTCTAGCTACGCGTGTCCAGTTTAGCTATAGTCGACATAGTTCGATTACGGAATAGATTTCCGACATTCAAGATTTAGTCTGACCGACTAGAACCCCAATCAAATTCCAACACACTTTATCAGGTTGCTACGCAGCGATGCATGCTATTCCACTTCGTATGTCCTACATCCCACGTATCCACCTGCTTTTAGGGCTTACATATAAGTCGCAAACCCAACCGCGTGGGCCACAGGATCTATTGTATTGAAGACTCTTAGTTCCAGGAAAACCTAAGAATTTGGCATTTAGGTACCTAGCAAATCATATCGTCTGCTTAAAAGCGGACTCTTTCACATGCCCCCCGAAATGTTTTTGTATAGGTCTTGACGACTCTTCAATTTTGCTAATATGACCTAATATCTAAGGTTTTACCTAATTTTTCTGTATCTGCGCGTTTGTCCTGGTTTAATTCTTATAGCTTGTTGTATATCTGGTTAACGATACATTAGGAGCTACTTTTATAAGTAGCATTTTATAATTAACGGTTGTATGACAACCCTTTCGAATAAAGCTTTATGCACACAAGTTCACTTGCGGCAACATTTTATGGTGTAAATTTTGACTTATAGGTTGACGACCTTGATAACTCAACGCATAAGCACCTAGCGCAATAGCTAATATGCTTTGTCTTGCACAGAACTTAACAACAAAATTATATTAAACAAAATTAAAACGATAGTATCAAGGGTATCAATCGGATCAATTGTATCGCTATCCGATTTCCATAATTGCTTACTTTCTATTCTTATAATGTGACTGTCACAAGCTTGGTCTGTTTCTTTTGATAAAAGCCTTTTCCTTGTAGGAAGATTTCCATTTGTTGGCCTCTGACCGATAATGATAGGCTAGCACAAACATTACGATTTAATCACTAACTATGCAGAGCAGGAATCAAGCTCACCTTCTCCGCATGACCGCGCCTGAGAACAGTAGTCAAAAACGAATGTTTGCGCATATAAGAGTAAATTATAAAAATTAGAAACTAAACAGATATCTTGTCGTGTCATACCTTTCGGCCGTCAAACAAAACGGCATACACTTTTCGAAGTAACACGCTTCGTTCGATTCGACGTTATGTGGAACGATGCTGTTCGTTAGCTGCGACAATTCGAGGTAAGCCGACATACTTGGAATTAAAGTGCGTCTTGAAGGGGGAACGGCCACGTAGAGATTAAGAGGTGTTGATGAACCCGCGAAAGCTTCCTGGGGCAAGGTTAGGCTGGGGAAGTTCTCTCCACAAATACGCTTTATTGAACTTCTAACAGAGAAATGGATTTCAGTTGCACTACAGCGGCATCAAATTCTATTCGTAAAGATAGAAATCTGGTGTAGGCGAAGAAAGCGAAAGAATCACTCTATTAGGATATAATATATCTAATAGTATAGTATAAAATGACGCTAGTTCAAGCTGCTGCGCAGATTACCTATGTTTACATCGATAAACCTATTTACTAGATTTGCCCAGAACATGGTTATCAGCGAATTGAGTGTCTTAATAATAAAAATGGAATGTACTCTCGTGTCAAGCCCGGTGGCGTGGTGCATTCGCGTGCGCCTTGCTACCGGAGGAGACATATGGGAGCACGGGTTCGATTCCCACCGTTGCACATTTGCATTTATTGCGGTACGTCTCACGAAGCAATGCGAAAGCGGTTCCGTAGACGCTAAATGTTGGCTGAGAGTTAGCCCGGAAAGGTTACTGCCTTTAGCATTAACACGATGTCAAGTTGTTTGACATGTTCTCTGCAGCCTGCATAGGAAAAGCCTTTTTACATAAGGCAGCAATGTTCTAGCAATTTGTTAGTTTTCTCAATACAAAGCTACCACACAGTACTGGGTATTCCATAACAATATGTACACAATTTAATGTTTGGTAGAACTCGGCACGAAAGTAATTTTTCCCAATGGAAGGAGGAGGCGGAAACATCTTGTTTAGAAGCGAGGATGAAATTTATTAAAGTAGTTATTCTGCTTTTTTTTCTCTTACATAGTTGTGCAAAATCTACGTTTGCACCGGGAGAACTGAGGACTGGGAGAACCCGTCAACGCATGAAGGGACCGTTCATACCGGCGTGTTCGGCGGAAAATTCAGCATAATGAAAGACATTTCGCTAGCTTGTGCAGCGAAAGGCGAATAGCCAGATTAAAGAATGTCATAAAAAGTCGATATGTGTTATGACTTACATTTTTACGTGCAAACCGTAACGTTTGTCATAACGACTAAAATGTACGTCCTAACCTCAGGCAACAGCAAATTTAATGCCCACAATTTTCGTACGAAAATGATGGTGCTGCGTGATGTAGTGGACGAGTAAATAAGCCTTTTTTGACAGCCATAGTTGGTAGATTTTACGTGGAAACTTTCACGTTCAAAACCGTAAACTTTTGCTAAGACGTTTCTGCTCCCTCCTTCCTTTAGGAAAAATTATTTTCTTGCCGAGTTCTAACAAATCTCAATTTAAAATCTCACGAAAATGGTGGACATTTCACTTGCCTGAGAGTAGTCTTCTGGACGTACATTTTTGGTCGTGATAGCAAATGTTTTCCTGTTTTGCACGTAAAAGCGTTAACGAAAGACATAACAACAGATCGATTTTTGATGACTTTCCTTAATCTAGATATTCGCCTTTCGTTACACAAACCAGCAAAGTGTCTTTCATTATGCAACATTTTCCGCCGAACACGCCGTTATGATCGGTTCCATTATGCGTCGACTGGTTCTCCCGAAAACGTAGATTTGGCACAATTATGTAGGAGAACAAAAGGTAGAATAACCGATTTTGAAATTTAATCCTCTCGTCTAAACAAGAAGACATTTCCGCCCCCTCCTTCCAATGGGAAAAATATTTTCTTGCTAAGTTCTATCAAACCTTAAAATAAGAACATCATTTTATGAATGACCCTATATATATATATATATATCATCACTTGATGTGGTTTACAGTAATACAAACACGTCATGTTTTCTGTCATGTGTTGCGATTTAAAAGCCATCTTTTAACGTCTCGGGTAAAATAGGTCAGGGACTTTAAGTAACGGATTTTATGTGGGATACTCTCCTACACGACGGGTTGTCTGTATACAAGAGGTTGGGTATTAGAACTTTTCTGAACGCGAGGTATCACAAAAGTCGTGGCCCGTCGTGAGGTTTTCCGCCGCTAGAGAGAAGAAGGCAACCTCAGCAGGTAAATTGCGACTGATATTGAAGCCGAAAGTAGCTGCATGAAGACGATGCAGCGAATCAAAAGATAGGATCTTATAAGTACTATATCAACTTCTGACAGATTGGCTACGTCTCACCCTAAATCTAGCTCTAAGAGCATCATGTTGCATTGCCTGAGGCCAATGCAGGACGTGACCATAACCACTTCCCCACGACAGAATGCCGTACGTGAGTACCGGCACAAACAGCGTTTTGTAGATCAATATTAGACCATGCAACGGAACTCCTATGCAACGCAAAAGGCGCAAGGCTGATATAATTGCATACGATTTGGGTGTGATATGATCAAGATGAGCGCGCGAACTTAAACTTTCGTGTAAGGTTAAGCCCAAACATTTAGGAGTTGACAAAAACTTGAGACCGAATTCTGGAGAAAGCAGATCAATATTCGCTTGCAACTTTAGTTGAGGAGAGCGAAACAGAGTGAGGCTAGTCTTGTTAGCACCAATAACGACTTGATTACCTTCTTGACTTGAGATAATGAGCGCGTTATATCGAGGGCTGGAGAGTTAGTGACGTGTAATCAGCAATAACTATCGGTTAACCAATATTTTCTTTTTCTATATTAGGCAGAATTAAATTAATGAAAATCAAAAAGAGAAATGGTCCTAGCACCATTCTTGTGGAGTTCCATTGTTAACAGATCTTCACGAGAAAATCACTTGTCCTATACGGACAGACTGCAATCTAGAGAATAGAAATGAATTAAACCACTCGACTGTACTTGCGGAACATCCAAGGCTCTACATGATTTAAATAATGAAAGAATGGCGAACGCAATTGAATGCCGCGGTGACGTCGATTAATACGCCTAGAGAGGCTTTCATCGATTTAACTGAGTCGGTCACCAACTGCCATCGGTGCGCGAGTGCCAGGCCCGTGGACCGACCGTGGCAAAATCCAAACGGATTAGGAGATAGAAAGCTGCAGGATTCGAGGAAGCGTTCCAGCTGAAAGAGAGCAAGCTTTTTGAATAGCTTTGAAATGCAGTCAACCAGGCTGATAGTTCGCTAGCTTTTAAGCTCTGCAACGTCGCCTTTCTTTTTGTAAATTGGGTAGCAAAATACGGTTGGAAACACTCCAGATGCGAGTGAAAGGTCCACTCTGTGCGTAAGAGGACCAGCTATGTATGGAGTACCAAATTGTAGAAGTTGAGCAGGTAGTCCCGTTGCACCGCAGCTCCAGCTCCGTTTCTGCTTGACCCGAACTGCCAAGGCCACCTCAGTTATATCGTCTTCAAAACTTAATGAAGAGACCATCTCAAAACCCACCGATACGAAGTAACGGCTAAATTTATCGGCTATTAGAGCAGGATCCATCGAAGTTTCTCTAGAGGAGGTGACAACGTCAGAAAGCTGAACGAGCAATACCAACAGCAGTTTTGTGCCTTCTCTGGCTCACCAGATAAGCATGTTTACGTTCTGGGCAATTACCCTTTCCTTCTGAACACCCTATATAAAGTGTGTTGCAAAAAATTTGCAACTCATGTTTTTGTTGATAATTTCGGCTTGGTTTATTTGAACGGCTGGAAATTAATTTAAGCGCATGATGTACATGACGGAACACGAGTATGGTGTTAATTTCGTTACAATCTCACAATCGGTTCATACAAAAAATAAAAAGTGTGAAAAAACAGTGTTGCAAAATATTAGCAACAATAACATGCTAACAACACAGCTCTTGTTTGTAGAGGATACGCGAAAAGCAAGCTTATGCTGCGACTGCAACCGAGGCACATTGTCGCACGGCGTGAAGTTTCGCATATATACTAAACTTGGGATAACGAGTGGACAAACGTCGTCTTTCTTCTTCTTCCTTTCTTCGGTTCCCAGTTAGAAGCCCATTTCAGAAGAATTGGGGGACCTGACGCAGTTTTTCAACAAGACAGCGCCACGTTTCATACCTCGGCTAGCACTATAGCTTTTTTCAAGAACAAGGAGTGCCACTTTTTGACTGGCCGGCATTGAGAAGCTGTCCAGCAAGCATGGACTAACATTCCACTTTCGTACTTACAACAGCTCATTAACTCCATGAAGTTTACGATTTGATTCAGAAGAAGGGACGAAAACCCCGTTTCAAGAATAGAATATGTAGTATCAAATAGGTCATACAACCCTGTTAAAAATCGAATACGCCGTAAGGCGTTATTGTTGCTAATATTTTGCAACACTGTTTTTTTCACTTTTTTTTGTATGAACCGATTGTGAGATTGCTACGAAATTAACACCATACTCGTGTTTCGTCATGTACATCATTAAAATCATCGCTTAAAATTTGAAGCCATCCAAATAAACCAAGCCAAAATTATCACCAAAAAACACGAGTTGCTAATTTTTTGCAACATACTTTATATTTATATATATATAGGATGAGGCAAAAGTCACTTAAGAGCTTTAAACGTTTTGACATAAAAAAATAAAGTCCACTAAGTAAAATCAAAATTAGAAGGTGCTCGCGGTTCTGTCTAAAGGATAATGTTTGGAAGATGGTCGCTGCTGGGCTTTTCGGCACTGTCCTTGCAAACTACACCATTTTTGAATTTTGAAACATAATTTAGAGGTTATTTCGTCTTTTTATACCTTGCCCTTTAGAGATCTCTACAGAGAACGATCGTCAGTTCGCGTCAGGTTGCATCACGAGGTGGCGGCCCCAGAACGTCTGCCTTCTGGGAGATCAAACGCTTATTAAAGCGAAAGGTGCCGCCTTACATATACAACAAAATGCATATTCATACATATACAAAAATTAAATATATGTATATATATATATATATATATATATATATATATATATATATATATATCACAAAAACCTGCAGTTGATACAATGGCCTCGTTGTTGCTTGATTTGGTCAGCGGCTATAACACACTAAAGCAAAGAAGAATTTAATACGTACACGTATTTAGCATATGTGCAGAATGCAATAAACACGCGGCAAAGTTGTCGTTGTTGTTGTTGTTGTTGCTGCCGTTATTATTGTGTCTTTGTTTTGGTCACTGAATTTGTTGTTGTTGTTGTCGTTGTTGCTGTTGTTCTTATCTGCGACGACATCCCCGTCGTTTATTCCGCGTTGCCGAGCAGCTGCTACGATGTGCATACGTATAGATTGATGATGGCAGATTATGACTGACGAGACGTCTGAAAGAGCCTTGCTCACGACGACTGTAAATGGCACTTACACACTGCTCCCGTTGTCGTTACCGAACAGCGCTGAGGCGCTCGCTCGCTCGCTGTTCGGTTACGTAGCATTGTCGTGTCGTTCGGTGCTGTGTTGTGTTGTGTTTTTGGGGAGCTGTTGTTATACGGAGACGAGGTTCGACTGACAGACGCAGACAGACAGACAGACAAACAGACAGGTATGCACGCAGGCATGCACGCAGGCAGGTAGATGACTCCGTGGGAGAAATGGCAGCAGTGGCAATTCATTGTGGGGAATCTGGCGGGGGTGCCGGTCGGTCCACCGTTGTCGCCATGTTGTGGCCCTTGGCTTGATCCTTTGGTTCGATAACGCAGCAATTGGCGGTATCACGCAAGCACACTGCTTCTCCCCCCGCCCCGGCATAATACGGCAACGACTGCCAACACCCAGCAAGAAACAAGAGCCAGTGTCCAGTGGCGATCTGTCAGAATACATATGTACAGCATTGCGACCGCCTTCACCACCACCACCACCACCACCGCCTTCACCATCACCACCACCACCACCGCCTTCACCATCACCAGCAGCATCAGCATCAACATCAACAACAGCATCATCATCATCATTGTCTTCGTCAACGCCGCTTCGTCATTAACAATACCATTAACATCAGGCACATCAGCACGTTGGACGTTCGGCAAACAGTGCGCCATAATGAGCTTCCCTCCTGCCAACTTCTGCCGCCTTGGCTGTCAATACACTTTGCGGTTGCTCTGACCAATTACTACTACTACGACCACTTCTAATATCGCCAGTATGTTTGTTTTGTTTTTTTACACATGAATGTGCGCTTGTGTTATGCGCGTTCACCAACAATGCGTGAAGTTTTCCTGTTGCATGTTTTCTCTCTATATATAGCTTGCTGTGTCGTTCCGGTTCTTGTTCGATTAGAGCTCAACAAGGTATACACAATAGTACCAATACGATGTCCAACTACCCAAATCTTAGGTTAGCCTCGACGTACGCCAACGGCCGAACTAACCAGATGGTGATCAACAGCCTTGACATTGCAAATTCAACAGAGATCGCTTATATATATATATATATATATATATATACAGGTAGTTCAATAAGTTCTTAGAATGAGCTTTTTAGAATTCGAATTTTGGCACGCTTTCACCGCTAATAGGAACTGCAACTTTTTGACTGCTACCACTCAATATATTATGGTGATTGGCCGTTGCGATTTCGTTTGATAGCTTTTCCCGTGCAACGTACCGGCGTGATTTTTAAAAATGGAGAAAAAAGAGTTTCGAGTGGTTATCAAGCATTTTTATTTCAAAGGTTGGAATGCGACCCAAGTAAAAATTGAGTTAGACGAGACGTACAGTGACCCTGCGCCATGTTTTGCCACTGTTTCCAACTGGCTTAATGTGTTAAAAAGAGGTCGCAGGAGCACCGAGGATGAACTACGTCCAGGAGGCCAAAAAACGGCAACTGATGAGGAAAACGTAGAGAAAGTGCGAAAAATTCTTGGCACAGATAAGCGAATGAACATTAAGGAAATAGCGGAGGCATTAGGGATTAGTTTAGGCAGTGTGCATTATATCCTACACGAAAACTTGAAGATGAAAGAGCTTAGAGCAAAATGGCTGCCGCATTTGCTCAACCAAGGCCAAAAAGACGCGCCTGTTTTGGCTTTACAGCGAAATTTGGCCAAGATGTCGAATAATCTGTCGGATTTTTGGTGCAGATTCATGACCGTCGATGAAAGCCGGGTTCATCACTACACTCCCGAGACCCAAGTGATGGCTACAGTTTTTTAAGACCAACGTAGAATAATGCTGGTCGACTACCTTGAGAGCTGTAAAACGATCACAGGAGAATATTATGCAAGACTGTTGGACTGCCGTTAGCAAGAACTCATCGTGAAACGGCCCGCTTTGCAGAAGAAGGTTGTCCCGTTTCACCAGGGCAATGCTCCTGCACACAAGTCCCGGCAAGCATCGGCAAAACTGGCCCAACTGAGGTTCGAACTTATTGAACAACCCTCCTATTCTCCAGACCTGACCCCCTCTGATTATTTCCTCTTCGGACATTTGAAGAATAGTCTCGGTGGAAAGCGTTTTTCCAGCAATGAAGAGGTTAAGGCTGCTGTCAATGCCTATTTTCAGTCTAACGACGCGGAATTCTACTCAAGAGGTTTGAAAGCTCTGAAATCTCGGTGGGAAAAGTGTCTTGAGCTTATCCGGGAGTATATCGAATAAGAAAAATTTAAAAACATGATTTGGAAAATTCTCGGTTTTTATTCTAAGAACTTATTGAACTACCTGTATATTGTTACATTTTCAGTATTACCTTCTATATATTAGCAAATAAACTAAAATATGATTTAAATAGTCGTATATATATATATATATATATATATATATTCATACATTGGAACAAATACCATATGTTTGTTTAAAAGTATTACACAATACTGTCTGAATCGATTCCCATATATATATATATATATATATATATATATATATATATATATACATATATATATATATCATGGCGAGCACTGCCCAGTGTGCAAACGTATTGCAAATTATTAATAAATCATCACACTATGTTCTATATATATATATATATATATATACACACACACAAAGCGACCATATAACAAACCTACTTACAACATAAAAGACGTAACCAAACGGTTGTTTACTGTTTCTCTTGTTCTGCCACTGTGTCGAACGAGCACTTGTCACAAAAGTTCACACTAATCAAATGTCGAAGATTGGCATGAATCTGATAGATTGGTCTGTCTATATGTATGGGGACGGATTTCCAGCTCTAGTTTTCTCTTCGTCTCATTTATTTTAGGGAATACCAACCCTATAACGTCATCCTCAATATCAATATTATCTCATTATCATTCATAATCCAATATGGAACGGTTATGCTGTCTAAAAGCAACGGACTCCCTCGTGAACAACCACGGCGCACCCCGTTGACACGCGCGCGTCTCAAAGACAAGCCTTATGCTCCAGCCTCTCAGCACATTGAATTGGTTCATCTGTAGGTATGCGCTAATAAATCTATGCATGCCACCCTCTGCTCCGTAACCACTTCGCAAACAGAGCCGACAATTCAGCTCTCAGTAAGTCACTGCGTGAGTGTCTTATACAGACGCTATGTGTATCGTAGTTAACTAAGCTGCAGCAAGGAAGCAGGTCTTGCTGTATAGGTGGGAAGCCATAGCTGGGCTAACTACTGTAGATCAAGCTTTACGACGAATGTCATAACAGGCTTTACCACGTTCGATAGGTGCGCGGCCAGACTCTAAATGGTCAAAGTACACTCTAGAGTGGCTAAACAAAAGTGGCAGACAATGCGACAAAATAATTGCTTAACGCAGCGTGCAAGCAAAGTCACTCCATTTTTGCGCGAGAAAAAGTTCCTTAATCGAATGCACGATTGTTGGCGCAATGAATGTGTCCCAGTATCGTTTGTAGATTTTCTGTTCCAGCTACTCAGAAGTTTACTCAAGACAGTTCACACAGACGTCGGAGACCTTCTCACTGAACCGCCGCCAAATGCACGGGTTACTACAGCACGTGCATGTAAATACGAGTACAATGTAATATATCCATTGTAGTATAAATATAGTTATATTCGCGTTCAGTTACGGCAGCGTCAATAAATTAAATATGCTTCTATTTCATTAGATCAATCTGTCAAAAAAGAAGCAGCTATTATTAAAGCTAGTTGTGTCAGGACAGAAGAAGCCGGAGAGTGTGGGTAAGTTCTGTTCCCCTTAAGTCAGTTCCTTGCCCCCGCAAGTAACAGCAGACACGTTTACCAGTGAAGCCGTCGATATTTTAACTAAGCAATGTCGGCAGGCAAAAACCCGATAGCCGTCCATGATTATATCTGGTTGTGTTTTGATCGGCGTTTCAAGCCGTCAAATGAGCTAGTTCCCAGCCTCCCGCAGATAAGCCGTTTAATCTTTTTTTGTCGACAGGGCGGCATCCCCTACGACAATGCACTACGTGCGTTGCATTTGTATATAACGTCTACTGACCTGATATTGAATTGCAATCTTTAGCAGAACAGATCTGCTGCTAAGACTCTAGCATTCCAGAGCGTATATAAGATTAGATTAAATTTGTTGTCTGGATGTCAGTTAGAACCTGTCCTTGTATTCAATACTTATAATATATATATATATATATATATATATATTAGACGATATCGTGCCACAGGCAACTTAGCCCATTACGAGCGTCTAAAATGTGGTTGTCAGAGCGTAAAAAAACAATATATATATATATATATATATATATATATATATATATATATATATATATATATATATATATATATATATATATATATATAGGATAATACTTAATCAATCTGTAGACTACACTCGACATTTTACATAACACTATTACTACACTGGCCGACATATATAGTGTCGATGGTTTTACACATTCTGTGTGTATACGTTCACGATGGGACCGATAACTTTACTGCAAAAAATGCAATGCTATTTAGAATACGACAAGCACGCATAAGATTACCGCTATCTGATTATGTATAAAGCAGAAATGTCTACCTTTTAATGTCCTTAAGTCAACTCGCCTACACTGAAGTAAGCGTTTGCCCTTTTTACAACACATTGAAGTTGGCAAGCCTTTGTTGCTTTTTAGACGCGGGCTTTAAAACAATTGTAATTTAAAATTTGAATACAGTGATTTGAAGAAAAAAAACAACGTTTTGTTTTATCAATATATTTTTCAGCCGGATTTGAGACTAACGGACTCAGCTTCGCATTTTGCTGGACCCCAAGTAGTTTTTATGGTGTCGGCTCTTTAGGTAAGCACTCGCATCTGAAAGCACTCCCATCGAAAAAAAACAGATGTCCTATTAAGTTTTAAACATCAACAGTTATATTATTTTCTTATCTTATGGAGGGCCTAGCGGAAAAAGTCATCATACCGTGGTAATAAAAGCCTAGTGTGGGACGCGATGGTCTCAGACGCAGATGTATGACAGCGTTACGGTATTAAGATCAGAGATTTACAGGATATCAGGGGATAGCAGGACTGCCCACTAAAATCTATAAAACAATAGAAACACTATATAGACAACATTGTGCATTGAGAATGTATTGACAAGGCACTGTGGGGCTTCTCGGCATTCCAAACATGATCCGATCACCGATCTGCTGCACGAGCGTCTCTGGTCAACCTCACAATGTCACCAATAGTAGTCATCGGCCGGAAAGCAAACGAAGTCACGGACAAAATGATAAAGAAGGGACAAACCGGTCTGACCAAAAACTACCGGAACCAACGTGGTACGTGGTACTACGAGAGTCTCACGTAAAGAGTTATTCGGTACCAGCCTTCGTAGTGCCATTTTCTCTTACTCAAAACAGAGCACTGTGTTGTTGACTGGAGAACCATTCAGCAATTATGGATTTAGTATAGGACAGGCTGAATAGAGTGGAGCTGACCTATTAGCAAAGCCTTCTTACTAACCCAATATTACACAAATGCTTCTACGAATCGGACCGTTTAAGTGCCTATTGTAGGGTTGCGTCATCTTATAGCCAGATTGTAGTAGGCAGCGTTTCTAATCTTGTTTTTCTTTGACGCTTCAGCACTCTTATACATCGTGAACGCTGCCAGCATACGACGACAACAGAAACAATACACTTAGAAAATATACCCGTTTTCTAAAATTGTTCTTGACAAATAACGCTAAAAGAGCCGTGTATTTCTAAAGCAATTGTACAATAAAGGTTGGCGCCTATTCTGGTAACACAATCTAAAGGCTAATGCAGGCATCAGGGCCTGATATATATATATATATATATATATATACAGGGTGTTTCAGGAATATTTGAAGCACAATATATAGAATTGTAGAGCTCGTTAAAGCATATGTTTTTTTTCCAATGGAACATGGTCTCTGAGAAGTCTTGTTTCGGAGTGAGAGTGAAATTACTACAATTTGTGACACTGGTGTTTTTGCCCGACATAAGAGCACACAATGTGCTGTTGCGAGACAACCAGTCTTCCTAGACAGAAACTAACACACCCTCGTGTTCGTGATAAAATTCTGCTCCATCTATATACAAGGCCGGTCCGTTAGAAGAGAATTCGCCAAAAATGAAGTTCTTTATTAGCGTTCACGCCAAATACTTCAGAATCATAACCCTACAACCACTCACAGCGCTCAGAACGGACATATTCAGCCAATGCGCAATTCATGGAGATGCCTTCGAACGCATGTGTAAGCTATGTCGACAATGGCCTCGCGATCTAGTAGATAGTTGGATTCCTCCCGACCCCTCAAGCTTGGTACTAATTTGGTATTACTCTCAGAAAGGCTACTTTTAGGGTAAGAGCGCTTATCTCGCTCGACTGCACGCCAGCACTGCCTGGGTAGAGGTAACGTCGCACCTTGCGCTACAACTGGCGGCTATTTTCGAATTTAGACTGCCCGTTGCTTATGTTAAAGCTAATAAGAAACAAACATAGCGTCAGCTAGATTTCTTTGTTGAACGTTGGTGCTATGACTTTTGTAGATAAAAGCGATTTGGCACCTCACTTCATATTCGTATATGCTTATATTTGAGATGATAAGGCTGCGGTTTAGGTCCTGCTATAAAATGGCGCACAGATTTTCTGTAAGCTGGTTATTCGGCGGATTGAGCACGTGGCTGATGAAGCACAGAGGCAATTCCACCAGAGCAATTGCGAGCGAGCTGTAGCACAACCCAGAGGTCGTCTGTATGCAGTCTTTATTGACTGCGTTAAGGCCTTTGACAAAGCCCCTAGCTATCTGCTGGCTCTCCTTGTTGACCTCGTCGGATACGTCCGACAGGAGTACCAAAAAGCCGTTGTGGTGATGTATGCAGATGATATCGTGGTCGCTCATCGCGACCTAGGTGCCATCAAGCGCATTACCTCTATTATAGAGGCGTTCCTTGTCTCGAAGGGACTTGAGATAAACACCAGGAAGACCAAAGCCATGAAATTCAGGCGTAGAGCTCGATTGGCTGCCAGAGACGTTATACGTTGCTGCGGCCAACTATTGGAGTTTGTTAACCCTTTCCAGTATCTTGGCCTTCGGGTTCATTATACAGGAACGACGTTCACAGCGCATATAAACGAAACAGTACGGAAGGCACTTGTCTCTCTTTACGGGGAAGTAGGCAATGTCCGAAGACTGCCCGTTAGCAGTGAGGCTCTTCATGCTTAAGATTGTTCCGGGGCTGATGTATGGTCTTTACAGAGTATGGAACCACCTCAAGCTGGCGAACTTTAACCAGCTTGAAAGGTGTTTTTCATTATACATGAAGCGAGTGCTTTGCTGGCCTATCCGAGCAAGAAGCCGCTTTGTGTATCTCATGTCAGGCTGTCCACCGGCTGTTGAAACAATCCGATTAAAACTGAAGATGCCGCGTACAGTACCTTACGAATGTTTTATTTGGGAGTGGGAAGCTAAAGTCAAACAGGCCCGATGGAAGGTTTGGACGTTTTCAATACCTTGCAACTTTGGCCTGGTCCTGCATGTGACAATCTCCACGTGCATGGTGCATGGTTATCACTATCTGGTATGTTTAAACACAACGTTTCACGAAGAGTACGAGCTGTGCACCTGCCGGTTCTGCCTGCAGAGGTGTGCCAAGTACCATGGAGTGGAGTGCACAGCGCTGGACCGAAAATCGTTGCACTACTTCTGTCGTCGGAAGCGTGAAGAAGATAGAGCTTCATGAAGATACATTTTGAAATGTATATTATACTCATGTTGAGTGAAATAAACATAATTGTAAAAAATTGGCGCACTAAATTATGTCGCAAGCAGAATTATTCTCAGGGTGTAAAAATGTGCGAATACCATGAGTGATTGCCTTTGCACCTGCTCTTACCGCACACCCTAGCTAGAGCGGAAGAAGGGCATCCCTGATGTTCTAGAGCTCAGACATTAACATACGCTGTTGATCGTTTTCGGGGCGTCAAGCCACATGCTATGTATTGGTCTACTACGACGGGTAAAAGCAGTCCCTCATCACCTCCGATTCCGCCGTTTTTAGAGTGGCAAAGTGCGTCTATTTGGCTAGTGAGACACGGTACCTTGGATGAGAAAGAGACTGCTAAGACCTGCGTCCAAGTTGCTTTCTATAAGTAAGTGTTAGTATCTTAGATTTTCCGTTTTTCAGATGAACAGACTCTCTAGATGAGATTTTCACTTAACAAAAAAAAAATGGCAATATTGTGGATCATTCCCGTAAACGTCCTGCCATCGTAATTTAAAGTGATTCGTCATTTCTCAGAAGAAGTTTGCTGTTAGTCAAGGCCCTGCAGTAGAAACTGCCGGTGACCGATTCGCCTTAAGTTGCCGACTTGGGTTTCTGGCCTAATGTGCGCAAATATCGAAGCTCTAGTGAAATATCATCGTAATCTCCCTTACGATTTTCAATGTGGCGCATACGTAAAATCATCCTATTTCATAGACATGTGCAGGTGCAATAATGTTAAGAAATGAGATTTTGGCCTCTTTGTTTAAATCGATACATTGCTACACATGATCTTTGTATTTAATACATGAAAGCATTCTCAATAATTACCCTACCGAAGTACAGCTTAGATCATACGTCCTGTGGGTTTTAAAAACAAGCTTTTGCGTAAAAAGCTCGCACTTCTGTATTAACAAAATGTTGTGATACTTTTCTTATCAACAAATCGTTACATGAACGCTCCATACGGCAAACTTGCGCATGACTAGGCAAATCCAACGTTTTATTTATATATATATATATATATATATAGTTCAAATGTTGTTATTTTTCTCGGTTAGGTTATTAAAGGATGAGTGACTACGATATCAGACTGTAAATCTTTGGCATCCTTAAGGTAGAGAGAACTGGCTGACATGGCTGGTAACTAACTTGATCCTGGCGATGAGAATTTATGAGTCAGGAAGAAAGATTGCTACGCTACATAAGAGATGAAGGTTACGTCCCTTCAATAGGTATATTTACGTTTAGCAATCATACTTTTGCCGATTCAGATACCGCTTATTAGCTGAGTAATAACGCGGTTGCAGTATTTGGAGAACTACGGTCTCCTCTTTGCCTCCATCTTGCTTTTGGTGTGCTTCGCCATACTGGCGTGATGCCATTTTGTTTGACGGTTAAGCACTATTGTATTACAAGCTTCGAGTAGGAGATGCAGTCGCAACAGCAGAAGTGACTACGGTAAAACAAGGTCAGCTGCATGTGATGTCCGTTCCGCACGCTATGTAGCACTCTCTTCGTGTGTTTTTCCTCTACTTCCCACTCTTTTTCCTTCCGTCCTCAGAATTTAGTTTGACTGTTTGCTTCAGTCCTCAATTCAGTTATTTTCGCGTCTGTTCCCTCGCACCGTCTTATTAGCGACGTGGGACGTTTCCAGGAGGCTTCAATTCCTCCAATTACAACAGCAGCAATAAAAACAACAATATATATAACATTTTTAATTTACAGGGAGCAGGGAAAAAAATGCATAATGCACCGCCGTTGGTTTGGGTAGTGTTGGACTTTCAAGCCCACATAAAAGCTGATGGTCCCCACCTTCATGACCGAAATATTTGTGGTACAACTTTAGTGTATGTAGGCAGCCGCTGGCCTGGCTTTCAATCTTCAGTCCGCTAGCGACGCTACATGCGTTGCCGTCTTTCTTCAGTAATATTTGTCATTGCTTCTTTTATAATGATATATATATATATATATATATATACAATATAGGGTGTTGCAGAATTTTTTTATAATAGAATATACAAATTGTAGAGCTCGTTAAAGCAAATATTTTTTCCAATGGAACATGGTCTCTGAGAAGTCTTATTTCGGAGTGAGAGCGAAATTACTACAATTTGTGACACTAGTGTTTTTGCCCGACATAGGAGCATTGAATGTGCTGTTGCGAGACAACCAGGCCCCCTAGACAGAAACTAAACACACTGCCGTATTCCTGAGAAAATTCAGCTTGTTCCGCGTGGCATATAATTCATGGTACCCCATGAACGAAAAAGATAGGCGACTACTGAGAGGTGTGATCAAGAAATTCACACGCCGAGTATCTTATCGCTGTGACGTCCCACCGACGCAAACCGTTTTTAAAGATATCATAGACACTTTTAATGAATTAGACTGTAAATTTGCCAACTACATTTCCTCCAGTGAGGAGTTTTGCAGCTTCTTTTTTAATCGCATACCAACGACAACAAGATCTCAAGTGAGATACGAGCCCAAATGCATAGCTCGAAAAGAGATTGTTATGTCGCTGTTCCCCTGGAGAGTTACCAGGACATACAACTGACGCACACCCGTGAGGGAACTGGTCATTTGATGCTAAAACAAATTCTTATCCTTTATGTAAATAAAGCGCGTATTCTAATATAAGGCCGGTCAGAAGATGCGACACGGTCGTTTAAAAGAGAATTCGTTAAAAATGAAGTTCTTTATTAGATTTTACGCCAAAAACTTCAGAATCATAACCCTACGACCACCCACATGTTCAAAGCTAACATATTCAAACAAATGCGCATTTCATTCACGATCATTTTGGTACCAAACATATGTCCGTGCGAGCTGTGGCTGCGGAGTAATTACGATTTTCGGTGGGATGTCCAGATTAAGTGCATGAAAAATGACGCGCTGCGGCTGTCGCGCGACACGTCGGCGCCACACAGTCATTTTATATGCACTTAATCTGGACATCCCGCCGAAAAATCGTAAATTCTCCGCAACCACAGCTCGCACTGCCATAAGTTTGGTACCAAAATGATCGCCATGAATTGCGCATTGGCTGAATATGTCCGTTTTGAGCGCTGTGAGTGGTTGTAGGGTTATGATTTTGAAGTATTTGGCGTGAACGCTAATAAAGAACTACATTTTTGGCGAATTCCCTTCTAAGCGACCATGGGGCGCTTTCTGACCGGCCTTGCATATTCTTCAGATGCAGAGCAGAATTTTATCACGAACACTAAGCTGTGCTTAGTTTCTGTCTAGGAAAACTGGTTGTCTCGCAACAGCACATTTTATGCTCCTATGTCGGGCAAAAACACTAGTGTCACAAATTGTAGTAATTTCGCTCTCACTCCGAAACAAGACTTCTCAGAGACCATGTTCCATTGGAAAAAATGTTTGCTTTAACGAACTCTACAATTCCCTATTTCTATTATAAAAAAAATCTGCAACACCCTGTATATACAGGGTCATTCATGTTGTTATGTACTTCTTTCGAGGTTTTATAGAACTTGGCAAGAAAATAATTGTTCCCTATGGAGGGAGAACGCGGAAACGTCATGTTTAGGAGTGAGGATGAAATTTATAAAAGTCGTTATTCTGCCTTTTTCTCCTACATAGTTGTGCGAAATCTACGTTTGCGGGAGAACCAGTTAACGCATAAAGGAACCGGCGTGTTCGGAGGAAAATTCTCAGCACACGGAAGACACTTTACTAGCTTGCGTATCAAAAAGCGAATACACAGGTTGAGAACAGTCATAAAAAGTCGATATGTTGTTATGTCTTTCGTTAACGCTTTTTCGTGAAAAATCGTAATTTTTTTCCATTACGACCAAAATACCTTTTTCGATAGCCATATCGAAAGCGCAGGCATACATATTTGCATAGGGCGTATGAGAAAGTTAGGTACATATTTTGAGGTTTGGTAGAACTCAGCAAGAGAATAATTTTTCTTAGTGGAAGGAAGAAGCGGAAACGTCTTGGCATTTTCTTGCCGAGTTCTATCAAACTTCGAAAGAAGTACATAACAACATGAATGGTCCTGTATATGTATCGACCAACATTGTAAGCAGAAAATGTTATCTTCTGCCTACGGGGTATCCGCCGAAGTACAACTGAATGGCCTTTGGCAACGTAAGCTTTATTGAAATAAATCAAGAAACTCAACTCGTTAGCCCTCTAAGGCTGACCGCCGTTTTTGCGGCTACACTGCTGCAATCGCAAGGCGCAGGCGAAGGCACCACGCCACCGGCCTCGACAGCGCTAAACGGCGTCAACCGCTTTCTTCTGTACCTTTAAGGTCGGTCCCCCTCCCCCTTCTCCAATTTTTCCCCCACGCTTCCACTGGCTACTGTCTATTCGAATCTTGTAGAGACACAACAAAGTAGTATATATATATATATATATATATATATATATATATATATATGTTTGTTAACTATTTTGGTTTATCTGCCCTCTCAGAACGTTTAGACTTTGGCCACAGAGCTCGGCATTATCATGATCACCGCTGTGGTTGTCAACGTAATAGTGACGTAATCGTCTCTAGTTTCGACGACTTCAAGGTTTAACCTTGCGTGCTCCACTGTAATTACAGCCGAATCGTTTTCGGTCCAAGATACCTATCCACTTGCACAGAGAATGGTTAATATGCTATTGGTATTCCTCTTTTATAAATAAAAAAAAGTGTATGTACTTAAAGTGCAAGGCGTGTTCGAAATCGAGCCCACAGATGGAAAGATAGACAATGAGAAGATGACGGAATGCCGGTAATGTTATACAGATAAACTTTAATATATATATATATATATATATATATATATATATATTATATATATATATATATATATATATATATATATATATATATATATATATATATATACATATATATATATATATATATATATATATGAGAAGGCAGACTTCGAGAACCGCTTAGCTAGAACTATCGTAACTAACGAATAAAAATCGTGTGCGTGCGATGCTTTTAACTCTGTTCTGTTTGTGTTTAACTTGTCTAAACTTGCTTAAACTAGTCCTAAACTAGACAGGCGACACGACGCATGTTTGCTATATTTTGGAGTTTGTCGGTCGAAATTTAGACTGCTAACACGTTAATCGACCAGTGCCTGATCGTTCACAGCCACAAACTCGCACAATTGTTCGTGTGCAGCACGCTTGGATGTTTCCACAGGTAAGAAAGGCACATATACAGCAGCGTGGGCGGAATTTCGCACCACTAGCACGTTTTCCTGGGCGGTGCAATGTGTTGGCACGATCTACGCGCTCTTTGTATATGCCTTGCCACATTGTTGCCAAAGCAAGACGCAAGAGCATTTCGCTTTCTTCATATTCCACACTACTGACATTCCTCACAGTGCACAGCAACACACGTATTGTCGCGCAAGTTCCCATACATTATAAGTACACAGGCAACGGCGTGGTCTATAGGACTAATGCGCTAGTCATGGTTGTCATTTACCGGGGCGTCGCCGGCTTAATCCTTGTGGTCGTTGTTGTTGTTGTTGGACCGAATTGTTTTTGTGCGATGCTATATATTATATATATATATATATATATATATATAGGGTAATTCATATTGTTGTGCACGCATTTCGAGGTTTGATAGAACTCGGCAAGAAAATAAGTTTTCCCTATGGAGGGAAGACGTGGAAACGTCTTAGGAGAGAGAGTGAAGTTTATAAAAGTAGTTTTTCTGCCTTTTTTTTCCTACATAGTTGTGCGAAATCTCTGTTTGCGGGAAAACCAGTCAACGCATGAAGGAACCGATTACATCGGCGTGTTCGAAGGAAAATTCTGCACAACGGAAGACACTTTGCTAGCTTGCGTAGCAAAAAGCTAATACCCAGATTAAGGAAAGTCATGAAAAGTCGATATTTTACGTTAACGCCTTTTCATGAAAAATCGTAAAATTTTTCCGTTGCGACCAAAAATGTACGTCTGAAAGACCACTCTCACGCAATAGCAAATTTAATGCCCATCATTTTCGTATAAAGGTGATGGTGCTGCGTTACGTAGTTGTCAAGTCACTAAGCTTTACGAGGAATACGAGGACTTCCTTGAAGAACTGGACCTTAGCATGAGCGCTCGCGGTCACTGAAAGGCAATTGTGGGAGGGGACTTCAATGCGGCCCACAGTCTGTGGGGAAGCAGGTCCTCATCAAGGATGGGAGAGATCCTGCTAGAATGGGCAACCCGGGCGGATCTACAACTCATGAACACCCAGGGATACACCTTTGATAATGGCAGGCACAAATCAACATTAACCTGACATTTGCGCTCTTTCCACAAAGACCATTGCCGGAGTCGGTACTCTTTGAAGAAACCTCAGATCTTTCCTTCGAGCCAATCTCAATTCGAGAGATCAGAATAGTGGTTGAACGCATACGACCAGGGAAAGCGCCGGGCCCAGATGCTGTCCCCCCTAAAGCAGTACGCGTAGCTCCTAAAGAACCATCCAAAGATATTCAAACGCATGATGGACACAATTCTCACCAGCGGAGAATACCCAAAGCCTTGGAAAACGGCACGCCTAACCCTTGTCCCGAAACCCGGGAAGCCACAAGGAGACCCCTCAGCATACCGCCCTATAAGCATGCTCTCCTGCCTATCCAAGGCAGCTGAGCATATTATCAACGGGCGACTGGTTAGAGAATTAGAAGACAAGAAGGCGCTGTCAGAAAACCAGCATGGTTTCCGCGCCGAGCACTCCACACACTCGGCTATCAGCAAAGTTCTAAACATAGCTGAAACACGAAGAAATTCACCTATCGCAAACCGGGCGCACTGCCTGGCCGTCCTTATTGATGTCAAAAACGCGTTTAATACGCTCTCGTGGGACGCCATAAACCAAGCACATGGAAATAAAGGCGTGTCTCCCTACCTACGACTTATCCTAGCGCCGTATCTAAAGGACCGAGCATCTACATACGATGGAGTAGACTACGCCGTCACTGCCGGGGTTCCCCAAGGATCTGTACTGGGACCAACCCTGTGGAACATAACCTATGATGGAGTACTAAGACTGCCGCATCCCCCGGGAGTTTTTTCTATCGCCTACGCAGACGATCTGGCACTGATCGTTACCGCCAGTGACGAGGATTTGCTCCAAGGTACAGCCAACGGAGTCTTGGCGGATATCCGACAACACCTCCGCACGCTTGGCCTCGAACTGGCTTCACAAAAAACGGAAGCAATCCTTCTAAACGGTCTGAAGCCTCCTCCACGCAACCTAAATTTACACCTGGAAGGCCATCCAACAACATCCACGCCCGTGGTCAAGTACCTGGGCGTGATCCAGCTCTCACAGAAACACCTCATGTGCGCTATGCAGCTAAAAAAAGCAGCCAAAGCCTCAGCAGAGTTACGGAAATCCTCCCACGGACCAGAGGAGCAAGCGACTCTCGGCGCCGACTCTTAGCATCAGTAATAGACAGCATCATGTTATACGCCGCACCCTTATGGGAACGCACTACTACAAGAGCTACAACACGTCGCCTCCTCAACAAGACCCAAAGAATTATGGCGCTTAACCTAACACGAGCAAGTCGCACGGCCTCCACAGCAGCCGTACAGGTGCTCTCCAGACAAATTCCCTGGGACTTGAGAGTAAAAGAATTGGCATCAAGAAACCCTGTAACCAACGTTCTGACGGAGGGCACACTAGTCAGCAGAACTGACACCCTAAACAAATGAACCCAGCAATGGAAAGCAATGCGCTTTTTTTCGGTACTAAGCGAGAACTACTGCCTCAAAACCAATGACTGAGAACCCCTCTGACACGCCAAGCCCTTGTGGAGACGCTCCTCAAGGACCATAATTTACGGTAAAAATATTCGCATCATTTTCTCCGAGGCGAAGATAACCGACGCGCTAAGTCGAACAGCCTTAGTGACAAGATAGATCACCAAGAAAGATAACCTCGAGAAGACATTACTGCAGCCTTCCCAACAAGAGGCAAAGAGGACGACTGGATTTTGGTAGATTCGTGAGTCCCACACTACCGCTTTAACAATGACGCCCACTCATGCATTTGTTCTGCATTTTATTAGTAAATCTCTATTAAAAAAATATAAAAGTGTACCGAGCAGCCCGAAAACGTGACTGATTTTATGCTTAGATACCCCTTAAACTGATACAGGAGTGACTATTAATAGTATTAATCTGGTGCAATTGTTAGGTGTGAACACCTGCTTGACCGTCACTCTTCACTACAAAGCCGCGACCCCCCATTGACATCCAAAGCTAGCGTCTGCCTTACAAATGATGCCTTGTCTCGATTCCCCGTGACGACTTGGATTGCGTTTGCCTAAGCATTTCGGGAACAAGTCAATTCCCTTACTGCTAGATCTCCATTGTGATGGGTGCGAACATGCATCTCCGAGCAAGTTTAGCATATTTACTTCTTTTCGCCATTTCTGCGTGCTCCACTATCCATCCTGGCTCGAGTGAGTTGTAATGCAGGTAGGATACGACCACTGTGCACCAAACCGTCACGATCCACTCAAGCCATTTCCTCTATGCCTATAATGTAGTTACTCCATCAGGCCATGCTCCACCGTTAGCTGCCAAGCCTCTTGGTTCAGTCTGGTTCGTATGGTGGCTATTCTGAGAGAATTAGGGTTCATGATGATGCCGAGCTAAGGCCATTCTCTGCTATAGGGATCTTGTGCCGTTAATAATACGGCGCTTATTATTATTATTATTATTATTATTATTATTATTATTATTATTATTATTATTATTATTATTATTATTATTATTATTATTATTATTATTATTATTATTATTATTATTATTATTATTATTATTATTATTATTATTATTATTATTTATTTAATATGTCTTAGAGCAATACAGTTGTAAGGTGTGAATGTGTATCCTCATTATATTATAGTTTCTTTCTTGCTGTCGTCAGCCCATCGCACCTAATATCGACGCGGAGTTTCCTCTGCAAACTGCCAATGAAAGTCGCCTTCGCGTGCATTTCCGGTGTTTGCTTGTATTCGATCACTTAAGTCGTTAATAAATGTCCTTGTTCTTCGTCTGCTTATTATTATTATTATTACAACTATTAATTCTGTTATTTCATGTCTCCATGGAGTTGGAGGGTTGTTATTCATAATAACGTTAGGTTCAGAAATCGTATTGTCGCCACAAACTTTGAAAGAATATTGCTTTCAGGACGCTCAGCCGTATGGATAATGTTCAACATCATGTAAATGTGTGCTTCCTCTGTACGAGCAATATTGTAAACAAGCCATCGGTTAATAAAGCTATTCTATGTTGTATAATGTTCAACATCTTCAACATCAGTTTAATCCTTTAAGGAGTTCGTAGACTACATATGCGGCACGATTTCGGGGTGGAAGCTAGGAGCAGCTATGGCTACGGAGGTAATGAAGGAGAAAGAAGCCTTGGGAAGGCTCAGGAGAGCAAGATATCCGCCTAGTGCACTAGAAAATCACGTAAGTACCGAATGATGCGGCTTTGCAGGTGTCAGTACAAGATACGTCGAACGTTGGGTAAACCCGTGAGTGACCTCGGCCAAATGATCCGAGTGGCACTCGCGACTTCTCCTGATGGCCCATAGTACCTGTTCTATGGAGATCTGGGCCATCAGAGAGTGGAGTTTAAGAGGGGAGGTGCGTTTAGTGGGTATGGGTCTCAGCGGGCTAACATCCTGTCGCTGGGGTCGACCCTCGCGCTGCTCGAGTTGGAAAGTAGGACCTTCTCATTTTCTACTCGTAGCAATAGTACGTTAAAGTATTTAACCCTCCTCCACTAAAAAAAAACATCAGTTTTATACGACTTTTCTCATTGCTGAGAAAATATCACGATCAATTTTCTTCAATATCTCAATTGTGTTAGGAAACTGGACGTCATCACCATTGATTACCATTCCGTACTTGTGTGCAAGTTTACGTCGGTATTTACTGCATACATTAGCAGAGGAGCCTCTGATCGTCCTTCGTACATGGGTTTCAGACTAGGGCTATATATTTTATCATAGGTAATAATACATTTACCTTAAACAGTTCTGAGTATTAATTTGGATAGCTTAGTATGAATGATATACTCGCCGTGCTGCCTTTGAAACAATGAGAGTTACGTGTTCGGTGTACTTCATAGCAGTAGACGTCATTGCACCAAGATTTCTGATTAGTGGTTGTTCGAAGCAGGGCAATCACCACTAATGGTGTAATTGTGTTGTGCATTTCCGTGAACAAAACGAAGCCGAATCAAAACACTTTGCCTATCGACAAGGGAGACAAAACTAATTTGCCCAACTATTATATATATATATATATATATATAGAGAGAGAGAGAGAAATAGATGATACAGCAATCTGTCGTCGTACCAGTTCAGTTCTAACTAGAATCGCCACCCCTAACCCTCTTGCTGTGATCATTCAGCTAGCTTGCGCGTTTCGTGCTGGCGAATATTCTGGCGGTACCCGAAAGTAGCGCCGGTGAAGACCTTGAATGGGTAGGTAGATTGACGAGGCCGGCAATCTGTAGATAATAAGCATAATACTAATAATCATATTAATCATAATTAAAGGTATCTATCCATGCGGGTCGTCGCTCAGTTCATTCAGGATAATCACCCGTTAACAAGAGCGGTAAGTGCAGTAAATAGACAAATCGTAGTATAACCACGTGATTAGTGGTAGGAATGACGATAATAAGTTGACGATAATATTAATAGTTACTATATTATCAATTAGCATTCGTTCATCAGCTTTGACTGCAGCATACCGCAGCCTGCCGTCATAAGACTGGCGGTCAATTACATTTGCCTCTATATACTAACTACCATTGCTATTGTGATTTCCTTATATATATATATATATATATATATATATATATATATACTAACTACTATTGCTATTGTGATTTCCTTATATATATATATATATATATATATATATATAAATCACAATAGCAATAGTAGTTATACTGCACTAACTACATGAATCATAATCATTATAGCAATTAGAATCTCACTGATCAAAGCGATAACAGAAACGTCGATCACAAACGACGATCCGGATTATTACTATTATTATTGTTATGCTAACGGTACTGATTATGAATATTGTTACTATCCCCATGACGATTCTGACATGAACTGGCAGAACGCTATCATTCATCAGCAAATTGAATCATATTCATGCTATAGGAAACGTCCAACACCGTTCGCGACCACAACAGCCCTGACCAGGCACAATCGCACACCAACTCGGCTCGGCTGTCCAGCTTCTGAAGCGAAGTCGCCGTCACAGTCAAGTGTGTTGATGAGTTTCTGCAATACCCCTCGTCCTTCTCCTCTCTCTCTCTCTCTCTCTCTCTCGCCATCCACCCTCTCTGCCTCGCTGTGATAACAGCCAACGGCGCGGATGATAGCGAATCGATAACAACGACCCCTGTATCACCTACCTATCAATGAGCTCAGCGCCGCCGTCGATTCGTTCATCAGAATCGGTAGCAGCATACCGCAACCGCTGCCGTCCTGAGACTGCCGCGATCCATTACATTTGTCTTATATATATATATATATATATATATATATATATATATATATATATATATATATATATATGTATATATATATATATATGTGTGTGTGAATGTCTATCTGTGCGTGTGTGTCACCTATATTCTGTAAGCAATCTCATATCCCACAACAAGCTGGTCTTGCTTGGACCGCTTCTGCCAACCAGGGGTCACCTTGAAAAGCCCTGACCGGTAGCATCGCTATTTCTGGAACGGGCGCGTTGACGGCCGCTCGTTCAGGTGGTGGCACCTCCTTCTTAGTGAGTTGACTTCTGGCGTATCTGCAGTTGTCACAACAGTGACTTATTGTTGTCGTTGTCGTCGTCGTTGTTGTTGTTGTTGTTGTTGTTGTTGTTGTTGTTGTTGTTGTTGTTGTTACCCATCGTCACAATGCTGCTGTTCCTGTTGGTCTGTTGGTATTGTGTTTATTGTTGCTGTTAATACGTATTCACCACGACATCATCGTCGTTACTAGGCGTTATAGGTTTGCGCTAACGAAAGTCTTTACAAGCTGCGCTAAACTAACTCTAAAACAATTCGAGTCGATTGGATCACATAGAGGCTTTAACTTGAGTTTGGTAGGCAATCTCAGTGGCTTTTTCTGGATGATATGGCCTGACTAATCATAAATAGGACCACAAAAAGTGATTGAGCTGGAAAACCCTTCCTAAAAAGCCCTCGATCGAAGCGCAGCAGGCAAACGGGCACTGGTTTCACCCGACTTGCGCAAACCCTCACAAAATATGCATGTAATATTAAAACCAATAAAAAGCATATATTTGTATAGGCTTCCCTTTGCCGTGAAACAAAAAGCTATACGAAGCTCGCATTTTAGTTACTAACTGGCGCGCTTGTAGCTGCTGCGAATCCAAATAAAAATGCACAAAATAGTTAAGCAAATAAAAATTGGCGATGGGGTCCTGACCAAATTTAGCAGATATATTTGGAAAGGGAAGACGGGTAATAGGCAGAGTGGATGAAAATACGATAATTCAAAAGCGAGTTTGCTATCCGCAGATGCCAGAGCAGGGTGCTGGATAAAAGGATACAACGAGTTAAATACAGGAAGGGGGAAGTACAGGATTTCAAGCTTGTGGGTATACATATCAAGTAAGTAAAACATCAAATGACACTATTTGTTATAGTCATAGATAGTAGTAATTTCTCTAATTTAAAACGGGCTGCTAAAACTTGTGTCGTCCCCTAGGTTTTGCACTTACTGCTAGCAAAGTGCATAATATTTTAACGGTTAAAAAATAAATACTAATATTGGCAAATACACTGCCAGAGACAGCTGCTTTCTCAGATATTGGCCCTCTCCCGATATTACTGCTTAAAATTTGCGAGAAAAAATAATGTTTAATATTTGCGAGATGGTGGTTCATAGTACTGTTCTATGGAGACCTGGGCCATCACAAAGTGAAGCTCCTCCATAGAAAAACAAATAGTAGCAGGATAGCGAAAGAAAATATTGTTTAACAATAAATCATCTTGATAATACTTGGTAAAAGAAATGACAAAGCGAGGGAAAGAGGAGAACCACCCGGGTGCCCGCACACATGGGCACCTATTCACTAACACGGTGTGACAATATTAACGCATTGCCAAAGTTTATTACAGAAATATTGCTATGAGTGCTGGCTAATCTAAATTGACTCCGAGTCAAGGAAAAGTACTAAAACGGACTCATATAAAACATTGCGACAAGAATCCGTATAGGTAACATATTCTTACGGAAGTTCAAGAGAAACGCCCCACATGACAACCACATGCGTATTTATCATAATGATGTTTTCAAAGTTTTTATGTAATACGTTTGATTGTAACACAATCTATACAATTTCAGATAACCTATCAAACTTTACGATGTTGCATAAGTTGTCATTGTCAATCAATGACGATCATTGTCGAATCATAAGTTTTTTCTATTTGTTAGCTGCCGTCGCGGCTAGGAGCTTGCCCGTAACGTTGCAACAGGCACCTTCATACAAAACGATCTGTCTATCTAGCGTTTTTTTAAGCAGAATTGTTTGTCCAGCTCTATCTCGATCCTAAAGTTCTGCCAGCTCTATCTGATTCTAAACCGAGCAAGATGGCTTAGTGGCAAAGGTCTTTGCCTTGCATTCGGGAGGCCTGGGTTCGAGACCCAGACCGGCCACTCCTAAAATTGGTTTTCATGGTTCCCAATTTAAACAAGGTGAATGCCGGAGTGTATTAAACATCGACTATGATCGAAAAAACGGGGAGCACAGATGTCTCAATAAAAAGATATGGTGCAATTCCAGCCAACCCCCCATTAAGTTTAAAAAAAATTGTCTAGCACTACTAGGCACAAAGGTACAAATACAATAACAGGCCGTACGCATAGCTCATTATTACACTGTCGCCAAAGGAACAAAAGATCATTTATTGTTTCTGGGCGATTTGGCGGGTGAACCTCAGGCAGTACCTAAGGTTTCAGCGGAACACTTGGAATAGTTCCTCGCCTACTCCGTAGTGCGGTATATCCACTGCGTGTGTCTGTCGCAGAACAAATGTGGTTCTTCCTCAAACACTGTTAACTAAGCGCTTTCCCAGAACATAAAATTAGCGTTTACTTTCCTTTTATAAATTTATAATGATGATACCAGCAGTAGTAACCACCTTGTATATATACACATGTCCTTTATTGTGTCGAAACGTTCTCCCTTTAATTTTTCATCAGTGGGAACAGGAGAAAGTCACACGGAGCCTGGTCCGGCAAATAGGGAGGTTGCGGAAATATAGAAACCGAAAGCTTCTACCTCGGAATGAGAAAATAAGCAGCTGAACAAATCCGACGAGAGCTTGGTTATCTGGATATTTTTAATGCCTCTCACCTCTGGTCTGGTCTTTCATGTGACAACCGGCACGTCTATACCAGATACATAGTTTATAGCTATTATCACCTGACCTGTTCGAATACAAACTTCCACGAGGAATGCACATAGTGCACCTGTCGACTGAGACTCTCAAGCGTGTTCGAAGTATCATGCGTCTGCTTGCCTGGCCCTTACGGAGGGATCACTGCACTGCCTCTCTCAAATGCCGACGTGATGAGAACACAATAGTCTAAGAGCCAATGCTATATGCATACTCAGTATGAGTGAAATAAATGTCATAATGGGAAGAATCAAATAATCCGAAACCAATAACGATGTGCGCGCCTGTGCGTTGTCCTGATAGAGAATCCAAGTATTGTTTGCTCAAAGTTCATTATTATTATAAGTTATTTTTTTGTAGTCGAAAAAAATGTCAAAAGCACCTTGACATTGGACTTGTACTTTTTGAATATGTTCAATGGACGCTCGCCTTGGAAGCACCACTAGGAAGATTGGGCCTTAGTCTCGATGCCGTACCCATACACCCCTGGTTCGTCTCCTCTAATCACCCTCTAGAGCAAATGTAGGGCCTTCTGCTATCGCCTGAAGGTTCAATTCGAACAATTTCCGGCGGGCGTTGATTTGATTGTAAGTTCAACATTTTTGGAACGAACTAAGCCGCCAGTCTCCTGTTATCTTCTCCTGTTATATCTAATCTCCTGGATTAAGTATTTAACGTTGAGATTCTCTCATAGAAGACTCTCATAATAAGACTGTTATCACTGATACATAAAATATCTCAAATTCTTCGGCTATCCCCTTGATAGTAATTTGGCGATTGTTAAGTACGACACTACGAGCTTTTAAGACGTTTTCTTCTGTTATTGGCGTTGAAGGCCTTTCCGAAAGCGGGTCTCTTTGGTCGCGAAATCGGCACTACCACGTACACACGGTGTTTCGAGACACTGCTTGATCACCACCACCACCAGCAGGTCGTAACCTTTCCGCCACTTTAGAACACATGATTTGGTTTTCAACACAGAACTTGATGCTGCAAAGTATGTAGCTAATGAATGTCAAGTGATAAATGCTAATGAAAGTGCTTCTAAACAAAACAAGCCGGACGACCTTCGTGGTTTTGATCTGGCGGTAACATGCAAAGTACTACAACTTGCCGATCCGCCCTTGTGTATATAGATACATGTACAATATATTAAAATAGTAACAGTTCAAGCAGAATAACAATTAACTTCAGCTGGCGTCTATAATTATATATATATATATATATATATAATATATATATATATATATATATATATATATATATATATATATATATATGTAATTATTTATATTTAGATATACATATATATATGGTTATTGGCAGACTTTTTAGTTATGAATGGGCTCACATATGCATGCAAGGGATGAACTTGACATCTCGATACCCATAGTACATTAGATGAAAGGCAGACATATTTATGCACATGTAGATATATATATATATATATATATATGAGCCGTGACTTTGCTTGACCCACTAACCTCAAGGGCTAACAGGACTGCGCACGCTTCAACCAAACGTGCTTCTGTAAACTGCTTGTTTTGTTGACACGGCTGAAGATGGCAGTGGTAGCAATGATTGGTCACCACCAATTAGCAACGGCCACAACGACACCGACTGCTGTTTTAATAGTAAGGGTAATTGTCGTAATTATCACCATTATCAGGTAATGAGCGCCCCTGCGCCGCCGGTCGTCATCAATCTTTTCTCTTAATTGGACAACGCGTTCGAGAAGACATCGCTTCGTGGTGGCGATCGTACGTCGGATCTTGTAGGATGGGTAGAATAGTAGTGTACGTTCTTTAGATGTCAGGTGGTGTCATCGTCTGCAACTGCACGTTGTACTGTGGTGGTGTGTCCTACTGAGTTCGTCGGTAGGTTGTGATCGAAGAATCAATTACTCTGTAACCCGCTAGCGCCTCCAAGACTCCCCTTCAAGTGTCAGACGCGGCGTCTGTCAAAGAGATCAGCTCAGGTTCAGCTTTGCCGATTATCGAAGAACAAGGGCGAGCAAACGCGGACGCAGATTCTATTTTGCAAAAACAACCTTAATAATAATAATAATAATAATAATAATAATAATAATAATAATAATAATAATAATAATAATAATAATAATAATAATAATAATAATAATAATAATAATAATAATAACACAGTTTTGTACATTCGTGTACCTAGCATGTCGGCGAGATCATCTGGGATCCGGGATGGTGTTGCCTAAGCAGCCATTTCGTTTCAATTCTTTAGCGGGCGAACTAACGACCTTGAATCAGGCCGTCTGGCCAAGGTGTTTCACAGGAACCTGTGCGCGACTACTAAAGGCACGATCGTATATAAGTCTCTCTCACACACACAGTGATACGGGTCACAAGCTAATGAAAGCGAGTTGCAGAAACGCTCTCACACTAAATATATGTTTTTAAATATATATATATATATATATATATATATATATATATATATATATATATATAAAATTATACATATATATATATATAGAACAGAAAGTTACTGATTTTTTTCAAAGTTAAAATCAGTACAGAAGATAAAAAGTTAACCGATTATATTCATTCAAAAAGTTATCTCTATTGTCAGCCACAATCCTCCCACCCCTTATCTTTGGACCAGATTGTCGATTCGCATTGCAAACGACTCTGGTTTATGCATGCCGAGGAATGCTTCCACTTGTTTTAAACCTTTTGGTGAATTCTTCCCTGTAGATAGTTCTGCAGACATTTGTCACCAAACATAGAGCAGGATCATGCGATAATGGGTAAGTCTTTTTGGCTTTTCTGGGGAGGCTCACCTGAGGCGCTCCAGCATCTTTCACGTTTTACATTGTTGTAAAAGACCTATTTTGTCTGGCAAGCTGAGAAGGGCACATTGTTAGGCGCTTCACTTCGCTAGGCTCACTCAAATCGGAAGGTTTGGTTTAGCTTTGACGCAAAACTTTAAGTGCAAAGGCAAGTGACTATGCTTGTGTGACACATCCTAAAGTCCGTGCTTAATTCACAGCCTCATGCCGCCTGTAACTGGCAAAAGCGACAAATAAGATTGCCCTACGAGGGTCTCGAAGACTCTACGGTCCTTTGCGCTCACATACATGTCTGTTTTGTATACAAAGTAGACTTTTCAGGGCCGTAGCGCGCATTAAAAATATCACAAAAAAAGCTCGTTATATTATGCTCAACTATATATATAGCCTGGGCCTAATGCCATGAGTTGTGTCCCGTGCACATGTTTTTACATCACAAGGCAGTTTCTAAAGGTCATGCAGAAATGCGATCTTGACGTAACTGGGCCTATAATTAGGTATCGAGGTGGTGATCTGCGAGTCAGTTAACCCATTAAATTACTTTGAGTCGTTCGGTAAGACTGGGTCAGTGTTTCCATTCTTTTGAACTTGAGGTAAGCATATATTACTCACAGTAAATATATACTCTCATATAATGAATTGCTAGTCTCACCGATTTGCAAGTGCAGTCAGCAATTAATGACACTTGTGGCGGCAGCAGTTTGTTATATTTATAATGTGTATATATTTAAAATGACAGGCGGCAACAACGCTCAAGGTTACGCGGGGAGCTTAGAGTTGCTATATATAAATATATATATATATATATATATATATATACTGGTCAGCCTAACCTTGCATCCGCTGAGTAAGGTCGTGAGGTTGTAATGGATTCGCCGTTCAGTTGGAAAATTTGAGTGAACTGACTGTCGTCGTAAATCCAGGTAGTTAGTTGTTGCTATGTTACAGCGGTACTTTTCTTTTCACTGTTCGTCCATGATCTTTCTCTGCTCAAGTTGCCACAGCAACAAACCGACCGCAGCGTTCCAGAAGCCGTCGTTCACAAAGACATATGAATATCTGTTCCAGGCTTTAGTGACTGGCCGTAGAGTATGGCGACTTGTTATTCACTGGTGAATAAAACTCGATTATGATGTGGCTACCAGATACCAGATACCGCACGGGTTAACTGGAGGACACTATGGGATTACCGTTGTACTGCACTAGACAAGCTAACGTGGCTGCACTATCAGCTTCGAAAAGGCTAAATTAAGTGTTGTTTCCCAAGCGTGGCTCATCATGGCATCATTACCCTCTACCGCGTTAGGTAACTTACTTGACGGTCCACAGTAGAGCCACACCATCTGCAACAGCACTTGCAAAAAACCAGTAGGAGCCCTCATGGGACGCCATAGACTGTTCTGTGCATGAGACGGGCTTGTTGACTTTACAGTTAGTAAGAGTCCCACGTATTCAGGAAACAATTGGACTTTTCAAGGGCGACGGACACCAGACAGACGCCGGGCTAATTCTAGCTTGCTTTGAGGGCCACCGTGCCTTAGTACTTTGGCACGGCACTGTGCGTGTGTTTCTCTCACACCCTTCAGTCGACGGGGATCTCGGGGCATATTGTCGTAGCGACTCTGCGCATGGTCAGCCTCGCCGACAGTACAAAAACGCAAGTACTCGAAACTCTATTGCAACTTCGTTTCTCTAACGTTCGAGACACGTAGAGGGCTCGAGGCACTGACTGCTTCTGTACAACTGCTTCCCAAGGTGTCTGAGCGACAAATAGCTTCCATCGGCAGCTTAGAAGCGACATACTTGTGTTTTTTTTGCCTGTATGAATTTATAGCCCGATTGTATATTTGCTCCTTGTATGTTGTTCGTCACGTTCTCTCATCACAAAAGGAATGAAGTTTGCTACCTCGCTAGTTGTTACCGTTGGCTGCGGCCGTTGCTTCTACTAAAGCGCGGCCACCTTTGACTTCTGACGACAACGGAATTTATCCGTTCGCTGTTCATACGCTGTCCAGAGGCCTCTGTGCGCTGACTGGTGGTGAGTTGCGTTTACTAGCGACTCCAGTCTATCTACAGACGGTTTATGATGATGTTACTGGGCTAGCCTACATTCGGTACAGGTGTATTCCATTTTTTTCATTTCTAAGTTAGTATCACTGGAGAAAGCAATTTTGTAAAGTTTAATTTATATATATATATATATATATATATATATATATATATATATATATATAAAAAACTCAAATTTGCCTCAAAATAGCTTTAGCCTGCTGCTGTATACACATATATACTGCACCATGTATATATATATATATATATATATATATAGCTGACCGCCGTCTAAGTATGCTTCTCTGCCTCTCCAAAGAGCACAATATCTTAACAAACGAATAGTAAGCGAACTGAAGCGGACAATGGGGGCGCTATTGGACAACCTAGAACGGTTTTTCGAGTCTGACATTCCATACGCTCATCTATCAGCAAACTGTTAAACATATTGTGAAGAACAGAGAAATGAGCTGAGAGCAAACCAGTCGCAATATGTGATCATCAGCTAAGACGCCTAAAAGCGTCTTTAGAAAGCTCTCGTGGAACACCATCAACCAAATTTTGTAGACAAAAGCAAAATTTCCTGCTTACGACGTGTTCTAACGAGGACTGTCGGAAACTAGTTTGTCAGATCCGCTAGCATCTTCTCGTACTGGCCAGAATCCCTGGTTATCATGATCATCCGAACCTCTTGCTGCTCGGTCAACCCCGTGTGGAAAAGCGCTACGTTTCTGATCATGTCGCCCGGCCATTCTTCCTCTAGTACTTAATTCTTCTCTGGCCAGTTTTTGCCTGCTAAATTCGGGGACCTTTTTCTCGCACTTTCACCATCTCCTGCCGTTCTTTCCTGCCGGTCTCGGATTGCTTCTGTCCGCAGTGACACACGGCAGCGTCCGAATATAACTGTGCAGACCTTTTAAGCTTTCTCGTCCTCTCATAGCCCGTCTTCCTTGGCTTCCCGTAGTCTGCATTTGACTAGCTCCTCAAATTTTGTTTAGTAGTCACCAAGTATCTGTCGGATCCAATATAGACCAAATAAGACATTTCGTCGGCATCGTCTCTTCCAATTCCATTGACCGAATTGGCTTATTTTAAAGAGTGATATAATCCCCTCAAATATGACCAAACATCGTCTGCACACCGGTTTAATACAGATAGTATTGAATGATTTTAGTTTAGCAGAACGTTTAGCGTTCGAATCGTGCACCACCTCAAACGGGCAAAAACACGTGTGAATTCATTTTCATAAAATTAAAAAGTCTGATAGAGCCTTTCGCAGATAGGTGTAAACATACTGTATATAAGGGTTGCATGGCTGTATTTATATTTAGTAAGGCGCGGTATATATGTATATATATATATATATATATATATATATATATATATACTTATTAAATGTTATGCAGGCAGGCAAAGCTCTAAATTAATTGGGGACATGCATGTGCACATATATATATATATATATAATATTTCTTACCGGCTAGATGCAATGGTGGCAGTTTTGTGAGCGTATCCGGAGTCTAGTAACCAGCATAAACCTGTAAACAACAAAAAGGCACTTTTACTTCTAATGCACTGAATGCGACTTATCCAGACTGTAGAACAGGCTGTTGCATACAAATACACAAGTATTAGAACTCTAATAATGATGTGGTAGGTATGATTTCAAGTGCACGCCGGATAAGATGCAGCTATTCCCATATTTATAAATTATTTTTAACAGTATTCAATTTATATATTATCCACGGGTGTATAATATTGTGTGCACTCATTTGTTTTAAGTGGTATTATAATTTCTCTTATTTAAACGCTATCAAACTCTATGACTTTTGCCCCTAATATAGTAGGTTGCCAACATAGGTCGGGGCTACTTCAATATCGTCCCTGGCACGAGCGCGGTATTGCCTCATTCGGCCTCAATCAAGAGCTGTTAAAAAAGAAAATCACTTGTTCAGAAAATTAGAGACCTGGCGCTAACCACTCGTGCAAACCACTGGACGTGTAAAAAGTATTCCCGGTGTCCAAGCAGCAATGCCTTTTTCCGGTGCTTTAAAATAAAAAAATAAGTGGCTCGGTATGGCCGACGTCCATTTGACAAACGACCAAACGGCAACGTCCATTTGACGATCATCTCTACCTTGCACGACAGCAGCACCAATACACCCGACAAGCCTCGGAGAGCTCTACCACCACCAGGGAAAATCTCTCCTTTGAAACTACTTGTGCCAGCGATCGTCGACATACATGATAGAAGTCAACTTCAGCACTAACGAACCAGATTTGCCTTCAACAGTCGCCGTGCCGTGTCTCTCCACTCCAGCGAGAATACTCATGAACCATTTTCACGATGTTTCTCATACATATTTTGTTTGTATTTACATACCCAAACAGAGTGCATTTTAGGTAAATACATAAATAAATGTACGGCTAAATAAAAGGAAAAAATAAATAACTATAATTTCCATAACAGTTTTTCTGTAAGGGGGATAATTTTCATTTTGCTTACATGCGACGTGCGCCCAAATTTTTGTCGAGATGCAGCAACCGCAGCATCGCTTCTTCTCTTAGCGGGCAATGAGGCCAAAAAAGCTTTACGAATAGAAGTTGCCCGGTCCAGAGCAGAAACCTGGCTCCACATTATCTTTCCGTAGCAATGGCCACAATCGTCGAAGTCGGATTCCTCCCCGCTCCCTCGGGCCCAGAAGTGTATGGCATGTCCTCAAAACATCAGAATTGAGAATGCTCGCAAAATCATAAATGTACATCTTCAAGGAAATATTGTTTCGAACAGAATACTGGTGCACTTTCGAACAGAATACTGGTGTACGTATAGGCTTTCTTGGTTAAAGGTTGATGATTTTTTACCTCAGTGAGCCTTATTGCGAAATGCATCGGTTGCAGGAAAAGGCGTTCTTTCTGTGAAATGCTGCATGTTAAAAAAGCAGTACTGCTGACTCAGTAATGCTGAACGTACTCAAGACATCAAACACATCTAACAAAAATTATTAAACGTTCTTTGGAAATCTCTGGCAAACTAAAATCGTTTAGATACTATCTTACGTATTAATGCCTACTTTTGTTATAACCACACAAGCAATTTAGTCGTTTCATTCATCTAAAACTATCTAATGGTCCAAATGCTTCAATGTGTTATCTTTAAATAACTGCACAGTCGAACCCGGTAGCGTGGTGCATTCCGCCTGCGCCTCGTGACCGGAGAAGGTACGCGCGTGTTCAAGCCCCACCGTTGCACTTTTGTATTTATGGGGGTCCGTCTATGAAGCATTGCGAAAAAGCAGTCCCGTGGACGTTAAATCTTGGCGGAAGTAATTTTTAAATAACAGCACATGTATAACTTGGCGTACCTAATTTTTCACTGTCTTAAAAATGCATGCACAGTAACAACCCGTACATACAAACATCCGCAGAGACTGGAGGTCGTTAACAATAACTAATATTAGACCTTGCAGAGAGAAATTATTAGCATTAGAAATTCAGTAAAAAAACATACTTTGCTGCAAGTCTAATGCCGTGTGACAATTTGTGCACCCGTTACGCGTGGATCTGGAAGAACCATGTACCTCCGCATGAAAACTGTACGGGCATGACGCAATAAGATGTGGTCTATTTCTCATCAATCGATATATCCGCATTTAAGTTGTTGTGTAAGAGACATTAGTGCACGTTTATATATATATATATATATATATATATATATATATATATATATATTGTTGTTTTATAGTGAGCTTTTAAAGCTTTTGCCATAGTTCTAGTCCATTCTCCATATAAAATAACCGAGCGAAACAGTGGGAGGGAACATACCATAGCGTAAGGGTAAGGCGTGGTCTAGGGGACCAGTGCGCAAGTCATTGTTGCTTCCGTCGTCTACCGGGGTGTCATCAAATTTTCTTTGAGCAATGCTCATTGAGAATAGATGTTAAACCATATTGCTGAGAGTTAGCGGCCATGCCGCCACAATGACTGTCGAGGAAACCCTAGATATCTTAACATGTCCGGCCCTCTGTGCATTGAAGATATACCTCAGATTAAGTTCCAAGCCCGTAATGGACGGAGGAAGGTCTAGAACTAAAAGAGTAAGCCGTCAAGACCGGCAAAAACTGACAGAGGTGTACCACGTACAAGCGCGCTATCCAGACTGTTGCACCAAATACCAACCAGGCAACATCGACTTACAGGAAATGATGTCAAGCAAACGACAATGATGTCACTACACTGGTGTCAGTGAGTCGACTGCAGAGACTAGGCTGCCGGAGCGTACCCCTTCTGGCTGAAGGATAAACGGCTTGATATAAATTATCGTTTATTAAGGACGGCTTGATTGGTTGAATAACGGCTTGATTGGTTGACTGGCAATATAACAACGCCCGCGCCACCACTATTGCCACCACAGTGTTCACAATGTACGGACACCGTCGGCCGATGATTGATGATCGTCAAATTCCGGCTGCCGTTGAGATTGCCGAGACAAACGCGGGGGAGATGAGAGGTTGGCCATTAATGCCACCCCTTGTAAAGACGTTCCGATTCCCCTCCCTCCCTCCCGCCTCATGCCACGCCATTCGGGTCCTTCCCCGTACAGTACAGCCGACTTTGACTTTAGCCGCCCCCAGAACAGGTAGACAGACCTTCATCTACATGCTGTTTGTGTTATCTGCCCTCCTGCGTGGTCATGGCTCCTGTGTCGGCCGATAAGGAACGGGACCCGCCGTCAACCGCTCGCTGCCAGTGTTGCGGCCTCCTAACGCGATGCAAGCAACACACGTCGAACTTCCGTTCGTTTCTGTCGACGCTCGGGTGGGTCCACAGTCAGTTGCGAAGAGAAAGAAAAATCAAACAGTCTAAAAACGTAGCGAAGCCACCAGGAATCAGGCAGGAAGTTCACCGGGGCAGTCATCACATCAATGTTATGATTCGACACAGTTCGAATTAAATCGATTTTGCTCGAAAAAGATGCGCATGAGAGCAATGCGTTATCAGTGTATGTGTAAGCGATGCTTATATGGGCTTGTCATGTCAATTGCGCGCGTTGGCCTGCATCAGTGTGGCGTCTGGGGCGCATTAATGCGGCGATGCCACCGCATGGTACGACAGCAAAGTAAGAAATCGTCACGAGTAGCGAAGATTAGTGTCCCATAGCTATGACGATTATGACTGCGATGACGACAGCCAGCCAGCCTTCTCAAGGCAAGATAACGCTGCCGCTGCGACTGTCGCCGGAGGCAATGCGTACGTAGTATTTGTATTTGTTTTAAGGTCGCATCTTTGTACTGTTTTGGCGGAGGCGGCGGCGGCGAACGAACAAAGCATTGAAGACGACTTTGACCCGTCGCTGTTCAGCAAGCCGTCTTCACTGGCTGATGGAGAAATCACGCATCGTGCACTAGAACGGTCAACGGAGGTTTGTGTCAATATGATGCTGGTAATTCTGCTGCTGCTGCTGCTGCTGATTAAGATGATCATGATTATCGGCAGAAACGACAATGCCGCAGGCTCTCTTTGAATGCTATGCCTTGATTTGTTTTTTAATATTTATTTGATTATATTTATTATATTCATTTATTTATCTGCCCACTACCAACACATGGTTCGGTGTTTGTTGACATGGGTTACGTTTCTTCGTGCAGATTGAACATTGACTAGAGCTCGCTGATATATGGCTTTTCAGAATGCACAACTGGCAGGCTGTATCGATTTCGCCTGTAGTTTTTTAAATATTTGTTATTCTTTTTTTATTATAATTTTTTTGTTTTATTTGTTATAATATATATATATATATATATATATATATACATAGGGTTTTCAATCGTTATCGCGACTTTTGTGTTTTTTCAAAAAGTGATCATTTATTCATGACATATCTATTTGTCCCCTTCAAGTAATCCCCATGAGATATTATACACTTGTGCCAACGGTTTTTCCCAATCTTGAAGGCACTTCAAAAAAACATTTTTTTTAACCTTGTTCAGCTCCTACCTTCGATGCCGGTCTTTATCTCGTCAAGCGTAGCGTAACGTCGTCCTTTCATGGGCCTCTTCAGTTTAGGGGAACAAGAAAAAGTCACAGGGGGGGCCAGATCTGGGGAAATACGGTGGCTGCGGCATCATTAGTGTGTTGTTTTTGGCCAAAAACTCGCGCGCAAGCAACGATGTGTGAGCAGGGGCGTTATCGTGGTGCAAAAGCCAATTTTTGTTCTTCCACAAATCCGGGCGTTTCTGGCGGATTGCTTCGCGCAAATTGCGCATAACTTGCAGGTAATATTCCTTATTGACCGTTCTACCCTGTGGCAAGAACTCATGATGCACCACGCCCCTGCAATCGAAGAAAACTGTCAGCAAAACTTTCACATTCGACCGAACTTGGCGCGCTTTTTTCGGTCTTGGTTCGTGCGGCAGCTTCCATTGAGATGATTGAGCTTTGGTTTCCACGTCATAACCATAAACCCACGATTCGTCACCAGTTATGACCCTCTGGAGCAAATTTGGGTCGACAGAGTCCAACATCTCATTAGCAATGTTCATGCGATGCTGTTTTTGGTCGCAATTGAGCAATTTTGGTACGAATTTCGAGGCGACCCGTCTCATGCCCAAATCATTGAGTCTGACTATACGATATATAATAATATAGCTCATACCAACGAATATATATATATATATATATATATATTAGTTGGTACCTTGGAGCATACTTTTTGTGTCCAGCGTTACTCTGGCAGCAAAGTTCTGCCGAATTGCACTCAATCGGCGGCTATACTATATACAGCGGTTGCTGAACGCCGCCGCCGAGTTCGCCTCTCTCTCTCTCGCCATGCCTAGTCTGGTGTCTCGTTTCACAGGCTCTGTTACAAAAACACCGCGCTGTTAAGGTCTGCACAGAAACGATAGGTGGATCGGTAGTTACTGCACTCAAAGCACGCACTTTCTGGCAAATCAATTTGATGGGATCATCATTTTTGTTGCCAACCTTACAAACATTTCTAAACTGATGTCGTCCCAATAGTACCAGCGGTAACCGAAGTAATCGTGGTGCTGGTGTTGGTTATGGTGCTGCGACGGTCGAGACGGTTTGATAGGATTCGTTAAATACTACGGGATCTATGCGGGATCGAGGTGGGATCTAGGGTCACGTGGCTAGCCCACGATCTGCTGTGGTGTGGCATCTCTAGATGGCCATGACATTGGCTCCTATGGTGTAACGCAAACGAAAGTCAGTTGATACACGCAACAGACAAACCTATTGACCGATCGACCGATCGATAGACATACAGACAGACAGATATCCAGACTGGCTGGCTGGCTGACAGGCAGGCATATCGATAAACAGACACGCCCAATTGGCCAAATCGGCCTGTTTGGGGACAAGGACGGACAAGAACGCAATCGGCAGCAGGTGGATAGGCGGGCGTTTTTTTCTCGCACGGGAGACGGCTGACCCCGAAAACTGTGTGCGCCATCTGATCATCTAAACGTCATCATTTGCCATTCAGCGATTTAAGCGATGAACCGACGCTGTGTCGGATCAAGTGGTGAGGTCACCAGTTAGTGTTAGACTCACTAAGTTTCCTCGTTGTTCCTAAACTCTTCAAACTCTCTCTGCCACGGTTAAATCTGCTGCTACATTCCGTCTTTTATAACTAATCCCCCCCCCCCGCGCCCCCCGGCCAAACAAAGATGTAGTCTGGTGGATCCATGCTGTCGCAAACGAGGTGCTCAAACGCAACATCACACGATCACAACATGGACCAGCGTTCGGTCGGCTGGTTGACTAGTGTTGCATGGGTCGTTAATTCATTAACAGTTAGCGCTAGTTAACACGATACAGCTGCGGCTTTGATACTGAATGTCTGCGATGGGCATCGAGGAGGATTACCGCACATGCACTCATGCCGCGACTCGGTTTGACGTCACGCGCATTCCCAGAACCATAAGTGTCCAACAACACAGAAGATGTCCAGAAGAAGTGCACAGAAGAAGAGCGCCAATTGAATCCTTGTCTGTCCGCCCGCCTGTTGAAACGGCTTTCCAACAGAGGAACGGCAAGCTATTGTTGTTGTTGCTATTGTTGTCATTATTATTGCTGCTGTTGGAGTTGTTTCGGAAATCCTTGGTGCACGCGAATACCGGCAGCTGCCTGCAGCGACTAGTATGAGACTTGCAAATCCTCTACACTCGTCCGTGGTCTTTTCCTCTCCCGGTTTAAGGTTCAAAATGTGCCATGGCCTCGAAATTTGCCGTTGTCTCTAACTGGCTGGCGGAACGTAACGTAATGTGTGTGCATCTTCCAAACAGCTAGATAACAGTAGGTAGCGCGCTAACCGGGTCACGGCCGTTGAGGCGGCTTGTCATCTAGAGGGCTACCGCTGTAAGAGGCCGGCCCAACAGGGAGGTGGTCGCCCACATGATGACTTCGGCGGAGGCATGGAGGGAGACGACGAACTTGTTCTACACCGTTTTGGTATTCAAGACAGCCAAAAAAACGGCCAGGAGGAAAAGGCTTGAGCGAGTCTCTCGGGGATGTGGTCGAGATGTGGAGCCGAGGGAGGGAGGAGGAGCCGGGCCCTTCACGCTTTCGACGAGCACGCTCACAGGACGGTTTACAAAATGGCAGTGACCCTTTATCCAACCGCAGGTAGACATGCGGGATAATAGAGAGAGAGAGAGAGCTGAGTAGAGGAGAACGGTAGAGACGCCACTCCCACGGCTTCGAAGTAATGCCAAAGTAGTACCGAGCCTGGGCGGGGAGGGTGGTATGGGGAGGAATCCAGGTTTACTGGGTATGTGAGTCTTACACTAGTTACGGAGGCTGCTAGTGGCGTATGTGCATCATGTACTCCCGAAACCTCCCACATCAAAAAAAAATCTAGAGGGCTGGTGCGCTAGTCATGGACAACAGTCCTGCAGGGATGTTGCCGGTTCGATTCCCGGTGTCGATCGAATTTTCTTTGAGCGATGCTCACAGAGAATAGCGACCGCCGCACCGCTAAGGGTCAGCGGGCATGTGGTCGACAATACAGACTGTTGGGGAACTCTCGATATCTCGCTAACATTTGCGGCTCGCGGTGCATTGAAGATACGCCGCGCGGCGGTTCCAAGCTCGTGGCGGACAAAAGTCAAGAATTAAACATAACTTGCTTACCAAAGGTTTTTTTTTAATTCTAGGGCCACGGCCTTTGAGTAGTCAACAGACCATAGCTAAGGTTGTCATTTTCGTCGGCAGTTCTTGTTGTTATTTTGTGCTGTTGTCGTTATTGTTGTTGTCGTTGTTGTGTTGTTGTCGTTATTGTTGTGTGTTGTTGTCGTTATTGTTGTTGTTGTTGTTGTTGTTGTTGTTGTCGTCGTTGTTGTGTGTTGTTGTCATTGTTGTTGTTGGCGTCGTTGTGTGTTGTGATCGTTGTTGTTGTTATTGTTGGCGTTGTTGTGTGTTGTTATTGTTTTTTGTGGTTTTTGATGTTGGCGCTGTTGTTGTTGCTGGCGTTGTTCTTCTTCTTATAGTATGTTATTGTTGATGTTGGTTGATTCGTCGTCTGTCTGCGTGGCTATGGCTTGTTGGCTGGCTGGCTGGCTGGCAGGCAGAATGTCTAACGCGCATAACGAAGTGATGACAGTTAGTAGGAGTTACACGAACGATCGTTGTTAGTCGTCGACCTATCATCCGTTTGCTGGTTAGCCGTGCGTCTGCTCGTTGGTTTGTTTGTTTGGCTGTCTGTTTGTCTGTCGGTCTGAACGCAATGTCAAGGTCGCAACCGTCTAAAATGAGCGTTGCCCAAAGACGCTCGGCGATGTTGCCGGGCTCGGCGTCGTCGTCGTCGTCGCCGTCGTCGCCGCAGCCGCTACGTCTGCACCCGTCGGCGATGCCGGTGCCAATGCCGGTGCCGATGATGGTGGCATATCGTGATCGGGAGGAATACGCAAATGATGGTGGTGGTGGTGGTAGATTTCGTTCGTTCGTTCATTGGTTCGTTGTATCGATGGGTCGATCGTTGTCGCCATACGTCGTGCACAATTCAAATCGTGTGTCCGTCCGACATCGTGCCACCGGTGGCGGCTTCTGCTGCTGCCGCCGCCGCCGCCGCAGTCGTCACCCCCCCCCCCCCCCCCCCGGATTGAGGCACTACGCCACGTTCTTTGTGCACGACTGTTGTTCACTGTTCAGACGCTCTATCGCTCGCTGCCTGGGCCCGGCTGTCCGCAGTAGCAGCAGCAGCACCAGCACCAGCAGCCGCAAACATAGCAGCTCTGCCCAATTAATGCGGCGGCGGAGCGGCGGCGTACCTACCACACAACAACAATAACAACAACAACAACAACAACAACAATAACAACAACAACAAGCAGGGGCGACGAAACGCGCTACCCCGCCTTACGCTGTGGGCACAACCCGTTTAAGTCGGTAAAGTCAGGCGTCCCGTCCTGTTAATGTCCCATCATCGCCCTCGAGTTGCTGCTGTGGGTACTGCTCGTTCGCCCGGTCCCTAACTTCTCTCTCTCTCTCTCTCTCTCGTTCTGTCTCTCCCCCTCTCTCTCCCCGTGTGTATGTCTTTCCTTCTATCTCTCTCCACATCCGCCGGCAGTGGCGGCAGATTCCCGACACGTACTAATTGACCTCAACCTAACGCGTGGTTGAGTACTGTTCAACGGGTGCTCTTTTGCGCTTATATATATATATATATATATGAAAGCAAACAAAATATGCATATATATGTATAGAAAGCCAACTTGGTATTTATATATCGATATATATATATATATATATATATATATATAACAAAGCCAAATTGGTATTTTAAGCAAGGAGGACAGGCACTGGTGTTCACTAATATTCAGAAACATTCTAAAATAATAATCCCGAAAAGCGTTTCAAAGCTCTTAACTGTTAGTTACAGCCCTTGTGCAAAGTGCGCTAATTCAATCACACGCTTGTATAATTATGTTATCGACGTGCATCTGACGTATATATATATATATATATATATATATAGGGTCTCCCAGAATTTGTCCAACAAACTTTGATATCTAGTACAAGTCAACGAAAAAGTATTTTTTCAATGGAACTAAAAACGGAAATGTCTTCTAGAAAATGTGTAACTGAGCGTGAAAGCCAAAATATGCGATTTGCAAAGAATGTCATCTCTTGAGAATATCTTCAATACAACATTCGTTTTGCTCTGAGTTAACGTAGAATGCAATTCAACAGATGCAAAGTGTATCCACGCAACCAAACACGTAGGTACGATTGGTGTGTCGACAGAATAAATGGGGCTCTCGCAATCGCAGGTTTAGTAAAGATATGTCAGCTATAAAAGCTTGATACAGCCGCTCTTGGTCATTTTGATTCACTCCAAATGGAGACAATTCCGCTCCTTGTTCCATTGAAAAAAATGATTTTTTCGCCGAGTTGTACTAGACCCCAAAGTTTGTTGGACAAATTCTGGTGTACTCTGTAACTAAACATATATATATATATATATTTATTAGACTTTATTTATTTAATTAATTTTTTATATATATATATATATATATATATACATACCCCTCTCTTCATTTATACATCTATCTATCTCTCGCCTGCTCTCAACGTCTATCAGGCCGTCAGATAACCATTCCATTCACTACTCCGCAAATTACTAGTTCGCCTTACGCAGCCGAGTTGTCAAGCAACGTAGAGACGTCATTTATCGTCGAGTTATTGTCGTCATCATCAGCATCATCATCATCGTCATCGCCCGGGCAGCGAGCGGGTAGTAGTACTTGAGTTCTTACCCTCTTCCACACATGCATGCACACATACTTAATTGTCGTGGTTGCATAATAATTATTGTTCCTGACCTATCACGTGAGGCCGCTAGCCGACCGACCAAGGTACTGCTAACGAGCGCCCTGATGACGCTTGTCTATGTTCGAGCCGATAGCGCATATGACGCTATTGGCGACTCTCTCTCTGTCTCTCTCGATACTGTATCTCGAGTCGGACAGCGCTTGGATGAGCCACGCCGCGTTCACGTGCTACCTCGCATCTGCCTATGACATATTCATCTAGACCGAACAGTACATATATCTATATATATATATATAATTTAAGATTTATTCAGAATACAAATGGAGCGACAATTGTTTCCCAACATATACAATTAATTAAATAAATAAATAAAGCCAGCGACATGACTGACGGAGCATAACTTGCAATCTAACCTCACCCCGCTCGCGTACCCCTAAGCTGGCTGTTGCTTCTTCGAGCAGTTCCTGTACTCGATACAATCTCGTTAGCTGTCGATCGGACCGAATCGAAACGAGAGTTAAGTTGGTCGTGATCACCTGACACAATCTCATCACCGTACTTGCACCGTATGTTGCACTTAAGCGCGCAAGCGAACGCGAGAGAACGACCAGGTCAGCGAGGAAGCGAGAGAGGCAACGGCAAAACGCCAACGTGTCTAACGTGACAAACACATATGCCAGGTGACCTGCTGCATAATTGTGTCACGTTACGCTCGTCGACACGCGCGCTGTCCGCGCTCCGCCGTTTTTCCCGATGCAATTCTCCCCACTTGTACGGACATATGATAATGATGATGATGATGATATCCGCTAGTCCGCATACCTATACGCACATACAGATAGCGCTACACCACGGGACTCGGCAAGGAGCAGAAGAGCTCCGGTAGATCAAACGAATTTGAATTTTTTGTAACAATCTCACAACCAACCACATTCGAGAAGCTAATTCATAAGAGCCTAAGTTGCTTGTGGCACGACAGCGTGTCTAAATGCATCGATTGTAATCGTGTTCTCATTACTGGGGTTACAGGCTACTGGCTTTCTCTAGCAGAGTACAGTGCAGGTCTGCGGCAGTAGCAGCAGGGCAATTCAAACCACGTCCAACAAATACCACCAGCAAGGTCGGGACTCGAACATGCGATTGTCTGCCTAAGCATCATGGTTGTCATGGCAACGCCCCGACATTTCGAACGGTGCGTTACCCGCCTAAGCAACCGCCGCTACAAAAAACGAATTGAATGGAGGCCATACAAATTGGCGTATTGATCATTTGCAGACCCAAAACGGTCGAATACGCCGGATGTAATCTGTAGTATTCAGCCACTTATGCAGTCTACGTGTTTGATTTTGTGTTTACCTTCACATGTTCATTAAAGCCCACGTTCAGTGACATTTATTCTCTCTCAAAGGCAGTGAATGCACGGCAAGCTGCACGTCGATCAGTCGATAAGCCAGGCCGACTTACTAAATTAGAAGGCATTTGCTACTAATTTTAGAGAGAGAGAGAGAGAGAGAGATGGAGAGCTTTCCTGTCCTGTGGGCCACTTTTGTTTTCGCTTTTCTGTCCTGTGTGGAAAGTGTTAAGTTTAGGCGAGGACGTTGACAGTAACTTATAATTTGCATGGGGAACAGGCCCGTCACTGCCGCAACGTTGAATCGCCTTCTTCTAAAAGATTGCGGGGCGTAGGAATGTATCCCTATGATAGGTTATCTATCTGCGCAGTCGTCGCCACCAGCCACTACTGGCAAACGTTGGCATGAAATTCTTAGAATTCTTCCTTTATAGGACGAGTACAAACAAAGCTATTTTCGAAAGCTTTCTTTGTCGTTTTTCTCTTAGGGTCCAACGTGTGCTTTGTTAGCAGTACTTTTTGCCGTTGTTTTCCCGTTAGGTAGGGGCGGGAAGAAAAATACCTGCGCGGCGCGCCGTGCGCTCAGGGTATTTGCATTCCCTGCTGGTCGTGTGTCAGCCCGCCAGCCTCAAGCTTTCACTTGGCTGATACGTCAGTCGGCCCAGCCAGTGACTAGCTATGCGTTAAAAATCAGTCGTGATCACTATCAATGCAATACGTGTAGTGACTTTTTGTATCGTTGTTGAACGGGGATTCCCCCGCTTTCTTTTGGCAAGCGGATAACGACGACTCCGGCTCTGTGGGCATCTATTGCGCTAGTTTACGCGATCATTATAACTACTGGTTATATATTTAGACCATATATATATATATATATATATATATATATATGGTCTAAATATATAACTAATAATAAAGACCATATATATATATATTTGTTTATACTCTTACCATGTTTTCAACATAATTAATCATTACTTATAAACACAAAATTTGTCTCGTGTCTTAAGTTCTACGAATGTGTGCACTCTCATGGCTTGTAAGGACATATATATATATATATATATATATATATATATATATTACCTTACAAGCATGCAGATATATATATTCGACTCTATACGGATGTATATAGATTTTGCTTAGTTTTGCGTCGAGGCTGTCTTGCTACAACAACTAAGGCAGGTCATGATTGTAATGCGAAGCAGGGCCGCGGAACAGTGGCAATCATCAACAACATCTGATATCTCTGGCCAGATTTATCCGATTGCGATCGTCTGGCGAAGGCCGGAAGGCCGCGCACGATAAAAACACATACAGCCTGATATGATGATCACACACAAAACGGCTTGGGTTTGTGTGTGAACAGTATCAGGGAAAAAAGCGTCCTTTCCCCGTTCCCCCTTGTTGACGTTTGGCGCCCTTGATTTGCCGTTGTTGTTGTTGCTGCTGCTGTTGCTGCTGCTGCTGCTGCTGTTGTTGTTGTTGTTGTTGTTGTTGTTGTTGTTGTTGTTGTTGCTGCTGTACTGTTGTTGCTGTTGTTGTTGTCTTTGTCGCCGTCCGAATTTGTACGTCGGATATTCCGACAATGCCAATGTGTAGCCGTTCGTGAGCAGCAATCACTCAGCATCATTAATCTCTCTGCTTGTAGGTTGTAGCTGTGGCAGCGCGCCGCCACGACTGTTTACGAATGTCACCGAGGCAGTGCCAAGAAGATGACGCCGATACTTACACAGTGGCGGCGACGGCAACAGCAGCGTAGCGGCAGCAGTGAGTTCTTAAGCAACCAACAATCGAAAAAATCTCAATCAGACAAGCAATATCCAGTGTTACCGAGTAGCTAACCGATACTGAGCCCGTACAAGCCCGTATTGCAAGATGTCTGCTTCCCAGCTCTCTCTCTCTCTCTCTCTCGCTCTCTATCTATCATCATCGTCTTAAAAACAGTAGCAATCATCCATGGCAAACATAGGAGGAGTTTTCCCCCCACACCCAACCACCCCTCTTGGGGGTAGTCGCATATTGTCGTTGGCTGGGCAGATTTTATTCCGCAATCGATCCACCTGCGCTCAACGCTTGCCCAGCGTATTTCGTTCCACTAACACGACTACTACTGCTACTACTACTACTACTACTGTGAGAGTGGTGATTGGTGAATCGGGGAAGGGTTTAGTAGTTGGAATCGCTTTTCTATGTCCCACAGTACCTTCGTGTGTACATGTATAAATGTATTTCCACTTCTCTTGAAACTAACAAGAATGCAAACGCTTGTTTGCTTGCATCACGCGTTCTTCTGCGACGGGGCGTTTCTTGCTCCAGTTGTTGATGGCTCAAGATATGCTAAAGATATTGACTCCATGCATTTATATGCATGCGCGACTCTTCTGTGTTCCGGACCGAGTACTCATTACAACAGCGCAGCGCTGTTGAAATGTGTGTACAGACAAGAGCGCAGAGCTAGAACGGTTGCACGTAACAGCTGTAGTGGCAAAACTTCACCTCGATTTGCGAACCGAAATATAGCACCACTTTCAAGTGCTAACGGTCGATCTTGAATCCGAATAATAATAATAATATAATAATAAATGAAACATAAAAAGTTATATAATTAAACTATTATATATATATATATATATATATATATATATATATATATATATATATATATATATATATATATATATATGATACGTTGGATAATAAATGGAGTACCTATACCCTTGCGGTCCCACGGAAAAATAGCTAACTTGGAATGTGACGACGCCATATTCCTCATAACTGCATCACAACTAAGTTAAATTAGGTTAGGTGGCAGGGCGCACTCAAGCAGAAACATTACGTAAATACACCAAGCCTACTTCAGGACGGAACCATTTTGCGCCTGTTTCTAGGACATGTAAGCCCTGTCCCCAAGAATCGAGGATTGTCTTTACAATGCTTAACAAGGCGCATTTGAGGTACTTCAGAAACCTGAACGGAGAGTTTGTTTCTCAGCGGATAATGTCACTTGCTCTGTGTAGGGGTAATGCTGCACCATAGTAGGTGCCACAAAGTAAAAATCTGTCTTGTTTTAGCATCTGCAATGCAGAGGTTCATATACTTCATCAATGTAACATTATGTGCAAGGCACAACAACGAATAATAATCTATTTTTAATCAATTCTTATTTATTTTGCAATCAAATCTTTTGCCGGCCGGTAAATGTATGAATTGAATTCCTTCTACTATATACATCAAATCATCCAGGCCTCTCCTTCTCGGGCGCGTGTCAGGAATCATACTCGCGTGGCAGCCATGAACCTCTAAGGCGATACAACGCCTCAGGAATGCTGTGGATGGTTGTCTGCGATGATGATGTTTCAATGACGTGGCCGATTCTGCGCGTTATAGCCATGACCTCCCATCCCAACACACAAAGTAAGAAACACACGTGATGTCTCATTGACGAACGGACAGGTGGTGTGCCCAAGGCAAGCGTAATGACGAGTCTTGTCCTTTTCCGCTTTGAGTGCAACGCCGCCTACTATACAGGAGATCGGACGGATACTACGGTATACCTCGCCGCACAGGTGTCCCAAATTGACACGCCCCGATCGATAGTCTTTATTGACCCAAGGTGTCAGAGCCATGCGGTATGGACTCATGCTTTCGTCGACTCAACGCACATGGCAAATTCCGCCTGTCTGAAGACTCTAACAAGCACATCGTTTATGGTATCTGCTCCGTGGGTATCGCTTCTTTGCAGCTCATCTTATAGTGAGCCTTCGCATCGACCATGTCCCTCCCACAAGAACATGGGTGAGCGGAGGAAAACGTCAAGACCAAGTTGGAGACGGCTGCACTTGGTCTTAAACTCCGGATTTAACAGTACGCCAAGATTTTCGTCCAGTGGGACGCTCGTCCAGGGACCGTTCTCCAGTCTTGATGTGTCCGTCCGACTTGTTTCTAAGGAACTTTTGAGGTGGGAGTTGGCTTGTGCCAGGAAAGCTATATCTCACGCCACGCTTGCTTGCTTCTATCTCCCTCCTCCGGGTCTGAGTAGCCGAAGGTGGACCGCTACTCCTGGCAGTTCACCTCCTATAATTATTATGTTTAGGTATCACAATTACTAATAAATGCGAGATTCAAACCCACAAATTAGCATATACATGTATATGTATATATTTGCCAGCCTACGATACTCACGCTCAGTCATGCAGCACTATGCGATACCTAACTTATTCTGCAGAGATGCGATTATGAGCATTGGTATTGTCGATCCCACCTGATCAGGCTGTAACGCCTACTATATATCAATGGCATGCCGCGAGCATCTCTTTCGTCTACCGTAATTTCTAAATTTTCTTTATTAATGTTCAGGCTGATTGTGTGCGCATGTATGTGTGGTTGTCAGTGTGCTCGTCACTGATAATTTCTGTTCAGGTTATGTCAACAAGCAGCATCAGAAGCAGCTATAGTAACGGCCACAATAACAATTGAAATATTCAGCAATAAATAACATTTGGACCTATCGGCAGCATTGTAGCACTGTCCCATTGTGTACATACGCTTCTCCTCTAAGCTTAGTTAGCGAACTTGAGCGAACTTACAACAGAGACAAAAAAATCTAAAAAGAAAGCAAAAAGAATAAGGCAAATTCAGTACCGAACAAAACCATACTTCGTTTGAGTTGTCACGCCGTTAAGAAGAAGCTCTCAACAAGGAGGTCGGCAAGAACCCTACCGACGCACCATCTAGAGTCAGATACATTTTCTGGCCGTTCAGATACCAAAACCGTCTCGAGCGTCTCCACTTCTCAACGCTCGGTCGCGGTTACCAACCAGTTCGGCGATATCGTGTCTGCATAAAACAGCCTACCTTGATAAGCCCATTCTCCTGATATGCAGCTAGCCGTCGTCGTCGTCGTCTCTCTCTCTCTCTCTGTATGATGCTATTGGCCCGAATTGTGGCCAAATCTACAAAGAAGACGCTTCACTTATTCGGTGTTGACTCCTGACCACGTGTGTAATAATTTCACTTCGATTGCGACTGTGCTTTTTTCTGGGCTGACGATTTACTCCTTTTGTCTTGAGCCTGCTGTGAATGAACGGCGAAATGTATTCCGTCTCATCGCCCGCATCTATGTTTACCTATTATGCACACGCTAGTGTAGTGAAATGCTGCGCTATGTTGGCCGTCGGATGTGCACTAGAATGTCAATTTCCATGCGTATAAACTACAGTTCTTATCTAACCATTTAAGTCATTGTTGGTCACATCTCGTTTGGTATGCAACCAGCTGTAGGCTGTGTTAAGCCATATGTGTGTGCACTACATCTGTAAGCCTTAACTAACAGAAAATATCATTCAGGCACTATATCTGTCTATATGATCATTCTTTATTTCCCTAGGTTAAACGAGTCTATGCTGTAGAATTACAGCGGTGAATGTCACTAGCGGATTCACCATCATACATTATCCATTTTATCTGGACGCTCTATATAATAATAATAATAATAATAATAATAATAATAACAATAATATACACATCATATTTAATCACCATAGTTGTTGGTAGTAGGATTGGATTGACACACATGGTCTGCTACGAAATTATAACAATATCTCGTTCACACGCGCCTGTAACGAGTAAGAGTCTAATGCCGAACAATAATAATAATAACAATAATAATAATATATGGTACGCGGCGCACCAAGCTGGTTCGTCCAGCTAGCTGTTGACTGCGAGTCTTTACGAAGTCGTCGAAGAGCTGCCATGGAAAGCATTGTCATCATTTTTGTCATCGTCATAGTCTGTACCATGTCATCGTGGGCTGCTGCTAGCGCACGTAAGCCTGCATACACATGTATGCGTGTCTTCTTCATACCTGCGTGTCTTTGTGAGTGTGTCTGCACACGTGTACAGCAAACACGCTGCTCTGTAAGAGAATTCTCGGCACGAGCGCCAAACAGCATCGGTAATTAAAGTTTACGCCAGACTTACAAAAGGACAGCCCTTTTGCAAGCAGAGGCATCGTTGACCAGAAACTCTAAAAAAAAAATAACAAGAGCATGAACATAAAAAAAAAACACACCAACAAAAACGGCTATAGCCAAAGCAATAGTAACTATAAAAACAACAATCCGAAGGACATCGAAGGCAATCACAACGACTTAAGGGACATGGCAGCAACTGAGTGCCAAACATGTTCAAATCAGCTCATGGCACACAATATACTTTCTTCCTCTCTGTCTTCAAGTTGCCACCTTATTTTCGAGCCGCCGTTTCTTGGAGGAGACACATCCCATAAATCACACAGGATTTATGTGCTTTGATACTTGTAGGCGCAGCGTATGACAAATATGTCATCACATCTCTGTTATACGCCAGTCAGAAGGCCGCCTTTTGTCTATCAGAAATTATAGACCTGACCTGCCGCTTAACATAAATCTTAGAAATATGTGAACTTATTTAACGGTCAAAGCAAACGTACGCATGCCGACGACGCGTAGGTCGCCTTGATACTCCACCATTGTCATCATATTTAACATTGTCATAGCCTGTACAGGTCCTCGTAAATCTGCTATACATATGTAAGCACACGTATATGTCTATATGCGCATCTTCCGTGTATTTGTTTATTTGTCGTGTCTAATATTCGTTATAAAGAGTCTACTCGTGGGCATGCGTACCGCTTTGCAGAAACTAACCTTATTATTATTGCTATTATCGTGCACTAGCCAGCGCGGGCGTCGGCTACATTATTCACTAACGGGAGAGGCACAAACGGCGCCTATTCGCGCATCTCCTTGAGGACCACGGGGTAATGGCGTTTGGCATCGAGTCGCCTGGCGTTTGGGGCCAGGATGCACTCAAATCGACGAAAGAGCTTGGAATGAAGCTCTTTAAGGCCACATTGGAGCTTCAGAGAGACGACGCCAAGATGACGTTGAGTGGTCAGTGACACTCGAGCAATAATAATAATAATATTAATAATAATATAAGCAATATTGTAGATGTTATATAATTAATATATTAGTAATTGTGATACATGTACGTAATGATAATAATAATAATAATAATAATACGTTTGGGTCCCACAATTGTAGGGAACTACTGAAAAATTTAATAAATAATAATAATAATAATTATTATTATTATTATTATTTTGGAAAGGTCTGCAGCTCTCTAATATTAGAGTGCTACCTGGAGCTGTATTTTAACACTTTGTTAATCGATTTTGGTTTGACCGTGACATGTTTGCCTGGGCGGCCAACACACGGCCTTTGCTTATGCCACAAAGTTTTTAGCGGTAGTATCTGCTAAAAACGCAAATTATTTAATGCTTCTGGCGACCATCAGCCGCTCTAGACAATCACTTCAATTAACAAGTTCCTTCGTACAAAAACAAGAATGTAGTCAATTATGGGTGAGGCAATTTAGTAACATATAGTAACATGTTTTATTCGAGGCGTGGTTGTAGTACTATTATTTATGTACGTACGAAGGGCGAATAAACCAAATGATTGTCCTTTTCGTCTGCATTTAAGCTACGAGCCAACGTATTAGTTACTCGTCTTAAACATCAAATATTTAATTCAATCAAATAATATTACTCTGCGCCTGTTCACTCAAGCTCTGTTTGCCTGTCGACTGTGATAAAACAGACTAATGTTACAAAAATATATATTTTTTCACGCCTTTATATCTATATGTTGAGTTTTACTCAAAAATTGGTACTTATATTGACAAGACAAAATATAATATATTTAACAGCTTCAACTTATTTTCCATTGACTAGCTTGCATAAAACTAACAATGGCAACACTATATATATATATATATATATATATATATATATATAGATAACCAAATTGAGGTTCATACAATACGCTCATAATTTAATTGACACGGTGTTGATAGTAATGCTGCAATGCAGTTAATAGATTTTTTAAGTGTAAGGCTATGGAATAGCTTAATCGTGTTTGGGTTTATAGCTGCCTAGCCAGAAGATGAGGTCATTGGTGCATCTTACCTGTAAAGAAAAGGTTGGTTGTGCAGTTTTTGGGTAGATATATACTTTTTTTGCACGAAATTGCCGAAAATGTAGTGTTCAAAGTGAGCCAATAATTGGCAATTTAGTGATTTTTAAATCGGCCAGTCGCTGTCCCCGGCCCATGGCAGGGCGCGACTGACCAGCAGGAAAAGTGCAGCCCAGACTCTCGCCCGGGCTCCTAACTTTCAAGACATCGACGACAGGGACCTGCGTCCAGGAACCGATCGACGAGAACGTCCGTATTTTTTTATGCGTTTTGCATCGACTGTAGTATGCTACATAGGAGGATAACTAGGTGTTTTCGCGATTTTTCTGAATGTCCGCAAGTCGCTAATTGCAAACCTAGGGTTATGATTGCGAAAAATAGAGTCAAATTCTAGAGCTGAACGGATGTTAGTAAGTTCTTCTCACTTTAATCATTTTCAGCGTTCCCTAAATATTAAGGCATAATTCTGTTGAATAAAGTATTTTCCAGACATATAAATAAGTGCAGTTTTCTGGCCTTTGATACAATACAGATCTTCAGGTAATCCATGGTAACTGTAAACGCATAAATATATATATATATATATATATATATATATATATATATATATATATATATACTATAGGAACCAGCTTCGCATAAATAGAACATGTAAATATATGAGAATAGCTTGCTGGGTTTCCTTGACCACATCACGTAGGTATCATCGTAAATGATGCAAAAAAGAACTGCTTTGACAAATCAAAATGTATCCGCAAATATGGTAAAGACTGCAATATAATACGTGTTTTTGCTTTTTTATTTGAAACCGAAGAATAATCTTCAAAACGCGTGCCTGCTCTAGGGCAGGAACAGCAGAAACGTTCACAGATGAAGCCGACCCGTCACCCGACTCGATTTAGCCGCGCTTTCAGTCGGTATTGAGAGTGTATTGGCCGGAAGTGATGTAGATATCTGCTGTCGGACTCTCGAAGGAGTAATGCAGAGAGCAGTTAAGTGGAAAAAGTTTAAGCCGCGGAGATCCCGGCCGTGGTTCACACGGACTTGTTACCTCCGACATAAAGAACTGCTCGGCTTGCTGAGACTAGCAAAAGCCCGAGCAGATCCACAGTTCCAAGCAAGGCGAAGACAGGACTACGCGTCTCGTAGAAAGTCCTACATAGGGCTATGCCGTGACTATAAGGTCGAACATGCGAGGCAAGAGGAAGCCCGTCTGCTTGAACGAGCAGAAAGGGAGCCCCATGCCTACATAAACCGCTCTTGTAAGGGGTTCCGGCACTCACTGAGTGACGAGCAGGTAGAGCGTCACTTGACGAATCTGCTGTTCAACTCTCACGTAAAAAACTCGACCGCAGAGGTTGAATATCCACTTACACTTGAGCAGCATACAATGAATCTTCCCTTTGAAGAAGAAGAAGTATGCCGAGTTATCCGATCCCTTCCTAGATGGAAAAGTAGTGGGCCAGATCGGGTCTACTACAAACATTGGGTGCAATTAGAGCCGCTCTTGAAGGGGATCCTCTGTGATTTCTTTAATAGAATTATGGAGGAAGGGCGAATGCCCAGAGTTTGGCACATTGCTAGGCTTTCTCTGTTATTCAAGGGTAAATACGGCGACAATAGAAGTGACCCAAATTTGTACCGGGAAGTGGCGTCGGAGCGAACGCTCAAGAAAATATTCTGTAAGCTGATTATTGAAAGGATTGCAAATGTAGCAAACCATGCTCTGCCTCCCGAGCAGTTCGGATTTAGAAAAGGCATAGGGACCCGCGACGCCATTCACGTTTTGCAATCCGAAGTAGAGCGGGCGGTGTCTTGTCCAGGAGGCCACCTGTATGCAGACTTCATTGACTGCGTCAAGGCCTTTGACAAGGCTCCGCGCGATCTTATGATCGATTGTTTTAGACAGATTGGCTAGGTGGAGCTCTTCTGCAAGTAATTTCTAGTTTTTCGACGATGATACACTGTTGGTCAAGAGAAGGAGCGGCGTGCGTGAGCTAACGCAGATATTTGGGACTCCTCAGGGGGACCCACTAAGCTGCATCTCGTTCACGCTGCTTCTGGCCGACCTTGTTCAATACGTGCGTCAAGAGTTTCAACATGCCGTGGTAGTGATGTATGCTGATGACATCGTTGTTGCTCGTCGTAACATTGGTGCCATCTTGCGCATTACCGCCATGGTAGAGGCGTATCTCACGAAAAAAGGGCTAGAAATAAACTCACGCAAAACCAAGGCGATTAAGTTTCGTCGCGGTGGGCGTTTAGCTTAATCGTTATTCGTTGCTGCGGGAGGCCATTGGAGTTTGTAAACTCTTTCCCATACTTGGGTCTCCGGATTCATTTCAGGGGAACATCGTTTACTACACACATCGAGAACAGTGTTAACTTGGCACTGGCAGCTCTCTACGGAGGGGTCAGAGATGTACGGCGACTGTCCGTCGGTACGGCAGTGCGTTTGTTTATGTTAAAAACTCTGCCAAAGTTGGCGTATAGTTTAGACAGAGTGTGGCAACACCTATCCCAAGCTAATTTTTATTTGCTTGAAAAGTCCTTCACACTATACATAAAGCGAGCACTCTGCCTTTCAATCAAGGCAAGAAGCCGCTTCGTGTATGTATTGTCGGACTGCGCGCCGATGGTGGAGATGCTTCGGCTTAGGCTGCGTATGCCATTGACGGAGCCACTTAACCATTTCTTGGGAGAGTGGCGACGAAAATTCACGGAAGCAGCGACGAAGGTAAGAACGCTCGACGTCTTTGAGTCTCCTTGGTTGTGCGCCGGGGTGGCCTGCGATGACAGGTATGTATATACCAGGTACATCGTACACGGGTTTCATCACCTCGTATGCTCCTGTAGGGAGTTTCATGAAGACTATATTACTCAGTGTATTTGTCGGTTCTGCTCGCAGCAATGCGCTAAGTACCACGCGGTTGATTGTGCGGCACTGCAACGAAGATGTTTACACTTCTTCTCTTGGTGGAACGGTAAAACAACAAATATTTATGTTTAATAATATCATGAACTATTTTGTACATACTCTATTTGAGTGAAATAAATATGATTCATTTCCGCATGATGTCAGCACTTAGACTCGGCGCCCCCGTCTGCGAGCCGTTTCAGTGCAAACTGTGTGGAGAGACGGTAGATTCCAGTGGCCTACACCCATTGAGTTGCGCGAAGAGCGCCGGTAGATCCTTCAGACATGCTGAACTAAACAAGGTGATTATAAGGTCTCTTAGGAAAGCCGATATACCATCTACACTTAAACCGAGAGGTTTAGTGTCCGCTGGCGAAGAAAGACCTGATGGGGTAACCATTGCATTATGGTCTCATGGGAAGTCCCTTGCTTGGGATGCAACGGTTTCGTGCACCACCGCGGCTTCCTATTTACACCATAGCTCAGTTGAGCCGGGGGTGGGTGGCAAAGCATGCGGAAGCCAGAACACGCGTTAAATACACTGGACTGGAAAGAAGAAATACTTTCGGGCCTATTACCATGGAGACGCTAGGACCAATCAGCAAGGGAACCGAAGCATTTTTCAAAGATTTGAGTAAGCGAATTCTGGAGGTCACAAGCGACCAAAGAGAGGGTCAATTCTTGAGGCAAGCGTTGTCTTTGGCCGTTTGCAGAGGAAACGCGGCATCTGTTTTAGGCGCCATGGAGTGAAATAATTATTTAAAGAATTTGCAATAATACGTTCAGACCTCACAATTGTAACATTATTTAACATGTAATAAATAATAATGATTCATAATAATCCGATACACATATTGATATTTCATGTAGTTGCAACCTCTAGGCTCTGCCATTGGCATTTACCCTATATTAAATCAGACAATAGCTTGTAAATCTCAACCACTAAAAATGGGAAAAATATGTAGCCGCAATCATTCAGCGGGTGAGTGCAAGTCATACTAGACGACATATCTATACTGTCTGCGTCAGCTGGTTGTATCCAATAACTATGCGGCCAAGACGTTTAAATGCACAGAAAAGGATTCAAATAAAACGCAAGATATATATATATATATATATATATATATATATATATATATATATATATGGGCACACGCAAATAGCACTCGCCTATTTGGCGATTACTTACGTTTTTGTTTCAGAAGCATACTATATGGCCATGATAATTGTACCACACGCCCTTTTGTGTGTCAATAAAAGTGATTTTTATGTAATATATATATATATATATATATATATATATATAATATATATATATATATATAGATATATATATATATATATATATATATATATATATATATATATATATATATATATATCATTATGCATTTTCGATTATGGGCACAACCTTCGGACAACACATCGCCGAACGAATCAGGAAAAGTCTAGTTGCGATATCCACAATCGAAAAGCTCCAATATTTATCTTTGAGCACACTAACATTTTTTGAGCTGAAAGTTGCTTCGGTGGTGGCCTACGGTATCCAGCTCATACGGAAGCATCTCAGACTATCACAGCTAGATAAAATAGATAAGCCCACGTTTTTCAAGCTAGCCATTGGGTTGCCACAAAATGCGAAAAACCGGCTTATGATTTCTACTCAACTTGTAGAAGATCTAGTTACTAGACTCCATCTCCCAGAAACCCCTGCTGTTATCCAGTTTAGAGAAAACTTCATAAATAATGTTCGAGCAGTTCCCGGAAGCTCCTTCAAATCGCCAGCATTGGTCCCACAGAACTGGCAGAGAGCACTACAACCCAACCGACATCTCGTGACTCGCTATTCACTTTATGGATTTCACTATAAACTCAGTCATCGAAGAGGCTTCCACGATCCTGACGTCGGCTGTTTGTGCCGTTTATACAACCAGCCGTGCACTATCTACCATTTCGATACCTGTCAGAAAGTTATTTCTCTTACGCAGTTAGCTCGATGATATTTTATTACTTACTTATAAACATGTGTTTTATTACAATGATATATATAGTCCGTGAAAAAAATAGGGCCACTCATTTTTGCCACATTTCACGCATTTATTATAACCAATCGTGTAAAGATCACAGTGATACATGATCACAGAGTAACAGCGGAGACTTCCATCGACATTTGAGGTCTCGGATTATTTTGAACCACGAGATTTCCACATTTGAAACAGCTACACCGTGAAAAAAATTATAATGCCACTAGCAAGATGCATGGTTTAACGAGTGATTTAAGCCGAATAACAACATTTGGGCTCATTTCACGGCACCCAGCAACTATACTTAATATTTAGTGAACTTCCGGTGTAAACCTACCGTGCGAGCCAGCTCTACACATTCTGGATGACATTAAGATCAGGTGAGACTTGGCGGTGTGAAATGGGGGCGTTATCGTGTTGAAAAACGAAGTCTGGCCGAAAATGCGCCGATTGCTCTTTTAGTAAGTCCCTGTAGCGCGTCGAATAAACACGACCGTCTAAAGGCACAATCGACGACTTTGTATGATACCCGACAGCAGCCCAGATTACCACTGAACCGCCACCTGAGTGACGTTTTGACAAAATTCGTTCTTCCTTGCGGACATCGTGCAAATAATAGTTAAATCGGTCCGGTTCATCAAAGTTAAACTTTTTCGTTTGAAAAGAGCACTTTGTGCCACTTGGTGGTTTATGACATCGTATCGTGGGTACTCAGTGGTCCATGACATCGTATCGTGGGCAAAGTCAAGATGAACTTTCATTGGTCAGCAATCAATCGTTGTTTTTTCTTGTGTTTTTCTTTTGTGAGCTAATATGTCTTCCTGAGGAAATTCATATAACGAACAAGCTGGTTCTAAGAACGAGCTGGTTGTACGAACGAACCGGTTTTTAGAACAAGCTGGTTCTAAGAACCAGCTGGTTCTAAGAACCAGCTGGTTCTAGAAACGAACCGGTTTTTAGGACAAGCTGGTTTTGAAAACGAGCTGGTTCTAAGCGCAAGCTGGCTCTAAGAGAAAGCTGGGTCTAAGAGCAAGATGGTTTTAAGAACTAGCTGGTTCTAAGAACAAGACGGTTCTAAGAACGAGCTGGTTCTAAGAACACGCTGGTTCTAAGAACGAGCTGGTTCTGCGAACAAGCTGGTTCTAAAAACAAGACGGTTCTAAGAACAAGGCGGTATTACGAACGAGCCGGTTCTAAGAACGAATCTGGTCCTAAGAAGACTAGCTGGTTCTAAGAACAAGACGGTTCTACGAACACGCTGGTTTTAAGAACAAGACTGTTCTAAGAACGAACTGGTTCTAAAAACAAGACGGTTCTAAGAACGAGCTGGTTCTAAGAACGAGCTGGTTCTAAGAACAAACTGGTTCTGTGACTAAGACGGTTCTAAGAACGAATCGGTTCTAAGAACAAGCTGGTCCTAAAAACGAACTGGTTCTAAGAAGAAGCTAGTTCTAAAAACGAACTGGTTCGAATAACAAGCTGGTTCTAAAAACGAGCTGGTTCTAAGAAAAAGTTGGTTTTTACAACAAGCTGCTTCTTACAACAAGCTGCTTCTAAAAACAAACCGGTTCTTAGAACAAGTGGTTCTAAAAACAAACCGGTTTTTAGAGCAAGCTGGTTCTTAGAGCAAGCTGGTTCTAAGAACAAGCTGGTTATAAGAACAAGCTGGTTCTAAGGACAAGCTGGTTCTAAGGACAAGCTGGTTCTAAGAACAAGCTAGTTCTAAGAACAAGACTGTTCTGAGAACAAACTATTTTTAAGAACGAGCTGGTTCTAAGAACAAGCTGGTTCTAAGAACGAGCTGGTTCTAAGAACGAGCTGGTTCTAAGAACAAGGTGGTTCTGCGAACAAGCTGGTTCTAAAAACAAGACGGTTCTAGGAACGAGCTGGTTTTAGGAACAGGGCGGTTCTAAGAACGAGCTAGTTCTAAGAACAAGGCGGTATTAAGAACGAGCTGGTTCTAATAACAAATTGGTTCTGTGACTAAGACAGTTCTAAGAACGAATCGGTTCTAATAACGAATCTGGTCCTAGGAGGACTAGCTGGTTCTAAGAACAAGACAGTCCTAAGAGCGAGCTGGTTCTAAGAACGAGCTGGTTCAAAGAACGAGCTGGTTCTAAGAACGAACTGGTTCTAAGAACGAGCTGGTTCTAAGAACACGTTGGTTCTAAGAACAAGACTGTTCTAAGAACGAGCTGGTTCTAATAACAAAACATTCTAAGAACGAGCTGGTTTTAAGAACAAGGCGGTATTAAGAACGAGCCGGTTCTAAGAACAAACTGGTTCTGTGACTAAGACGGTTCTAAGAACGAATCGGTTCTAAGAACGAATCTGGTCCTAAGAAGACTAGCTGGTTCTAAGAACAAGACTGTTTTAAGAACAAGCAGGTCCTAAGAACAAACTGGTTCTAAGAACGAGCTGGTTCTAAAAACAAAGTGGTTTTAAGAACAAAACGGTTCTAATGTCAAGACGGTTCTAAGAAGAAACTGGTTCTAAAAACAAACTGGTTCTTAGAATGTGCTGGTTCTAAGAACGAACCGGTTCTTAGAACAAGCTGGTTTTATGATTGAGCTGGTTCTAAGAACGAGCCGGTTCTTAGAATACGCTGGTTCTAAAAACGAGCTAGCTGTAAGAACGAGCCGATTCTTAGAACAAGCTGGTTTTAAGAGCAAGCTCGTTTCAAGAACAAGACGGTTCTGAGACAAGACGGTTCTAAGAATGAGCTGGTTCTAAGAACAAGACGGTGTAAGAACAAGACGGTTCTAAGAACACGCAGGTTCTAAGAACACGCAGGTTCTAAGAACAAGACGGTTCTAAGAACACGCAGGTTCTAAGGACAAGACGGTTCTAAGAACGAGCTGGTCCTAAGAACGAGACGGTTCTAAGAACGAGCTGGTTCTAAGAACAAACTGGTTGTATGAGCGAGCTGGTTCTAATCGGTTTTGAAAACGAGCTGGTTTCAAAAAGCAACCGATTTTTAGAATAAGCTGGTTCTAAGAACGGACCGGTTCTTAGAACAAGCTGGTTCTATGAACGAGCTGGTTCTAACAAGGAACCGGTTTTTAGAATACGCTGGTTCTAAGAACGAGCCGATTCTTAGAACAAGCTGGTTCTAAAAATGAGCTGGTTCTAAGAGCAAGCTGGTTTTAAGAACACGCTGGTTCTAAGGACAAGACGGTTCTAAAAACGAGCTGGTTCTAAGGACAAGCTGGTTCTAAGAACAAACTGTTTCTAAAAACGAGCTGGTTCAAAGAACAAACTGGTTTTAAGAACAAGCTGGTTCTAAGAACAAACTGGTTCTAAGAACAAGACGGTTCTAAAAAAGAGCTGGGTTTAATTACAAGCAGGTTCTAAGAACGAACCGGTCCGAAAAACGAGCTGGTTCTAAGAACAAGCTGGTTCTTAAAACAAGCTGGTGCTAAGAACAAGCTGGTTGTGAGAACGAACCGGTCATAAAAACAAGCTGGTGCTAAGAACAAGCTGATTCTAAGAACGAACCGGTTCTTAGAACAAGACGGTTCTAAAAACAAGCTGGTGTAAGAATAAGCAGGTTCTAAGAACGAACCGGTTTTAAGAGCAAGCTGGTTCTAAAAACGAGGTGGTTTTAAGTACAAACTGGTTTCAAGAACAAAACGGTTCTAAAACGAGGTGGTGTAAGAACAAGCAGGTTCTAAGAACGAACCGGTTTTAAGAGCAAGCTGGTTCTAAAAACAAGCTGGTTCTAAAAACAAACCGGTGTTAAGAACAAGCTGGTTCTAAGAACAAGCTGGTTGTAAGAACAAGCTGGTTCTAAGAACAAGCTGGTTCTAAGAACAAGCTGATTCTAAGAACAAGCCGGTTCCAAAAATGAGCTGTTCTAAGAACGAGCTGTTTTAAGAACAAATTGGTTTTAAGAACGAGCTGGTTCTAAAAACAAGCATGTTCTAAGAACAAGAGGGTACTAAGAAAGAACTGGTTGTAAGAACGAACTGGTTCTAAGGACAAGCTGGTTCTAAAAACAAACCGGTTCTAAAAACGAGCTGGTTCTAAGAACAAGACGGTTTTAAGAACGAGCTTGTTCTAAGATCGAACCGGTTCCAAAAAAAAAGCTGGTTCTAAGAGCAAGACGGTTCTAAAAACGAGCTGGCTCTAAAACGGACTGGTTCTAAAAACGAACCGGTTCTTAGAATAAACTGGTTCTTAGAACAAGCTTGTTCTAAGAACGAACCGAATCTTAGAACAAGCTGGTTATAAGAACAAGACGGTTCTGAGAACAAGACGGTTCTATAAACGAGCTAGTTCTAAGAACAAGACGGCTCTACGAACACGCTGGTTGTAAGAACAAGACGGTTCTAAGAACGAGCTAATTCTAAGAACAAGCTGGTTCTAACAACGAGCTGGTTCTAAGAACAAACTGTTTCTAAGAACGAGCTAGTTCTAAGAACAAACTGGTTCTAAGAACGAGCTGGTTCGAAGAACAAGACGGTTCTAAGAACAAGACGGTTCTAAAAACTAGCCGGTTCTAAGAACGAGCTGGTTCTAAGTACGAGCTGGTTCTAAGTACGAGCTGGTTCTAAAAACGAACCGGTTCTTAGAATAAGCTGGTTCTATGGACGAACCAGTTGTTAGAACAAGCTGGTTCTAAGAACGAGCTGGTTCTAAAAAAGAACCGGTTCTTAGAACAGGCTAGTTCTTAGAACAAGACGGTTTTAAGAACGAGCTGGTTCTAAGAACAAGCTGGTTCTAAGAACGAACCGATTCTTAGAACAAGCTGGTTCTAAGTACGAGCTGGTTCTAAAAACGAACCGGTTCTTAGAATAAGCTGGTTCTATGGACGAACCAGTTGTTAGAACAAGCTGGTTCTAAGAACGAGCTGGTTCTAAAAAAGAACCGGTTCTTAGAACAGGCTAGTTCTTAGAACAAGACGGTTTTAAGACCGAGCTGGTTCTAAGAACAAGCTGGTTCTAAGAACGAACCGATTCTTAGAACAAGCTGGTTTTAAGAACACGCTCGTTCTAAGAACAAGACGGTCCTAAAAACGAGCTGGTTCTAAGAACAAGCTGGTTTTATAAAATAAACTGTTTCTAAGAACGAGCTGGTTCTAAGAACAAACTGGTTTTAAGAACAAGACGTTTCTAGAAACAAGACGGTTCTAAAAACGAGCTGGGTTTAATTACAAGCAGGTTCTAAGAACGAACCGGTCCTAAAAACGAGCTGGTTCTAAGAACAAGCTGGTGCTAAGAACAAGCTGGTTGTAAGAACAAACCGGTCCTAAAAACAAGCTGGTTCTAGGAACAAGCTGGTTTTAAAAACAAACCGGTTCTAAAAACAAGCTGGTGCTAAGAACAAGCTGATTCTAAGAACGAATTGGTTCTAAGAACAAGACGGTTCTAAAAACGAGCTAGTGTAAAAACAAGCAGGTTCTAAGAACGAACCGGTTTTAAGAGCAAGCTGGTTCTAATAACGAGGTGGTTGTAAGTACAAACTGGTTCCAAGAACAAAACGGTTCTAAAAACGAGGTGGTGTAAGAACAAGCAGGTTCTAAGAACGAACCGGTTTTAAGAGCAAGCTGGTTCTAAAAACAAGCTGGTTCTAAAAACAAACCGGTGTTAAGAACAAGCTGGTTGTAAGAACAAGCTAGTTGTAAGAACAAGCTGGTTCTAAGAACAAGCCGGTTCCAAAAATGAACTGTTCTAAGAACGAGCTGTTATAAGAACAAACTGGTTCTAAGAACGAGCTGGTTCTAAAAACAAGCATGTTCTAAGAACAAGAGGGTACTAAGAACGAGCTGGTTCTAAGAACAAGACGGTTCTAAGAAAGAACTGGTTCTAAAAACAAACCGGTTCTGAGAACGAGCTGGTTCTAAGAACAAGACGGTTTTAAGAACGAGCTTGTTCTAAGATCGAACCGGTTCCAAAAAGAAGCTGGTTCTAAGAGCAAGACGGTTCTAAGAACGAGCTAGCTCTAAGAACGGACTGGTTTTAAAAACGAACCGGTTATTATAATAAACTGGTTCTAAGAACAAACCGGTTCTTAGAACAAGGTGGTTCTAAGAACGAACCGATTCTTAGAACAAGCTGGTTCTAAGAACAAGACGGTTCTGAGAACAAGACGGTTCTATAAACGAGCTGGTTCTAAGAACAAGACGGTTATACGAACACGCTGGTTGTAAGAACAAGACGGTTCTAAGAACGAGCTGGTTCTAAGAACAAGCTGGTTCTAACAACGAGCTGGTTCTAAGATCGAACTGTTTCTAAGAACGAGCTACTTCTAAGAACAAACTGGTTCTAAGAACAAGACGGTTCTAAGAACAAGCTGGTGTAAGAATAAGCAGGTTTTAAAAACGAACCGGTTTTAAGAGCAAGCTGGTTCTAAAAACAAGCTGGTTCTAAAAACAAACCGGTGTTAAGAACAAGCTGGTTGTAAGAACAAGCTGGTTCTATGAACAAGCTGGTTCTAAGAACAAGCTGATTCTAAGAACAAGCCGGTTCCAAAAATGAGCTGTTCTAAGAACGAGCTGTTCCAAGAACTTACTGGTTTTAAGAACGAGCTGGTTCTAAAAACAAACATGTTATAAGAACAAGAGGGTACTAAGAACGAGCTGGTTCTAAGAACAAGACGGTTCTAAGAAAGAACTGGTTGTAAGAACGAACTGGTTCTAAGGACAAGCTGGTTCTAAAAACAAACCGGTTCTAAAAACGAGCTGGTTCTAAGAACATGACGGTAGTAAGAACGAGCTTGTTCTAAGATCGAACCGGTTCCAAAAAGAAGCTGGTTCTAAGAGCAAGACGGTTCTAAGAACGAGCTAGCTCTAAGAACGGACTGGTTTTAAAAACGAACCGGTTATTATAATAAACTGGTTCTAAGAACAAACCGGTTCTTAGAACAAGGTGGTTCTAAGAACGAACCGATTCTTAGAACAAGCTGGTTCTAAGAACAAGACGGTTCTGAGAACAAGACGGTTTTATAAACGAGCTGGTTCTAAGAACAAGACGGTTCTACGAACACGCTGGTTGTAAGAACAAGACGGTTCTAAGAACGAGCTGGTTCTAAGAACAAGCTGGTTCTAACAACGAGCTGGTTCTAAGATCGAACTGTTTCTAAGAACGAGCTACTTCTAAGAACAAACTGGTTCTAAGAACAAGACGGTTCTAAGAACAAGCTGGTGTAAGAATAAGCAGGTTTTAAAAACGAACCGGTTTTAAGAGCAAGCTGGTTCTAAAAACAAGCTGGTTCTAAAAACAAACCGGTGTTAAGAACAAGCTGGTTGTAAGAACAAGCTGGTTCTATGAACAAGCTGGTTCTAAGAACAAGCTGATTCTAAGAACAAGCCGGTTCCAAAAATGAGCTGTTCTAAGAACGAGCTGTTCCAAGAACTTACTGGTTTTAAGAACGAGCTGGTTCTAAAAACAAACATGTTATAAGAACAAGAGGGTACTAAGAACGAGCTGGTTCTAAGAACAAGACGGTTCTAAGAAAGAACTGGTTGTAAGAACGAACTGGTTCTAAGGACAAGCTGGTTCTAAAAACAAACCGGTTCTAAAAACGAGCTGGTTCTAAGAACATGACGGTAGTAAGAACGAGCTTGTTCTAAGATCGAACCGGTTCCAAAAAAAGCTGGTTCTAAGAGCAAGACGGCTCTAAAAACGAGCTGGCTCTAAAACGGACTGGTTCTAAAAACGAACCGGTTCTTAGAACAAGCTGGTTCTAAGAACGAACCGAATCTTAGAACAAGCTGGTTATAAGAACAAGACGGTTCTGAGAACAAGACGGTTCTATAAACGAGCTGGTTCTAAGAACAAGACGGTTCTACGAACACGCTGGTTGTAAGAACAAACTGGTTCTAAGAACGAGCTGGTTCGAAGAACAAGACGGTTCTAAGAACAAGACGGTTCTAAAAACGTGCCGGTTCTAAGAACGAGCTGGTTCTAAGTACGAGCTGGTTCTAAGTACGAACCGGTTCTTAGAATAAGCTGGTTCTAAGGACGAACCAGTTGTTAGAACAAGCTGGTTCTAAGAACGAGCTGGTTCTAAAAACGAACCGGTTCTTAGAACAGGCTAGTTCTTAGAACAAGACGGTTTTAAGAACGAGCTGGTTCTAAGAACAAGCTGGTTCTAAGAACGAACCGATTCTTAGAACAAGCTGGTTTTAAGAACACGCTGGTTCTAAGAACAAGACGGTTCTAAAAACGAGCTGGCTCTAAGAACAAGCTGGTTCTATAAAACAAACTGTTTCTAAGAACGAGCTGGTTCTAAGAACAAACTGGTTTTAAGAACAAGACGTTTCTAGAAACAAGACGGTTCTAAAAACGAGCTGGGTTTAATTACAAGCAGGTTCTAAGAACGAACCGGTCTTAAAAAGTCGAGCTAGTTCTAAGAACAAACTGGTTCTATAAACAAGCTGGTGCTAAGAACAAGCTGGTTGTAAGAACGAACCGGTCCTAAAAACAAGCTGGTTCTAGGAACAAGCTGGTGTTAGGAACAAGCTGGTTTTAAAAACAAACCGGTTCTAAAAACAAGCTGGTACTAAGAATAAGCTGATTCTAAGAACGAACCGATTCTAAGAACAAGACGGTTTTAAAAACGAGCTGGTGTAAGAACAAGCAGGTTCTAAGAACGAACCGGTTTTAAGAGCAAGCTGGTTCTAATAACGAGGTGGTTGTAAGTACAAACTGGTTCCAAGAACAAAACAGTTCTAAAACGAGGTGGTGTAAGAACAAGCAGGTTCTAAGAACGAACCGGTTTTAAGAGCAAGCTGGTTCTAAAAACAAGCTGGTTGTAAAAACAAACCGGTGTTAAGAACAAGCTGGTTGTAAGAACAAGCTAGTTGTAAGAACAAGGTGGTTCTAAGAACAAGCTGCTTCTAAGAACAAGCCGGTTCCAAAAATGAACTGTTCTAAGAACGAGCTGTTATAAGAACAAACTGGTTCTAAGAACGAGCTGGTTCTAAAAACAAGCATGTTCTAAGAACAAGAGGGTACTAAGAACGAGCTGGTTGTAAGAACAAGACGGTTCTAAGAAAGAACTGGTTCTAAAAACAAACCGGTTCTGAGAACAAGCTGGTTCTAAGAACAAGACGGTTTCTAAGAACGAGCTAGTTCTAAGAACAAACTGGTTCTAAGAACGAGCTGGTTCTAAGAACCAGCTGGTTCTAAGAACAAGCTGGTTCTAAGAATGAGTTGGTTTTAAGAATGAGCTGGTTCTAAAAAAGAACCGGTTCTTAGAACAGGCTAGTTCTGAAAACAAGACGGTTCTAAGAACGAGCTGGTTCTAAGAACGAACCGATTATTAGAACAAGCTGGTTTCAAGAACACGCTGGTTCTAAAAACAAGACGGTTCTAAAAACGAGCTGGTTCTAAGAACAAACTGGTTCTAAGAACAAGTTGGTTTTAAGAACAAACTGTTTCTAAGAACGAGCTGGTTCTAAGAACAGACTGGTTCTAAGAACAAGACGGTTCTAAAAACGAGCTGGGTTTTGATTACAAGCAGGTTCTAAGAACGAACCGGTCCTAAAAACGAGCTGGTTCTAAGAACAAGCTGGTTCTAAAAACAAGCTCGTGCTAAGAACCAGCTGGTTGTAAGAACAAGCTGGTTTTAAAAATAAACCGGTTCTAAAAACAAGCTGGTGCTAAGAACAAGCTGATTCTAAAAACGAACCGGTTCTAAGAACAAGACGGTTCTAAAAACGAGCTGGTGTAAGAACACGCAGGTTCTAAGAACGAACCGGTTTTAAAAGCAAGCTGGTTCTAAAAACGAGGTGGTTCTAAGTACAAACTGGTTCCAAGAACAAAACGGTTCTAAAAACGAGGTGGTGTAAGAACAAGCAGGTTCTAAGAACGAACCGGTTTTAAGAGCAAGCTGGTTCTAAAAACAAACCGGTGTTAAGAACAAGCTGGTTCTAAGAACAAGCCGGTTCCAAAAATGAGCTGTTCTAAGAACAAACTGGTTCTAAGAACGAGCTGGTTCTAAAAACAAGCATGTTCTAAGAACAAGAGGGTACTAAGGATGAGCTGGTTCTAAGAACAAGACGGTTCTAAGAAAGAACTGGTTCTAAGAACGAACTGGTTCTAAGGACAAGCTGGTTCTAAAAACAAACCGGTTCTAAGAACGAGCTGGTTTTAAGAACAAGACGATTTTAAGAACGTTCTTGCTCTAAGATCGAACCGATTCCAAAAAGAAGCTGATTCTAAGAGCAAAACGGTTCTAAGAACGAGCTGGCTCTAAGAACGGACTGGTTCTAAAAACGAACCGGCTCTTAGAATAAACTGGTTCTAAGAACGAACCGGTTCTTAGAACAAGCTGGTTCTAAGAACGAACTGATTCTTAGAACAAGCTGGTTCTAAGACCAAGACGGTTCTGAGAACAAGACGGTTCTAAAAACGAGCTGGGTTTTGATTACAAGCAGGTTCTAAGAACGAACCTAAAACAAACCGGAACGAACCTAAACAAGCTGGTTCTAAAAACGAACCGGTTCTAAGAACAAGACGGTTCTAAAAACGAGCTGGTGTAAGAACACGCAGGTTCTAAGAACGAACCGGTTTTAAAAGCAAGCTGGTTCTAAAAACGAGGTGGTTCTAAGTACAAACTGGTTCCAAGAACAAAACGGTTCTAAAAACGAGGTGGTGTAAGAACAAGCAGGTTCTAAGAACGAACCGGTTTTAAGAGCAAGCTGGTTCTAAAAACAAGCTGGTTCTAAAAACAAACCGGTGTTAAGAACAAGCTGGTTCTAAGAACAAGCCGGTTCCAAAAATGAGCTGTTCTAAGAACAAACTGGTTCTAAGAACGAGCTGGTTCTAAAAACAAGCATGTTCTAAGAACAAGAGGGTACTAAGGACGAGCTGGTTCTAAGAACAAGACGGTTCTAAGAAAGAACTGGTTCTAAGAACGAACTGGTTCTAAGGACAAGCTGGTTCTAAAAACAAACCGGTTCTAAGAACGAGCTGGTTTTAAGAACAAGACGGTTTTAAGAACGTTCTTGCTCTAAGATCGAACCGATTCCAAAAAGAAGCTGATTCTAAGAGCAAAACGGTTCTAAGAACGAGCTGGCTCTAAGAACGGACTGGTTCTAAAAACGAACCGGCTCTTAGAATAAACTGGTTCTAAGAACGAACCGGTTCTTAGAACAAGCTGGTTCTAAGAACGAACTGATTCTTAGAACAAGCTGGTTCTAAGACCAAGACGGTTCTGAGAACAAGACGGTTCTAAAAACGAGCTGGGTTTTGATTACAAGCAGGTTCTAAAAACGAACCTAAAACAAACCGGAACGAACCTAAACAAGCTGGTTCTAAAAACGAACCGGTTCTAAGAACAAGACGGTTCTAAAAACGAGCTGGTGTAAGAACACGCAGGTTCTAAGAACGAACCGGTTTTAAAAGCAAGCTGGTTCTAAAAACGAGGTGGTTCTAAGTACAAACTGGTTCCAAGAACAAAACGGTTCTAAAAACGAGGTGGTGTAAGAACAAGCAGGTTCTAAGAACGAACCGGTTTTAAGAGCAAGCTGGTTCTAAAAAAAGCTGGTTCTAAAAACAAACCGGTATTAAGAACAAGCTGGTTCTAAGAACAAGCCGGTTCCAAAAATGAGCTGTTCTAAGAACAAACTGGTTCTAAGAACGAGCTGGTTCTAAAAACAAGCATGTTCTAAGAACAAGAGGGTACTAAGGACGAGCTGGTTCTAAGAACAAGACGGTTCTAAGAAAGAACTGGTTCTAAGAACGAACTGGTTCTAAGGACAAGCTGGTTCTAAAAACAAACCGGTTCTAAGAACGAGCTGGTTTTAAGAACAAGACGGTTTTAAGAACGTTCTTGCTCTATGATCGAACCGGTTCCAAAAAGAAGCTGATTCTAAGAGTAAAACGGTTCTAAGAACGAGCTGGCTCTAAGAACGGACTGGTTCTAAAAACGAACCGGCTCTTAGAATAAACTGGTTCTAAGAACAAACCGGTTCTTAGAACAAGCTGGTTCTAAGAACGAACTGATTCTTAGAACAAGCTGGTTCTAAGACTAAGACGGTTCTGAGAACAAGACAGTCCTAAAAACGAGCTGGTTCTAAGAACAAGCTGGTTCTAAAAACAAGCTCGTGCTAAGAACAAGCTGGTTGTAAGAACAAACCGATCCTAAAAACAAGCTGGTTATAGGAACAAGCTGGTTTTAAAAACAAACCGGTTCTAAAAACAAGCTGGTGCTAAGAACAAGCTGATTTTAAAAACGAACCGGTTTTAAAAACAAGACGGTTCTAAAAACGAGCTGGTGTAAGAACACGCAGGTTCTAAGAACGAACCGGTTTTAAAAGCAAGCTGGTTCTAAAAACGAGGTGGTTCTAAGTACAAACTGGTTCCAAGAACAAAACGGTTCTAAAAACGAGGTGGTGTAAGAATAAGCAGGTTCTAAGAACGAACCGGTTTTAAGAGCAAGCTGGTTCTAAAAACAAGCTGGTTCTAAAAACAAACCGGTGTTAAGAACAAGCTGGTTCTAAGAACAAGCCGGTTCCAAAAATGAGCTGTTCTAAGAACGAGCTGTTCTAAGAACAAACTGGTTCTAAGAACGAGCTGGTTCTAAAAACAAGCATGTTCTAAGAACAAGAGGGTACTAAGGACAAGCTGGTTCTAAAAACAAACCGGTTCTAAGAACGAGCTGGTTTTAAGAACAAGACGGTTTTAAGAACGAGCTTGCTCTAAGATCGAACCGGTTCCAAAAAGAAGCTGATTCTAAGAGCAAAACGGTTCTAAGAACGAGCTGGCTCTAATAACGGACTGGTTCTAAAAACGAACCGGCTCTTAGAATAAACTGGTTCTTAGAACGAACCGGTTCTTAGAACAAGCTGGTTCTAAGAACGAACTGATTCTTAGAACAAGCTGGTTCTAAGACCAAGACGGTTCTGAGAACAAGACGGTTTTATAAACGAGCTGGTTCTACGAACACGCTGGTTGTAAGAACAAGACGGTTTTAAGAACGAGCTGGTTCTAAGAATAAGCTGGTTCTAACAACGAGCTGGTTCTAAGAACGAACTGTTTCTAAGAACGAGCTAGTTCTAAGAACAAACTGGTTTTAAGAACGAGCTGGTTCTAAGAACAAGCTGGTTCTAAGAACAAGCTGGTTCTAAGAACAAGCTGGTTCTAAAAACAAGCTGGTTCTAAGAACGAACCGATATTTAGAACAAGCTGGTTTTAAGAACACGCTGGTTCTAAGAACAAGACGGTTCTGTAAACGAGCTGGTTCTATGAACAAACTGGTTCTAAGAACAAGCTGGTTTTAAGAACAAACTGTTTCTAGAAACGAGCTGGTTCTAAGAACAAACTGGTTTTAAGAACAAAACGGCTCTAAAAACAAGGTGGTGTAAGAACAAGCAGGTTCTAAGAACGAACCGGTTTTAAGAGCAAGCTGGTTCTAAAAACGAGGTGGTTCTAAGTACAAACTGGTTCCAGGAACAAAACGGTTCTAATAACGAGGTGGTGTAAGAACAAGCAGGTTCTAAGAACGAACTGGTTTTAAGAGCAAGCTGGTTCTAGAAACAAGCTGGTTCTAAAAACAAACCGGTGTTAAGAACAAGCTGGTTCTAAGAACAAGCTGGTTGTAAGAACAAGCTGGTTGTAAGAACAAGCTGGTTCTAAGAACAAGCTGGTTCTGAGAACAAGCCGGTTCCAAAAATAAGCTGTTCTAAGAACAAGCTGGTTCTAAGAACAAGACGGTTCTGAGAACAAGACGGTTTTATAAACGAGCTGGTTCTAAGAACAAGACGGTTCTACGAACACGCTGGTTGTAAGAACAAGACGGTTCTAAGAACGAGCTGGTTCTAAGAACAAGCTGGTTCTAACAACGAGCTGGTTCTAAGATCGAACTGTTTCTAAGAACGAGCTACTTCTAAGAACAAACTGGTTCTAAGAACAAGACGGTTCTAAGAACAAGCTGGTGTAAGAATAAGCAGGTTTTAAAAACGAACCGGTTTTAAGAGCAAGCTGGTTCTAAAAACAAGCTGGTTCTAAAAACAAACCGGTGTTAAGAACAAGCTGGTTGTAAGAACAAGCTGGTTCTATGAACAAGCTGGTTCTAAGAACAAGCTGATTCTAAGAACAAGCCGGTTTCAAAAATGAGCTGTTCTAAGAACGAGCTGTTCCAAAAACTTACTGGTTTTAAGAACGAGCTGGTTCTAAAAACAAACATGTTATAAGAACAAGAGGGTACTAAGAACGAGCTGGTTCTAAGAACAAGACGGTTCTAAGAAAGAACTGGTTGTAAGAACGAACTGGTTCTAAGGACAAGCTGGTTCTAAAAACAAACCGGTTCTAAAAACGAGCTGGTTCTAAGAACATGACGGTAGTAAGAACGAGCTTGTTCTAAGATCGAACCGGTTCCAAAAAAAGCTGGTTCTAAGAGCAAGACGGTTCTAAAAACGAGCTGGCTCTAAAACGGACTGGTTCTAAAAACGAACCGGTTCTTAGAACAAGCTGGTTCTAAGAACGAACCGAATCTTAGAACAAGCTGGTTATAAGAACAAGACGGTTCTGAGAACAAGACGGTTCTATAAACGAGCTGGTTCTAAGAACAAGACGGTTCTACGAACACGCTGGTTGTAAGAACAAACTGGTTCTAAGAACGAGCTGGTTCGAAGAACAAGACGGTTCTAAGAACAAGACGGTTCTAAAAACGTGCCGGTTCTAAGAACGAGCTGGTTCTAAGTACGAGCTGGTTCTAAGTACGAACCGGTTCTTAGAATAAGCTGGTTCTAAGGACGAACCAGTTGTTAGAACAAGCTGGTTCTAAGAACGAGCTGGTTCTAAAAACGAACCGGTTCTTAGAACAGGCTAGTTCTTAGAACAAGACGGTTTTAAGAACGAGCTGGTTCTAAGAACAAGCTGGTTCTAAGAACGAACCGATTCTTAGAACAAGCTGGTTTTAAGAACATGCTGGTTCTAAGAACAAGACGGTTCTAAAAACGAGCTGGCTCTAAGAACAAGCTGGTTCTATAAAACAAACTCTTTCTAAGAACGAGCTGGTTCTAAGAACAAACTGGTTTTAAGAACAAGACGTTTCTAGAAACAAGACGGTTCTAAAAACGAGCTGGGTTTAATTACAAGCAGGTTCTAAGAACGAACCGGTCTTAAAAAGTCGAGCTAGTTCTAAGAACAAACTGGTTCTATAAACAAGCTGGTGCTAAGAACAAGCTGGTTGTAAGAACGAACCGGTCCTAAAAACAAGCTGGTTCTAGGAACAAGCTGGTGTTAGGAACAAGCTGGTTTTAAAAACAAACCGGTTCTAAAAACAAGCTGGTACTAAGAATAAGCTGATTCTAAGAACGAACCGATTCTAAGAACAAGACGGTTTTAAAAACGAGCTGGTGTAAGAACAAGCAGGTTCTAAGAACGAACCGGTTTTAAGAGCAAGCTGGTTCTAATAACGAGGTGGTTGTAAGTACAAACTGGTTCCAAGAACAAAACAGTTCTAAAACGAGGTGGTGTAAGAACAAGCAGGTTCTAAGAACGAACCGGTTTTAAGAGCAAGCTGGTTCTAAAAACAAGCTGGTTGTAAAAACAAACCGGTGTTAAGAACAAGCTGGTTGTAAGAACAAGCTAGTTGTAAGAACAAGGTGGTTCTAAGAACAAGCTGCTTCTAAGAACAAGCCGGTTCCAAAAATGAACTGTTCTAAGAACGAGCTGTTATAAGAACAAACTGGTTCTAAGAACGAGCTGGTTCTAAAAACAAGCATGTTCTAAGAACAAGAGGGTACTAAGAACGAGCTGGTTTTAAGAACAGGACGGTTCTAAGAAAGAACTGGTTCTAAAAACAAACCGGTTCTGAGAACAAGCTGGTTCTAAGAACAAGACGGTTTCTAAGAACGAGCTAGTTCTAAGAACAAACTGGTTCTAAGAACGAGCTGGTTCTAAGAACCAGCTGGTTCTAAGAACAAGCTGGTTCTAAGAATGAGTTGGTTTTAAGAATGAGCTGGTTCTAAAAAAGAACCGGTTCTTAGAACAGGCTAGTTCTGAAAACAAGACGGTTCTAAGAACGAGCTGGTTCTAAGAACGAACCGATTATTAGAACAAGCTGGTTTCAAGAACACGCTGGTTCTAAAAACAAGACGGTTCTAAAAACGAGCTGGTTCTAAGAACAAACTGGTTCTAAGAACAAGTTGGTTTTAAGAACAAACTGTTTCTAAGAACGAGCTGGTTCTAAGAACAGACTGGTTCTAAGAACAAGACGGTTCTAAAAACGAGCTGGGTTTTGATTACAAGCAGGTTCTAAGAACGAACCGGTCCTAAAAACGAGCTGGTTCTAAGAACAAGCTGGTTCTAAAAACAAGCTCGTGCTAAGAACCAGCTGGTTGTAAGAACAAGCTGGTTTTAAAAATAAACCGGTTCTAAAAACAAGCTGGTGCTAAGGACAAGCTGATTCTAAAAACGAACCGGTTCTAAGAACAAGACGGTTCTAAAAACGAGCTGGTGTAAGAACACGCAGGTTCTAAGAACGAACCGGTTTTAAAAGCAAGCTGGTTCTAAAAACGAGGTGGTTCTAAGTACAAACTGGTTCCAAGAACAAAACGGTTCTAAAAACGAGGTGGTGTAAGAACAAGCAGGTTCTAAGAACGAACCGGTTTTAAGAGCAAGCTGGTTCTAAAAACAAACCGGTGTTAAGAACAAGCTGGTTCTAAGAACAAGCCGGTTCCAAAAATGAGCTGTTCTAAGAACAAACTGGTTCTAAGAACGAGCTGGTTCTAAAAACAAGCATGTTCTAAGAACAAGAGGGTACTAAGGACGAGCTGGTTCTAAGAACAAGACGGTTCTAAGAAAGAACTGGTTCTAAGAACGAACTGGTTCTAAGGACAAGCTGGTTCTAAAAACAAACCGGTTCTAAGAACGAGCTGGTTTTAAGAACAAGACGATTTTAAGAACGTTCTTGCTCTAAGATCGAACCGATTCCAAAAAGAAGCTGATTCTAAGAGCAAAACGGTTCTAAGAACGAGCTGGCTCTAAGAACGGACTGGTTCTAAAAACGAACCGGCTCTTAGAATAAACTGGTTCTAAGAACGAACCGGTTCTTAGAACAAGCTGGTTCTAAGAACGAACTGATTCTTAGAACAAGCTGGTTCTAAGACCAAGACGGTTCTGAGAACAAGACGGTTCTAAAAACTAGCTGGGTTTTGATTACAAGCAGGTTCTAAGAACGAACCTAAAACAAACCGGAACGAACCTAAACAAGCTGGTTCTAAAAACGAACCGGTTCTAAGAACAAGACGGTTCTAAAAACGAGCTGGTGTAAGAACACGCAGGTTCTAAGAACGAACCGGTTTTAAAAGCAAGCTGGTTCTAAAAACGAGGTGGTTCTAAGTACAAACTGGTTCCAAGAACAAAACGGTTCTAAAAACGAGGTGGTGTAAGAACAAGCAGGTTCTAAGAACGAACCGGTTTTAAGAGCAGGCTGGTTCTAAAAACAAGCTGGTTCTAAAAACAAACCGGTGTTAAGAACAAGCTGGTTCTAAGAACAAGCCGGTTCCAAAAATGAGCTGTTCTAAGAACAAACTGGTTCTAAGAACGAGCTGGTTCTAAAAACAAGCATGTTCTAAGAACAAGAGGGTACTAAGGACGAGCTGGTTCTAAGAACAAGACGGTTCTAAGAAAGAACTGGTTCTAAGAACGAACTGGTTCTAAGGACAAGCTGGTTCTAAAAACAAACCGGTTCTAAGAACGAGCTGGTTTTAAGAACAAGACGGTTTTAAGAACGTTCTTGCTCTAAGATCGAACCGATTCCAAAAAGAAGCTGATTCTAAGAGCAAAACGGTTCTAAGAACGAGCTGGCTCTAAGAACGGACTGGTTCTAAAAACGAACCGGCTCTTAGAATAAACTGGTTCTAAGAACGAACCGGTTCTTAGAACAAGCTGGTTCTAAGAACGAACTGATTCTTAGAACAAGCTGGTTCTAAGACCAAGACGGTTCTGAGAACAAGACGGTTCTAAAAACGAGCTGGGTTTTGATTACAAGCAGGTTCTAAAAACGAACCTAAAACAAACCGGAACGAACCTAAACAAGCTGGTTCTAAAAACGAACCGGTTCTAAGAACAAGACGGTTCTAAAAACGAGCTGGTGTAAGAACACGCAGGTTCTAAGAACGAACCGGTTTTAAAAGCAAGCTGGTTCTAAAAACGAGGTGGTTCTAAGTACAAACTGGTTCCAAGAACAAAACGGTTCTAAAAACGAGGTGGTGTAAGAACAAGCAGGTTCTAAGAACGAACCGGTTTTAAGAGCAAGCTGGTTCTAAAAACAAGCTGGTTCTAAAAACAAACCGGTATTAAGAACAAGCTGGTTCTAAGAACAAGCCGGTTCCAAAAATGAGCTGTTCTAAGAACAAACTGGTTCTAAGAACGAGCTGGTTCTAAAAACAAGCATGTTCTAAGAACAAGAGGGTACTCAGGACGAGCTGGTTCTAAGAACAAGACGGTTCTAAGAAAGAACTGGTTCTAAGAACGAACTGGTTCTAAGGACAAGCTGGTTCTAAAAACAAACCGGTTCTAAGAACGAGCTGGTTTTAAGAACAAGACGGTTTTAAGAACGTTCTTGCTCTATGATCGAACCGGTTCCAAAAAGAAGCTGATTCTAAGAGTAAAACGGTTCTAAGAACGAGCTGGCTCTAAGAACGGACTGGTTCTAAAAACGAACCGGCTCTTAGAATAAACTGGTTCTAAGAACAAACCGGTTCTTAGAACAAGCTGGTTCTAAGAACGAACTGATTCTTAGAACAAGCTGGTTCTAAGACCAAGACGGTTCTGAGAACAAGACAGTCCTAAAAACGAGCTGGTTCTAAGAACAAGCTGGTTCTAAAAACAAGCTCGTGCTAAGAACAAGCTGGTTGTAAGAACAAACCGATCCTAAAAACAAGCTGGTTATAGGAACAAGCTGGTTTTAAAAACAAACCGGTTCTAAAAACAAGCTGGTGCTAAGAACAAGCTGATTTTAAAAACGAACCGGTTTTAAAAACAAGACGGTTCTAAAAACGAGCTGGTGTAAGAACACGCAGCTTCTAAGAACGAACCGGTTTTAAAAGCAAGCTGGTTCTAAAAACGAGGTGGTTCTAAGTACAAACTGGTTCCAAGAACAAAACGGTTCTAAAAACGAGGTGGTGTAAGAATAAGCAGGTTCTAAGAACGAACCGGTTTTAAGAGCAAGCTGGTTCTAAAAACAAGCTGGTTCTAAAAACAAACCGGTGTTAAGAACAAGCTGGTTCTAAGAACAAGCCGGTTCCAAAAATGAGCTGTTCTAAGAACGAGCTGTTCTAAGAACAAACTGGTTCTAAGAACGAGCTGGTTCTAAAAACAAGCATGTTCTAAGAACAAGAGGGTACTAAGGACAAGCTGGTTCTAAAAACAAACCGGTTCTAAGAACGAGCTGGTTTTAAGAACAAGACGGTTTTAAGAACGAGCTTGCTCTAAGATCGAACCGGTTCCAAAAAGAAGCTGATTCTAAGAGCAAAACGGTTCTAAGAACGAGCTGGCTCTAAGAACGGACTGGTTCTAAAAACGAACCGGCTCTTAGAATAAACTGGTTCTAAGAACGAACCGGTTCTTAGAACAAGCTGGTTCTAAGAACGAACTGATTCTTAGAACAAGCTGGTTCTAAGACCAAGACGGTTCTGAGAACAAGACGGTTTTATAAACGAGCTGGTTCTACGAACACGCTGGTTGTAAGAACAAGACGGTTTTAAGAACGAGCTGGTTCTAAGAATAAGCTGGTTCTAACAACGAGCTGGTTCTAAGAACGAACTGTTTCTAAGAACGAGCTAGTTCTAAGAACAAACTGGTTTTAAGAACGAGCTGGTTCTAAGAACAAGCTGGTTCTAAGAACAAGCTGGTTCTAAGAACAAGCTGGTTCTAAAAACAAGCTGGTTCTAAGAACGAACTGATATTTAGAACAAGCTGGTTTTAAGAACACGCTGGTTCTAAGAACAAGACGGTTCTGTAAACGAGCTGGTTCTATGAACAAACTGGTTCTAAGAACAAGCTGGTTTTAAGAACAAACTGTTTCTAGAAACGAGCTGGTTCTAAGAACAAACTGGTTTTAAGAACAAAACGGCTCTAAAAACGAGGTGGTGTAAGAACAAGCAGGTTCTAAGAACGAACCGGTTTTAAGAGCAAGCTGGTTCTAAAAACGAGGTGGTTCTAAGTACAAACTGGTTCCAGGAACAAAACGGTTCTAATAACGAGGTGGTGTAAGAACAAGCAGGTTCTAAGAACGAACTGGTTTTAAGAGCAAGCTGGTTCTAGAAACAAGCTGGTTCTAAAAACAAACCGGTGTTAAGAACAAGCTGGTTCTAAGAACAAGCTGGTTGTAAGAACAAGCTGGTTGTAAGAACAAGCTGGTTGTAAGAACAAGCTGGTTCTAAGAACAAGCTGGTTCTGAGAACAAGCCGGTTCCAAAAATAAGCTGTTCTAAGAACAAGCTGTTCTAAGAACAAACTGGTTCTAACAACAAGACGGTTTGAAGAACAAGACAATTCTAAAAACAAGACGGTTGTAAACACGAGCCAGTTCTATGAACGAGCTGGTTCTAAGTACGAGCTGGTTCTAAAAACGAACCGGTTCTTAGAATAAGCTGGTTCTATGGACGAACCGGTTGTTAGAACAAGCTGGTTCTAAGAACAAGCTGGTTCTAAGAACAAGCTGGTTCTAAGATCAAGCTGGTTCTAAGAACAAGCAGGTTCTAAGAACGAACCGGTTTTAAGAGCAAGCTGGTTCTAAAAACGAGGTGGTTCTAAGTACAAACTGGTTCCAGGAACAAAACGGTTCTAATAACGAGGTGGTGTAAGAACAAGCAGGTTCTAAGAACGAACTGGTTTTAAGAGCAAGCTGGTTCTAGAAACAAGCTGGTTCTAAAAACAAACCGGTGTTAAGAACAAGCTGGTTCTAAGAACAAGCTGGTTGTAAGAACAAGCTGGTTGTAAGAACAAGCTGGTTCTAAGAACAAGCTGGTTCTGAGAACAAGCCGGTTCCAAAAATAAGCTGTTCTAAGAACAAGCTGTTCTAAGAACAAACTGGTTCTAACAACAAGACGGTTGTAAACACGAGCCAGTTCTATGAACGAGCTGGTTCTAAGTACGAGCTGGTTCTAAAAACGAACCGGTTCTTAGAATAAGCTGGTTCTATGGACGAACCGGTTGTTAGAACAAGCTGGTTCTAAGAACAAGCTGGTTCTAAGATCAAGCTGGTTCTAAGAACAAGCTGGTTCTAAAAAAGAACCGTTTCATAGAACAGGCTAGTTATGAGAACAAGACGGTTTTAAGAACGAGCTGGTTCTAAGAATAAGCTGGTTCTAAGAACGAACCGATTCTTAGAACAAGCTGGTTCTAAAAACAAGCTGGTTCTAAGAGCAAGCTGGCTCTAAGAACACGCTGATTCTAAGAGCACGCTGGTTCTACGACTACGCTGTTTCTAAGAGCACGCTGGTTCTAAAAACAAGCTGGTTCTAAAAACGAACCTGTTCTAAGAACGAACTGGTTTTAAGAATGAACCGGTTCTAAGAACGAACCGGTTGTAAGAACGAGCTGGTTCTAAGAACAAGACGGTTCTAAGAACGAGCTGGTTCTAAGAACGATCGTGTCATAAGAACGAGCAGGTTCTATAAACGAGCTGGTTCTAAGAACGAACCGATTCTTAGAACAAGCTAGTTCTAAAAACAAGCTGGTTTTAAGAGCAAGCTGGTTCTAAGAGCACGCTGGCTCTACGAGCACGCTGGTTCTACGAGCACGCTGGTTCTACGAGCACGCTGGTTCTACAAGCACGCTGGTTCTAAGAGCACGCTGGTTCTAAGAACGAGCTGGTTCTAAGAGAGAACCGGTTCTTAGAACAGGCTGGTTCTAGGAACGAGCTGATTCTAAGAACAAGCCTGTTTCAAAAATGAGCTGTTCTAAGAACAAAATGGTTCTAACAACAAGACGGTTTGAAGAACAAGACAATTCTAAGAACAAGACGGTTGTAAACACGAGCCGGTTCTATGAACGAGCTGGTTCTAAGTACGAGCTGGTTCTAAAAACGAACCGGTTGTTAGAATAAGCTCGTTCTATGGACGAACCGGTTGTTAGAACAAGCTGGTTCTAAGAACAAGCTGGTTCTAAGAACAAGCTGGTTCCAAAAAAAGAACCGTTTCATAGAACAGGCTAGTTATGAGAACAAGACGGTTTTAAGAACGAGCTGGTTCTAAGAATAAGCTGGTTCTAAGAACGATCCGATTCTTAGAACAAGCTGGTTCTAAAAACAAGCTGGTTCTAAGAGCAAGCTGGCTCTAAGAACACGCTGATTCTAAGAGCACGCTGGTTCTACGAGCACGCTGTTTCTAAGAGCACGCTGGTTCTAAAAACAAGCTGGTTCTAAGAACAGGCTGGTTCTAAAAACGAACCTGTTCTAAGAACAAACTGGTTTTAAGAATGAACCGGTTCTAAGAACGAACCGGTTGTAAGAACGAGCTGGTTCTAAGAACACGACGGTTTTAAGAACGAGCTAGTTTTAAGAACGATCGTGTCATAAGAACGAGCAGGTTCTATGAACGAGGTGGTTCTAAGAACGTCTTGTTCTCAGAACGAGCTGGTTCTAAGAACGAACCGATTCTTAGAATAAGCTAGTTCTAAAAACAAGCTGGTTTTAAGAGCAAGCTGGTTCTAAGAGCACGCTGGCTCTACGAGCACGCTGGCTTTACGAGCACGCTGGTTCTACGAGCACGCTGGTTCTACGAGCACGCTGGTTCTACAAGCACGCTGGTTCTAAGAGCACGCTGGTTCTAAGAACGAGCTGGTTCTAAGAACGAGCTGGTTCTAAGAGAGAACCGGTTCTAAGAACAGGCTGGTTATGAGAACAAGACGGTTCTAGGAACGAGCTGGTTCTAGGAACAAACTGGTTCTAACAACAAGACGGTTCTAAGAACAAGACGGTTCTAAAAACGAGCCGGTTCTAAGAATGAGCTGATTCTAAAAACTAACTGGTTCTTAGAATAAGCTAGTTCTAAGAATGAACCGATTCTTAGAACAAGCTGGTTCTAAGAGCGAGCTGGTTCTAAGAACGAGCTGGTTCTAAAAAAGAACCGGTTCTAAGAAAGAGCCGGTTCTTAGAACGTGCCGGTTCTAAGAACACGTTGGTTCTAAGAACAAGACGGTTGTAAAAACGAGCTGGTTATAAGAACAAGACGGTTCTAAAAACGAACTGGTTCTAAGGACAAACTGGTCCTAAAAACGGGCTGGTTCTAAGAAAAAAAACTGTTTCTAAGAACAAGCTAGTTCTAAGAACAAACTGTTTTTAAGAACGAACTGGTTCTAAGAACAAACTGTTTCTAAGAACGAACTGGTTCTAAGAACAAACTGGTTCTAAGAACGAGATGGTTCTAAGAACGAGATGGTTCTAAGAACAAACTGGTTCTAAAAACGAGCTGGTTCTAAGAACGAACCGGTTCTAAAAACAAGCTGATTCTAAGAACAAGCTGATTCTAAGAACAGACTGGTTCTAAAAACAAGCTGGTTTTAAGAACACGCTGATTCTAAAAACAAACCGGTTCTAAGAACGAACCGGTTCTGAGAACGAACCGGTTCTAAGAACGAACTGGTTCTAAGAACGAACCGGTTCTAAGAACGAACTGGTTCTAAGAACAAACCGGTTCTAAGAACAAACCGGTTCTGAGAACGAACCGGTTTTAAGAACGAACCGGTTCTGAGAACAAACCGGTTCTAAGAACGAACTGGTTCTAAAGACGAGCTGGTTTTAAGAACGAGCTGGTTCTAAAAACAAACCGGTTCTTAGAATAAGCTGGTTCTAAGAACAAACCGGCTCTTAGAACAAGCCGGTTCTAAGAACGAACCGGTTCTTAGAACGAGCTGACTATAAGAACGAGCTGGTTCCAAGAACGAGCTGGTTCTAAGAATGAGCTGGTTCTGAAAACAAACCGGTTTTTAGAATAAGCTGGTTCTAAAAACGAACCGGTTTTTAGAATAAGCTGGTTCTAAAAACGAACCGGTTCTATGAACAAGCTGGTTGTAAGAACGAGCTGGTTTTAGAAACAAACCTATTCTTAGAACAAGCTAAACGAAAACCAATTCTAAAAACGAGCTTGTTCTAGAAGCAAGCTGGCTCTATGAACAAGACGGTTCAGAGAACAAGACGGTTCTAAGAACGAGCTGGTTCTATAATAAGAACAAGACGGTTCTAAGAACGAGCTGGTTCTAAGAACAAGACGATTCTAAGAACGAGCTGGTTTTAAGAACAAGACGGTTCTAAGAACGAGCTGGTTCTAAGAACAAACTGTTTCGTAGAACGAGCTGGTTCTAAGAACAAACTGGTTCTAAAAACAAACTGGTTCTAAGAACTAGCTGGTTCTAAGAACTAGCTGGTTCTAAGAACGTGCTGGTTCTAAGAACGTGCTGGTTCTAAGAACAAGATGGTTGTACAAACGAGCTGCTTCTAAGAACAAGCAGGTTCTAAGAACAGGCCGGTTTTAAGAACAAAACGGTTCTAAAAACGAGCTGGTTTTAAGAACAAACTGGTTTTAAGAACAAGCTGGTTCTAAGAACGAGCTGGTTCCAAGAACGAGCTGGTTCCAAGAACGAGCTGGTTCCAAGTACGAGCTGGTTCTAAGAACGAACTGGTTTTAAGAACGAGCTGGTTTTAAGAACGAGCTGGTTCTAAGAACGAGCTGGTTCCAAGAACGAGCTGGTTCTAAGAACGACCTGGTTCTAAGAACGAACCGGTTCTAAGAACGAACCGGTTCTAAGAACGAACTGGTTCTAAGAACAAACCGGTTTTAAGAACAAACCGGTTCTGAGAACGAACCGGTTTTAAGAACGAACCGGTTCTGAGAACAAACCGATTCTAAGAACGAACTGGTTCTAAAGACGAGCTGGTTTTAAGAACGAGCTGGTTCTAAAAACAAACTGGTTCTTAGAATAAGCTGGTTCTAAGAACAAACCGGCTCTTAGAACAAACCGGTTCTAAGAACGAACCGGTTCTTAGAACGAGCTGACTATAAGAACGAGCTGGTTCCAAGTACGAGCTGGTTCTAAGAACGAGCTGGTTTTAAGAACGAGCTGGTTTTAAGAACGAGCTGGTTCTAAGAACGAGCTGGTTCCAAGAACGAGCTGGTTCCAAGAACGAGCTGGTTCCAAGTACGAGCTGGTTCTAAGAACGAGCTGGTTCTGAAAACGAACCGGTTCTTAGAATAAGCTGGTTCTAAAAACAAACCGGTTTTTAGAATAAGCTGGTTCTAAAAACGAACCAGTTCTAAGAACAAGCTGGTTCTAAGAACGAGCTGGTTTTAAGGACAAACCGATTCTTAGAACAAGTTGGTTTTAAAAACGAGCTGGTTCTAAGAGCAAGCTGGCTCTATGAACAAGACGGTTCTGAGAACAAGACGGTTCTATGAACGAGCTGGTTCTAAAAACAAGACGGTTCTAAGAATACGCTGGTTCTAGGAACAAGGCAGTTCTAAGAACGAGCTGGTTCTAAGAACAAGACGGTTCTAAGAACGAGCTGGTTCTAAGAACAAGATGGTTCTAAGAACAAGCTTGTTCTAAGAACAAGACGGTTCTAAGAACGAGCTTGTTCTAAGAACAAACTGGTTCTGAGAACAAACTGTTTTTAAGAACGAGCTAGTTCTAAGAACAAACTAGTGTTACGGACGAGCTGTAAGAATACGATGGTTGTAAGAATACGATGGTTCTAAGAACAAGACGGTTCTGAGAACGAGCTGGTTCTAACAACAAGACGGTTGTAAGAACAAGACGGTTTTAATAACGAGCTGGTTATCAGAACGAGTTGGTTCTAAGAACGAGCTGGTTCTAAAAACAAACCTGTCCTTAGGGTAAGTTGGTTCTAAGCACGAACCGGTTCTTAGAATAAGCTGGTTCTAAGAACGAGCTTGTTCTCCGAAAGAACCGGTTCTAAGAACACGCTGGTTCTAAGAACAAACTGGTTTTAAAAACGAGCTGGTTCTAAGAACAAACTGTTTCTAAGAACGAGCTGGTTATAAGAACAAACTGGTTCTATAAACGAGCTGGTTCTAACAACGAACCGGTTCTAAGAACAAGCTGGTTCTAAAATCAAGCTGGTTCTAAGATCAAGCTGGTTCTAAGATCAAGCTGGTTCTAAGAGCGAGCTGGTCCTAAAAACAAGCTGGTTCTAAGAACGAGCTGGTTTGTAAGAACGAGCTGGTTCTAAGAACAAGCTGGTTCTAAGAACGAGCTGGTTCTAAGAACGAACCGATTCTTAGAACAAGCTGGTTCTAAAAACAAGACGGTTCTAAAAACAAGCCGGTTCTAAGAACACGCTGGTTGTAAGAACGAACCGATTCTTAGAACAAGCTGGTTCTAAGAACAAGACGGTTCTAAAAACAAGCCGGTTCTAAGAACACGCTGGTTCCAAGAACAAGCTGGTTTTAGGAACACGCTGGTTCTAAAAACAAGACGGTTTTGAGAACAAGCTGGTTCTAAGAACACGCTGGTTCTAAGAACAAGACGGTTCTGAGAACAAGCTGGTTCTAAGAACACGCTGGTTCTAAGAACAAGATGGTTCTAAGAACAAGCTGGTTCTATAAACAAAACGGTTTTAAAAACAAGCTGGTTCTAAGAACAAGCTGGTTCTAAAAACAAAACGGTTTTAAAAACAAGCTGGTTCTAAGAACAAGACGGGTGTAAGAACGAGTTGGTTCTAAGAACACGCTGGTTCTAAAAACGAGCTGGTTCTAAGAACAAGTTGGTTTTAAGAACACGCTGGTTCTAAAAACGAGCTGGTTCTAAGAACAAGTTGGTTTTAAGAACACGCTGGTTCTAAAAACGAGCTGGTTCTAAGAACAAGCTGGTTCTAAGAACACGCTGGTTCTAAGAACGAGCTGGTTCTAAGAACAAGCTGGTTCTAAGAACACACTGGTGTTAAGAACGAGCTGGTGTTAAGAACAAGACGGTGCTAAGAACAAACTGGTTCTAAGAATAAACTGTTTAAAAAAACAAGCTGATTCTAAGAACAAGCTGATTTTAAGAACGAGCTGGTTCTAAGAACAAGCTGGTTCTAAGAACACGCTGGTTCTAAGAACAAGCTGGTTCTAAGAATCAGCTGGTCCTAAGAACGAGCTGGTTCTACGGACAAACTGGTTCTAAGAACAAGACGGTTTTAAGAACGAACCGGTTCTGAAAACAAGCTGGTTTTAAGAATAGGCTGGTTCTAAAAACAAGCTGGTTCTAAGAACAGGCTGGTTCAAAGAATAGGTTGGCTCTAAGAACAGGCTAATTCTAAGAACAGGCTGGTTTTAAGAACGAATTGGTTCTAAGGACGAGCTGGTTCTAAGAACGAGCTGGCTCTAAGAACGCGCTGGTTCTAAAAACGAGCTGGTTCTAAGAACGAGCTGGTTCTAAGAACGAGCTGGTTCTAAGAACGAGCTGGTTCTAGGAACGAGCTGGTTCTATGAACGAGATGGTTCTAGGAACGAGCTGGTTCTAAGAACGAGCTAGTTCTAGGAACGAGCTGGTTCTAAAAACAAACCGGTTCTTAGAATAAGCAGGTTCTAAGAACAAACCGGTTATTAGAACAAGATTGTTCTAAGAATAAACCGGTTCTGAGAACACGCTGGTTCTAAGAACGAGCTGGTTTTAAGAACGAACCGATTCTTAGAACAAGCTGGTTCTACAAACTAGCTGGTTCTAAGAGCAAGCTGGCTCTTAGAACAAGACAGTTCAGAGAACAAGACGGTTCTAAGAACGAGCTGGTTTTAAAAACAAGCTGGTTCTAAGAACAAAACGGTTCTAAGAACAAGACGGTTCTAAGAACAAGACTGGAGCAAGAGCTGGTTCTAAGAACAAGACGGTTCTAAGAACAAGACTGGAGCAAGAGCTGGTTCTAAGAACAAGACGGTTCTAAGAACAAGACGGCTCTAAGAACAAGACGGTTCTAAGAACGAGCTGGTTCTATAAACAAGACGGTCGTAAGAACGAGCTGGTTCTAAGAACAAACTGGTTCTAACAACAAGACGGTTCTAAGAACGAGCTAGTTCTAAAAACGAATCGGTTCTTAGAATAAGCTGGTTCTAAGAACGAACCGGTTCTTAGAATAAGCTGGTTCTAAGAACGAGCTGGTTTCACCAAAGAACCGGTTCTTAGAACTAACTGGTTCTAAAAACGAGCTGGTTCTAAGAGCAAGCTAGTTCTAAATACGAGCTGGTTCTAAGAACGAGCTGGTTTTAAGAACGAGCTGGTTCTAGGATCGAGCTGGTTCTAGGAACGAGTTGGTTCTAAAAACAAACCGGTTCTTAGCATAAGCAGGTTCTAAGAACAAACCGGTTCTTAGAACAAGCTGGTTCTAAGAACGAACCGGTTCTGAGAACACGCTGGTTCTAAGAACGAGCTGGTTTTAAGAACGAACCGATTCTCAGGACAAGCTGGTTCTAAAAACGAGCTGGTTCTAAGTGCAAGCTGGCTCTAAGAACAAGACAGTTCAGAGAACAAGACGGTTCTAAGAACGAGCTGGTTTTAAGAACAAGCTGGTTTTAAGAACACGCTGGTTTTAAGAACAAGCTGGTTTTAAGAACAAGCTGGTTTTAAGAACAAGACGGTTCTAAGAACAAGCTGGTTCTAAGAACAAGACGGTTCTAAGAACAAGACTGGAGCAAGAGCTGGTTCTAAGAACGAGCTGGTTCTAAGAACGAGCTGGTTCTAAGAATAAACTGGTTCTAACAACAAGACGGTTCTAGGAACGAGCTAGTTCTAAAAACGAATCGGTTCTTAGAATAAGCTGGTTCTAAGAACAAACCGGTTCTTAGAATAGGCTGGTTCTAAGAACGAGTTGGTTTCACCAAAGAACCGGTTCTTAGAACAAGTTGGTTCTAAAAATCATCTGGTGCTAAGAGCAAGCTGGTTCTAAAAACGAGCTGGTTCTAAGAGCAAGCTGGTTCTAAGAACGAATTGGTTATAAGACGAAGCTGGTTCTAAGAACAAGCTGGTTCTAAGAGCGAGCTGCTTCTAAGAACAAGACGGTTCTAAAAACAAGACGGTTCTAAAAACAAGCCGGTTCTAAGAACACGCTGGTTCTAAGAACGAACCGATTCTTAGAACAAACTGGTTCTAAGAACAAGACGGTTCTAAAAACAAACCGGTTCTAAGAACACGCTGGTTTTAGAACCGATTCTTAGAACAAACTGGTTCTAAGAACAAGACGGTTCTAAAAACAAACCGGTTCTAAGAACACGCTGGTTTTAATAACACGCTGGTTCTAAGAACACGCTGGTTCTAAAAACAAAACGGTTTTAAGAACAAGCTGGTTCTAAAAACAAGACGGGTGTAAGAACGAGTTGGTTCTAAAAACAAGTTGGTTCTAAGAACACGCTGGTTATAAAAACGAGCTGGTTCTAAGAACGACTTGGTTCTAAGAACGAGTTGGTTCCAAAAATAAGTTGGTTCTAAGAACACGCTGGTTATAAGAACGAGCTGGTTCTAAGAACGAGTTGGTTCTAAGAACGAGCTGGTTTTAAGAACGAGCTGGTTCTAAGAACAGGCTGGTTCTAAAAACAAAACGGTTTTAAGAACAAGCTGGTTCTAAAAACAAGACGGGTGTAAGAACGAGTTGGTTCTAAAAACAAGTTGGTTCTAAGAACACGCTGGTTCTAAAAACGAGCTGATTTTAAAAACAAGCTGGTTCTAAGAACACGCTGGTTATAAGAACGAGCTGGTTCTAAGAACGAGTTGGTTCTAAGAACGAGCTGGTTCCAAGGACGAGCTGGTTCTAAGAACACGCTGATTCTAAGAACACACTGGTGTTAAGAACGAGCTGGTTCTAAGAACGAACTGATTCTAAGAACGAGCTGGTTCTAAAAACGAGCTAGTTCCTAGAACAAGCAGGTCCTAAAAGCAAGCTGGTTCTAAGAATAGGCTGGTTCTAAAACAAGCTGGTTCTAAGAACAGGCTGGTTCTAAGAACAGGCTAATTCTAAGAACAGGCTGGTTCTAAGAACGAATTGGTTCTAAGAACGAACCGGTTATAAGGACGAGCTGGTTCTAAGAACAGGCTGATTCTAAGAACAGGCTAATTCTAAGAACAGGCTAATTCTAAGAACAGGCTGGTTCTAAGAACAGGCTAATTCTAAGAACAGGCTAATTCTAAGAACAGGCTGGTTCTAAGAACGAATTGGTTCTAAGAACGAACCGGTTCTAAAGGCGAGCTGGTTCTAAGGACGAGCTGGTTCTAAGAACGAGCTGGTTCTAAGAACGAGCTGGTTCTAGGAACGAGCTGATTCTAAGAACGAACGATTCTTAGAACAAGCTGGTTCTAAAAACGAGCTGGTTCTAAGAGCAAGCTGGCTCTGATAACAAGACGGTTCTACGAACGAGCTGGCTCTAAGAACGAGCTGGTTTTGAGAACGAGCTGGTTGTAAGAACGAATTGGTTATAAGAAGAAGCTGGTTTTAAGAACGAGCTGGTTCTAAGAACGAACTGGTTCTAAAAATGAACTGGTTCTAAGAACAAGCTGGTTCTAAGAACAAGACGGTTCTAAAAACGTGCTGGTTCTAAGAACAAGCTGGTTTTAAGAACGAATTGGTTATAAAACGAAGCTGGATCTAAGAACAAGCTGGTTCTAAGAACAAGCTGGTTTTAAGAACTAGCTGCTTCTAAGAGCGAGCTGCTTCTAAGAACAAGACGGTTCTAAAAACAAGCCGGTTCTAAGAACACGCTGGTTCTAAGAACGAACCGATTCTTAGAACAAACTGGTTCTAAGAACAAGACGGTTCTAAAAACAAACCGGTTCTAAGAACACGCTAGTTCTAAGAACACGCTGGTTCTAAGAACAAGACGGGTGTAAGAACGAGTTGGTTCTAAGAACAAGCTAGTTCTAAAAACGAGCTGATTTTAAGAACAAGCTGGTTCTAAGAACACGCTGGCTCTAAGAACAAGCTGGTTATAAGAACACGCTGGCTCTAAGAACGAGCTGGTTCTAAGACCGAGTTGGTTCTAAGAACGAGCTGGTTTTAAGAACACGCTGATTCTAAGAACGAGCTGGTTCTAAGAACAAGCTGGTTCTAAGAACACACTGGTGTTAAGAACGAGCTGGTGTTAAGAACAAGACGGTTCTAAGAACAAACTGGTTCTGAGAACGAACTCGTTCTAAGAATAAACTGTTTCTAAGAACGAGCTGGTTCTAAAAACAAGCTGATTCTAAGAACAAGCTGATTCTAAGAACGAACCGGTAGTAAGAGCGAGCTGGTTCTAAGAACAAGCTAGTTCTAAAAGCGAGCGTGTCCTAAGAACGAGCTGGTTCTAAGAACGAGCTGATTCTAAGAAGGAGCTGGTTCTAAAAACGAGCTAGTTCTAAGAACAAGCAGGTTCTAAGAACGAACCGGTTCTAAAAACAACCTGGTTCTAAGAATAGGCTGGTTCTAAAAACAAGCTGGTTCTAAGAACAGGCTGGTTCTAAGAACAGGCTAATTCTAAGAACAGGCGGGTTCTATGAACAAATTGGTTCTAAGAACGAACCGGTTCTAAGGACGAGCTGGTTCTAAGGACGAGCTGGTCCTAAGAACGAGCTGGTTCTAAGAACGAGCTGGTTCTAGGAACGAGCTGATTCTAAGAACGAACGATTCTTAGAACACGCTGGTTGTAAAAATGAGCTGGTTCCAAGAACAAGCTGGTTCTAAGAACGAGCTGGTGTAAGAACGAACTGGTCCTAAGAACGAACTGTTTCTTAAACCAAGCTGGTTCTAAGAACGAACCGATTCATAGAACAAGCTGGTTCTAAAAACGAGCTGGTTCTAAGAGCAAGCTGGTTCTAATAACAAGACGGTTCTAAGAACAAGCCGGTTCTAAGAACAAGCCGGTTCTAAGAACAAGCCGGTTCTAAGAACACGCTGGTTCTAAGAACAAGCTGGTTCTAAGAACAAGCTGGTTCTAAGAGCGAGCTGGTCGTAAGAACAAGCTGGTTCTAAGAACAAGCTAGTTCTAAGAAAAAGCTGGTTCTAAGAACAAGCTGGTTCTGAGAACAAGACGGTTCTAAGAACGAGCTGGTTTTGAGAACGAACTGGTTCTAAGAACGAACCGGTTATAAGAAAAAGCTGGTTCTAAGAACAAGACGGTTCTAAGAACAAGCTGGTTCTAAGAACAAGACGGTTCTAAGAACGAGCTGGTTCCAAGAACGAGCTGGTTTTGAGAACGAACCGGTTCTAAAAATGAGCTGGTTTTAAGAACAAGCTGGTTCTAAGAACGAGCTGGTTCTAAGAACAAGCTGGTTCTAAGAACAAGCTGGTTCTAAGAACAAGCTGGCTCCAAGAACGAGCTGGTTTTGAGAACGAACCGGTTCTAAAAATGAGCTGGTTCTAAGAAGAAGCTGGTTCTAAGAACGAGCTGGTTCTAAGGACGAGCTGGTTCTAAGAACGAACTGGTTCTAAAAATGAGCTGGTTCTAAGAAGAAGCTGGTTCTAAGAACGAGCTGGTTCTAAGGACGAGCTGGTTCTAAGAACGAACTGGTTGTAAAAATGAGCTGGTTCCAAGAACAAGCTGGTTCTAAGAACGAGCTGGTGTAAGAACGAACTGTTCCTAAGAACGAACTGTTTCTTAAACCAAGCTGGTTCTAAGAACGAACCGATTCTTAGAACAAGCTGGTTCTAAAAACGAGCTGGTTCTAAGAGCAAGCTGGTTCTAATAACAAGACGGTTCTAAGAACAAGCCGGTTCTAAGAACAAGCCGGTTCTAAGAACAAGCCGGTTCTAAGAACACGCTGGTTCTAAGAACAAGCTGGTTCTAAGAGCGAGCTGGTCGTAAGAACAAGCTGGTTCTAAGAACAAGCTGGTTCTAAGAACGAGCTGGCTCTAAGAATAAGCTGGTTCTAAGAACAAGCTAGTTCTAAGAAAAAGCTGGTTCTAAGAACAAGCTGGTTCTGAGAACAAGACGGTTCTAAGAACGAGCTGGTTTTGAGAATGAGCTGGTTCTAAGAACGAACCGGTTATAAGAAGAAGCTGGTTCTAAGAACAAGACGGTTCTAAGAACAAGCTGGTTCTAAGAACGAGCTGGTTCTAAGAACGAGCTGGTTTTAAAAATGAGCTGCTTCTAAGAACAAGCTGGTTCTAAGAACGAGCTGGTGTAAGAACGAGCTGGTGTAAGAACGAACCATTTCCTAAAACAAACTGGTTCTAAGAACGAACCGATTCTTAGAACAAGCTGGTTCTAAAAACAAGCTGGTTCTAAGAGCAAGCTGGTTCTAAGAGCAAGCTGGTTCTAAGAGCAAGACGGTTCTAAGAACAAGACGGTTCTAAGAACAAGCTTTTCTAAGAACAAGCCGGTTCTTAGAACAAGCCAGTTCTAAGATCAAGCCGGTTCTTAGAACACACTGGTTCTAAGAACAAGACGGTTTTAAGAACAAGCTGGTTCTAAGAACAAGACGGTTCTAAAAACAAGACGGTTCTAAAAACGAGCTGGTACTAAAAACGAGCTGGTTCTAAGAACAAGCAGGTTCTAAGAACGAACCGGTTCTGAAAACAAGCTGGTTCTAAGAACGAACCGGTTCTAAGAACGAACCGGCTGTAAAAACGAACCGGTTCTAAGAACGAGCTGGTTCTAAGAACAAGCTGGTTCTAAGAGCGAGCTGGTTCTAAGAGCGAGCTGGTTCTAAGAACGAGCTGGTTTTAAGAACGAGCTGGTTTTAAGAACAAGATGGTTTTAAGATCAAGCTGGTTCTACGAACAAGACGGTTCTAAGAACGAGCTGGTTCTAAGAACGAGCTAGTTCTAAGAACGAGCTGGTTCTAAAAATGAGCTGGTTTTAAGAACAAGCTGGTTCTAAAAACGAGCTGGTGTAAGAACGAGCTGGTTCTAAAAACGAGCTGGTGTAAGAACGAACCATTTCCTAAAACAAACTGGTTCTAAGAACGAACCGATTCTTAGAACAAGCTGGTTCTAAAAACGAGCTGGTTCTAAGAGCAAGCTGGTTCTAAGAACAAGACGGTTCTAAGAACAAGACGGTTCTAAGAACAAGACGGTTCTAAGAACAAGCCGGTTCTAAGAACAAGCCAGTTCTAAAAACAAGCCGGTTCTAAGAACACACTGGTTCTAAGCACAAGACGGTTCTAAGAACAAGCTGGTGCTAAGAACAAGACGGTTTTAAGAACAAGACGGTTCTAAGAACAAGACGGTTCTAAAAACGAGCTGGTACTAAAAACAAGCTGGTTCTAAGAACAAGCCGGTTCTAAGAACAAGCCAGTTCTAAAAACAAGCCGGTTCTAAGAACACACTGGTTCTAAGCACAAGACGGTTCTAAGAACAAGCTGGTTCTAAGAACAAGACGGTTTTAAGAACAAGACGGTTCTAAGAACAAGACGGTTCTAAAAACGAGCTGGTACTAAAAACAAGCTGGTTCTAAGAACGAGCTGGTTCTAAGAACGAACCGATTCTTAGAACAAGCTGGTTCTAAAAACAAGACGGTTCTAAAAACAAGCCGGTTCTAAGAACACGCTGGTTGTAAGAACGAACCGATTCTTAGAACAAGCTGGTTCTAAGAACAAGACGGTTCTAAGAACAAGCCGGTTCTAAGAACAAGCCAGTTCTAAAAACAAGCCGGTTCTAAGAACACACTGGTTCTAAGCACAAGACGGTTCTAAGAACAAGCTGGTTCTAAGAACGAACCGGTTGTAAGAACGAGCTGGTTCTAAGAACGAGCTGGTTTTAAAAACGAGCTGGTTATAAGAACGAGCTGGTTCTACGAACGAACTGGTTCGAAGAACAAGCTGATTCTAAAAATAAGCTGGTTCTAAGAGCGAGCTGGTCCTAAGAACGAGCTGGTTCTAAGAACAAGCTGGTTCTAAGAACGAGCTGGTTCTAAGAACGAGCTGGTTCTAAGAACAAGCTGGTTCTAAGAACAAGCTGGTGTTAAGAACAAGACGGTTCTAAGAACGAGCTGGTGTTAAGAACAAGACGGTCATAAGAACGAACCGGTTATAAGAAGAAGCTAATTCTAAGAATAAGACGGTTCTAAGAACGAGCTGTTTCTAAGAACGAGCTGGTTCTAAGAACAACACGGTTCTAAGAAAAAGCTGGTTCTAAGAACAAGACGGTTTTAAAAACGAGCTGGTTTTAAGAACAAGCTGGTTTTAAGAACAAGACGGTTCTAAAAACGAGCTGGTTTTAAGAACAAGCCGGTTCTAAGAGCAAGCCAGTTTTAAGAACACGCTGGTTCTAAGAATAAGCTGGTTCTAAGAGCAAGACGGTTCTAAGAACAAGACGGTTCTAAGAACAAGACGGTTCTAAGAACAAGCCGGTTCTTAGAACACACTGGTTCTAAGAACAAGACGGTTTTAAGAACAAGCTGGTTCTAAGAACAAGACGGTTCTAAGAACAAGACGGTTCTAAAAACGAGCTGGTACTAAAAACGAGCTGGTTCTAAGAACAAGCAGGTTCTAAGAACGAACCGGTTCTGAAAACAAGCTGGTTCTAAGAACGAACCGGTTCTGAAAACAAGCTGGTTCTAAGAACGAACCGGTTCTAAGAACGAACCGGCTGTAAAAACGAACCGGTTCTAAGAACGAGCTGGTTCTAAGAACAAGCTGGTTCTAAGAGCGAGCTGGTTCTAAGAACGAGCTGGTTTTAAGAACGAGCTGGTTCTAAGAACGAGCTGGTTTTAAGAACAAGATGGTTTTAAGATCAAGCTGGTTCTACGAACAAGACGGTTCTAAGAACGAGCTGGTTCTAAGAACGAGCTAGTTCTAAGAACGAGCTGGTTCTAAAAATGAGCTGGTTTTAAGAACAAGCTGGTTCTAAAAACGAGCTGGTGTAAGAACGAGCTGGTTCTAAAAACGAGCTGGTGTAAAAACGAGCTGGTGTAAGAACGAACCATTTCCTAAAACAAACTGGTTCTAAGAACGAACCGATTCTTAGAACAAGCTGGTTCTAAAAACGAGCTGGTTCTAAGAGCAAGCTGGTTCTAAGAACAAGACGGTTCTAAGAACAAGACGGTTCTAAGAACAAGACGGTTCTAAGAACAAGCCGGTTCTAAGAACAAGCCAGTTCTAAAAACAAGCCGGTTCTAAGAACACACTGGTTCTAAGCACAAGACGGTTCTAAGAACAAGCTGGTGCTAAGAACAAGACGGTTTTAAGAACAAGACGGTTCTAAGAACAAGACGGTTCTAAAAACGAGCTGGTACTAAAAACAAGCTGGTTCTAAGAACAAGCCGGTTCTAAGAACAAGCCAGTTCTAAAAACAAGCCGGTTCTAAGAACACACTGGTTCTAAGCACAAGCCGGTTCTAAGAACACACTGGTTCTAAGCACAAGACGGTTCTAAGAACAAGCTGGTTCTAAGAACAAGACGGTTTTAAGAACAAGACGGTTCTAAGAACAAGACGGTTCTAAAAACGAGCTGGTACTAAAAACAAGCTGGTTCTAAGAACGAGCTGGTTCTAAGAACGAACCGATTCTTAGAACAAGCTGGTTCTAAAAACAAGACGGTTCTAAAAACAAGCCGGTTCTAAGAACACGCTGGTTGTAAGAACGAACCGATTCTTAGAACAAGCTGGTTCTAAGAACAAGACGGTTCTAAGAACAAGCCGGTTCTAAGAACAAGCCAGTTCTAAAAACAAGCCGGTTCTAAGAACACACTGGTTCTAAGCACAAGACGGTTCTAAGAACAAGCTGGTTCTAAGAACGAACCGGTTGTAAGAACGAGCTGGTTCTAAGAACGAGCTGGTTTTAAAAACGAGCTGGTTATAAGAACGAGCTGGTTCTACGAACGAGCTGGTTCGAAGAACAAGCTGATTCTAAAAATAAGCTGGTTCTAAGAGCGAGCTGGTCCTAAGAACGAGCTGGTTCTAAGAACAAGCTGGTTCTAAGAACGAGCTGGTTCTAAGAACGAGCTGGTTCTAAGAACAAGCTGGTTCTAAGAACAAGCTGGTGTTAAGAACAAGACGGTTCTAAGAACGAGCTGGTGTTAAGAACAAGACGGTCATAAGAACGAACCGGTTATAAGAAGAAGCTAATTCTAAGAATAAGACGGTTCTAAGAACGAGCTGTTTCTAAGAACGAGCTGGTTCTAAGAACAACACGGTTCTAAGAAAAAGCTGGTTCTAAGAACAAGACGGTTTTAAAAACGAGCTGGTTTTAAGAACAAGCTGGTTTTAAGAACAAGACGGTTCTAAAAACGAGCTGGTTTTAAGAACAAGCCGGTTCTAAGAGCAAGCCAGTTTTAAGAACACGCTGGTTCTAAGAACAAGCTGGTTCTAAGAACAAGACGGTTCTAAGAACAAGCTGGTTCTAAGAACACGCTGGTTCTAAGAACACGCTGGTTCTAAGAACAAGACGGTTCTAAGAACAAGCTGGCTCTAAGAACAAGCTGGCTCTGAGAACAAGCTGGTTCTAAAAACAAGCTGATTCTAAGAATAAGACGGTTCTAAGAACAAGCTGGTTCTAAGAACAAGACGGTTCTAAAAACGAGCTGGTTTTAAGAACAAGCCGGTTCTAAGAGCAAGCCAGTTTTAAGAACACGCTGGTTCGAAGAACAAGACTGTTCTAAGAACAAGCTGGTTCTAAGAACAAGACGGTTCTAAGAACAAGCTGGTTCTAAGAACACGCTGGTTCTAAGAACACGCTGGTTCTAAGAACAAGACGGTTCTAAGAACAAGCTGGTTCTAAGAACAAGCTGGCTCTGAGAACAAGCTGGCTCTAAGAACAAGCTGGTTCTAAAAACAAGCTGATTCTAAGAACAAGACGGTTCTAAGAACAAGCTGGTTCTAAGAACAAGACGGGTGCAAGAACGAGCTGGTTCTAAGAACAAGCTGCTTCTAAAAACAAAACGGATTTAAGAACAAACTGGTCATAAGAACAAGCTGGTTCTAAGAACAGGCTGGATCTAAGAACGAGCTGGTTCTAAAAACAAGCCGGTTCTAAAAACAAGCCGGTTCTAAGAACACACTGGTTCTAAGAACAAGACGGTTATAAGAACAAGCTGGTTCTAAAAACAAGACGGTTCTAAGAACAAGCTGGTTTTAGGAACAAGCTGGTTCTAAGAACGAGCTGGTTTTAAGAACAGGACGGTTCTAAGAACAAACTGGTTCTAAGAACAAACTGGTTTCAAGAACGAGCTGGTTCTAAGAACAAACTGTTTCTAAGAACGAGCTGGTTCTAAGAACGAACCGGTTCTAAAAACAAGCTGGTTCTAAGAACAAGCTGGTTCTAAGAACGAACCGGTTGTAAGAACGAGCTGGTTCTAAGAACGAGCTGGTTCTAAGAACGAGCTGGTTTTAAAAACGAGCTGGTTATAAGAACGAGCTGGTTCGAAGAACGAGCTGGTTCGAAGAACAAGCTGATTCTAAGAATAAGCTGGTTCTAAGAGCGAGCTGGTCCTAAGAACGAGCTGGTTCTAAGAACAAGCTGGTTCTAAGAACGAGCTGGTTCTAAGAACGAGCTGGTTCTAAGAACAAGCTGGTTCTAAGAACAAGCTGGTGTTAAGAACGAGCTGGTGTTAAGAACAAGACGGTCATAAGAACGAACCGGTTATAAGAAGAAGCTAATTCTAAGAATAAGACGGTTCTAAGAACGAGCTGTTTCTAAGAACGAGCTGGTTCTAAGAACAACACGGTTCTAAGAACACGCTGGTTCTAAGAACAAGGCGGTTCTAAGAACAAGACGGTTCTAAGAACAAGTCGGTTCTAAGAACACGCCGGTTCTAAGAACACGCCAGTTTTAAAAACACGCCGAGACGGTTCTAAGAACACGCTGGTTCTAAGAGCAAGACGGTTCTAAGAACAAGCCGGTTCTAAGAACAAGACGGTTCAAAGAACAAGCTGGTTCTAAGAACAAGACGGTTCTAAGAACAAGCTGGTCCTAAGAACAAGCTGGTTCTAAGAACACGCTGGTTCTAAGAACATGCTGGTTCTAAGAACACGCAGGTTCTAAGAACAAGACGGTTCTAGGAACACGCTGGTTCTAAAAACAAGACGGTTCTGAGAACAAGCTGGTTCTAAGAACACGCTGGTTCTAAAAACAAGATGGTTCTAAGAACAAGCTAGTTCTAAGAACAAAACGGATTTAAGAACAAGCTGGTTCTAAGAACAAGACGGGTGTTAGAACGAGTTAGTTCTAAGAACACGCTGATTCTAAAAACGAGCTGGTTCTAAGAACAAGCTGGTTCTAAGAACACACTGGTGTTAAGAACGAGCTGGTTCTAAGAACACACTGGTGTTAAGAACGAGTTGGTGTTAAGAACAAGACCGTTCTAAGAACAAACTGGTTCTAAGAACGAACTTGTTCTAAGATTAAACTGTTTCTAAGAACGAGCTGGTTCTAAAAACAAGCTGATTCTAAGAACGAACCGGTTCTAAGAGCGAGCTGGTTCTAAGAACAAGCTGGTTTTAAGAACAAGCTGGTTCTAAGAGCGAGCGTGTCCTAAGAACGAGCGTGTCCTAAGAACGAGCTGGTTCTAAGAACGAGCTGGTTCTAAAAGCAAGCTGGTTCTAAAAACGAGCTAGTTCTAAGAACAAGCAGGTTCTAAGAGCAAACCGGTTCTAAAAACAAGCTGGTTTTAAGAATAGACTGGTTCTAAAAAAAAGGCTGGTTCTAAGAACAGGCTAATTCTAAGAACAGGCTGGTTCTAATAACGAATTGGTTCTAAGAACGAACCGGTTCTAAGGACGAGCTAGTTCTAAAGACGAGCTGGTTTCAAGGATAAGCTGGTTCTAAGAACGAGCTGGTTCTAGGAACGAGCTGGTTCTAAGAACGAACCGATTCTTAGAACAAGCTGGTTTTAAAAACGAGCTGGTTCTAAGAGCAAGCTGGCTCTAATAACAAGACCGTTCTAAGAACGAGCTGGTTTTAAGAACAAGCCGGTTCTAAGAACAAGACGGTTCTAAGAACGAGCTGGTTCTAAGAACGAGCTGGTTCTAAGAACAAGACGGTTCTACGAACGAGCTGGCTCTAAGGACAAGCTGGCTCTAAGAACGAGCTGGTTGTAAGAACGAGGTGGTTTTGAGAACGAACCGGTTATAAGAAGAAGCTGGTTCTAAGAACGAGCTGGTTCTAAGAACCGGTTATAAGAAGAAGCTGGTTCTAAGAACGAGCTGGTTCTAAGATCGAACTGGTTCTAAAAATGAGCTGGTTCTAAGAACAAGTTGGTTCTAAGAACGAGCTGGTTCTAAGAACAAGACGGTTTTAGGAACGAGCTGGTTTTGAGAACAAGCTGGTTCTAAGAACACACTGGTGTTAAGAACGAGCTGGTTCTAAGAACACACTGGTGTTAAGAACGAGTTGGTGTTAAGAACAAGACCGTTCTAAGAACAAACTGGTTCTAAGAACGAACTTGTTCTAAGATTAAACTGTTTCTAAGAACGAGCTGGTTCTAAGAACGAGCTGGTTCTAAGAACGAGCTGGTTCTAAGAACGAGCTGATCCTAGAACGAGCTGGTTCAAAGAACGAGCTGGTTCTAAAAATGAGCTGGTTCTAAGAACGAGCTGGTTCTAAGAACAAGCCGGTTCTAAGAACACACTGGTTCTAAGAACAAGACGGTTCTACGAACAAGCTGGTTCTAAGAACAATACGGTTCTAAGAACAAGCTAGTTCTAAGAACAAGACGGATCTAAAAACGAGCTGGTTTTCAGAACAAGCTGGTTCTAAGAACAAGCCGGTTCTAAGAACACACTGGTTCTAAGAACAAGACGGTTCTAAGGACAAGCTGGTTCTAAAAACAAGACGGTTCTAAGAACAAGACGGTTCTAAGAACAAGACGGTTTTAAGAGCAAGCCGGTTCTAAGAGCAAGCCAGTTCTAAGAACACGCTGGTTCGAAGAACAAGACTGTTTTAAAAACAAGCTGGTTCTAAGAACAAGACGGTTCTAAGAACAAGCTGGTTCTAAGAACACGCTGGTTCTAAAACAAGACGGTTCTAAGAACAAGCTGGCTCTAAGAACGAGCTGGCTCTAAGAACAAGCTGGTTCTAAGAACAAGCTGATTCTAAGAACAAGACGGTTCTATGAACAAGCTGGTTCTAAGAACACACTGGTTCTAAGAACAAGCCGGTTCTAATAACAAGCTGGTTCTAAGAACAAGCTGGTTCTAAGAACGAGACGGTTCTAAGAACAAGCTGGTTCTAAAAACAAAACGGTTTTAAGAACAAGCTGGTTTTAAGAACAAGCTGGTCCTAAGAACGAGCTGGTTCTAAAAACAAGCCGGTTCTAAGAACAAGCTGGTTCTAAGAACGAGCTGGTTCTAAAAACAAGCTGGTTCTAAGAACAAGCTGGTTCTAAGAACAAGCTGGTTCTAAGAACAAAACGGTTCTGAGAACGAGCTGGTTCTAAGAACAAGACGATTCTAAGAACAAGCTGGTGTAAGAACAAAACAGTTTTAAGAACGAGGTGGTTCTTACAACAAGCTGGTTCTAAAAACGAGCCGGCCATATATATATATATATATTTTTTTTCTTTTACCATACATATGGTGCAATAAATATATAATGAAAAATCTCTCGAAAAATTTGACTAAGACCAAAGACGAACTGTATAATATTGCAACATGTACTCCTGTAACTTCAATAGCATTAGCACACGTAGTTAGAACGCTTACTAAGCAGTAATACGAACATAGCCTAAAAACAATTACAAGGATATTTATTGAAACGAATAAAGGATAAAACGGCTTAAGTCGTAATCTATGAGCAGCCATAGCTGGAGTTAAAGACAGAACAATATAACAACAACAACAACAACAACAAGGACAATATCAACATCATCATCATCATCATCATCAACAATAACAACAACAATAGGAACTATCTCATTGGTTCTTTTACCAATTGATCAATGTCAATTGATGATTGACGTCAATGATGACGATGACGATGACGGCGGCGGCGGCGTTGCTGCTGCTGGTGATGAGGGTGATGATCATGATGACGATCACACAACGAGGGGACAATGAGGATAACTTGAACGACGAAATTCGATTAGCCCCCACCGTCCCGTGCCATTGTTTCTATCGGCGGAAAACCAGGAAGACAGAGCCAGACAGACCGCTCGTCTTACCGCGCGATCCTCACGCGAGCCGGACCCGGAGTCTGACCAAATGGGCCAGGCGGCAGCAGAGCAGCAGGCGATCGATCCGATACAATCGAATCATGTATTTATCGATTATTGCGTACGCATGCATGCATGCGTGCGTGCGTGCGGCACATAGACGCACATAGGCGACGCCAATACAGACGTGGACCATGAACGACTCGATCCAGTGGAACGACAACGACGACAAATCGGTCGATTGATACGTGTCTATAGGCAAATAGCCGGCTGTTAGCTGGCGAGGTAGCTAGGCTAACTGTCGTGGCTTTCACGCTGCCAACAACAACATCAACAACGACAACAATATTACCGCTCAAACAGCAGCAACAGCAGGAGCAGCGATTAGACCGAACAAGTCAAGGGCAACCGGATGTCTTGCTTGCATGATGAGGAGAGCGATCGAGAGAGAGAGAGAGAGAGAGGGAGAGTGCGACAGAGAAAGAGAGAAAGACGGATAGATACATAAGTAGTAAGGCGGAGGTAGGAAAAGGAAGGCGTTGCTGGCATAAAGTCCTTCAGGGCGACCATTGCAATTCTTTTTTTCCAATAGTGCATTACATAGTACAGCTGCATTCGCGCTGCTTCCTACTTATCGACTCTGGGTGACTGTTGTTCTGTGCGACCAACAACAACAATAACATCAGCAACATCAGCAACAACAACAACAACACGAACGGCAAAAACAGCAAACGACAAAAACAATTACAACAACAGCAAACTACAGCAACGGCAAAGAACAACAATACCAACAAACAGCAGCAAACAACAACATCAGCAACAACAAGTGTAACCGCAAACAACAACAACCGCAACAACAGCTTGAAACAACAACAAGTACAACAGCAAACGACAACAAACAAACACACAACAACAAACTTCTCGGATAAAACGTTGCAACAGAGTACTTCAAGACATCGAATGAACTGCGTGACTAGTCTTGGCGCTGTTGGCTTGTATCAATAGCTAACGGCTGTAAAAATTACAACAAAAACAGCAACAATGGCTATAACAATTGTTAAATCAGCAACCGCAACAACGGCAACGACGATGACAACAACAACAACACTAGCTGTAGCAACATCAGCAACAATAGCAGGCTGCAGTAGGTTCGTGAAAGCGACCGAAAAGCGATAACTACAAAAAAAAACAACAACAAATACAACTATTACCGCTGTGAGACCACCAACAGCAGGATGTAACAATACGAACACGACCATAACAATGACTGCTATCAAACAAAAACGCAGCGAATTAGCAGCAACAACAAAAAATGAAGAAAATAAAGAAAACAGTAAAAGAAAACGACACGAGATAATAAAAAAAAAACCACAAGTCTATTATTGCAAATCCTACGACTCATACAATACATCGGAATGCTTGCAACAGCACAATACCACGAGCTAGGCTAGACAGACCGTGACAACAGTGATCGAAATGATTAAAAATAGTAACTCCAACTTCTAGATAAACAACAGAAAGAGGTAATGACCATGGCAACACTGGCACCCGCAGCAGCAGCAACAACAACAACAATGGCATACGCGTCAACAACAGCAAAAACAACAATGACAAACAACATCAGCGTTGCATACCTCAATCACAACAAGGTCCTTCCCTCCGACCTCGCGTGGGCGCCGTGTCTAGACGAAGCCGCCTCGCATGCGTACAGTGGCAATTCCTATATCAGAGATCGTAGTCACTTTTGTGCCCGGTACAGCACTGCTTCCGGGGCGTTCACGAAGGTTTAGGCAATGCACTTGAGTGAGTATGTATGGAGAAGTGACAGGCACACCGTGTGCCCCTTGTTGCGAAATAAATAGGTTAATTTCACACACACTATTGATATGTATATATATATATATATATATATATATATATATATATATATATATATATATATATATATATATATATATATGAGAGTATCTGACTGTTACTGAGAATACCTCCTAAGATGACAATAAGCTAAATGACACTACTCAGCAAATCATAATGGTTCACACATACACAGGAATAAAGATACTGCCAGCGCAACATAGCTGCAAAAACCGTAAGGGGTTGCTTAATATTATGTCTGCACAACCGGGTGGAAAAAAATAACATTATGAAACACTAAACGAGCATTGTACGAGACAAATTGCTGAGCTTGATGATTTGCTTTGGAACACGGCGTTGCGAAAATTCTCAGCACACATTTAAATATATATATATATATATACCTGCGTGTTCCAAGTGGAAGGTCTAAATTTTGGGATGTACATTAACGGACGCACTATTCAAGAAAAATTTGTATATATACAGAGAGAGAGAAATTGTCAATATTAAGAATTACATATATTTATCTTAGTGTTTTTTTTCCGGTCTTTTCGTTTCCTCCTTCACTAGTACCCAAAATAGAGACGTTAAAACAGGATAAATCAGTCGTTGACTTTGATTTACTTAAATTGAGCGGATCATTTCCCGTAGCAGTCACAGTTGTCAGCGTAGCGCGTATAGCGGACAATTTGTAACAATTTTCTATGCCAATTTGTATTCTTTTGCATTTCTTACTTTTCTACTTTGTTCATGCAAAGAGCTATATATATATATATGAGAAATTAGCAACGTTTTTGCAATGCCGATACGTTTTTTGTTTGCTTTCTGAGAGTGGAAACATTATTTAGATTTCGACGTACTTTTAGCTTATTTCTTTTAGCGGCGGATTCACGCATCGAAGCGTAGCTCCAAAACGTGTTTTTAATGTTTTCTAGCTTCACATCAATGCCTTCAAGCACTGCTTCCCGTGAATCGAACGTATCGAATTCCTATCAAATGTTCTTTCACTTTCGGAAAAAGAAAGCTTTTGCATGGTGCCGGGTTTATTGAGAAAGCTGCGTGCTTCACCGACATGGCTCCCGACGCATAGACGCATAATGCTTCAGTGTCTTCAAGAAGAAGGTGGCGACAGTCACCTTGCCAGTCGATCGTTGGCACTTCACTTTTGTGCGTGGACGCGCTCCAAATCTCATCATCTGTGACGAGTCTCGAGAATAAACACTGGTCGAATTATATCCGAAATTGTCTATCCAGAAAAAAAAACGCATTTTATTCGCCCTGCGACAACTCACGAGGTGTTAACCGGGCACATCTTTTCGTAAGTCTGAGGTGGTCGTGTGGTAGCGCAGGGTCTTGTGGAGGAACTTGGCATCCGAGCCCAAGTCTTCCCTAGCGATGCATATGCTATAGGTGCGTTTTCGTCCATCGCAGCCTGCATACGAGTCACATGTTTTAGGTTCGTTACTATTCTTGGATGCCCTTCACGGGCTGTTTGTCGCAGAAGTTTATTTTCTCTCTGGTTCGAATATATCCGTACTATCCATACACACTCCTTATTGATAAAACTTTATCTCACTTAATAGTCGATCGAAGCTTGTCCTCAAAACACTCGTGTGCATTTTATCTTTCCTAGAAACTGCACAAAAGACTAGTACGCATCTCAATTGTTGGGCTGTTGTGGCACTAACATCTCTATGCCATTTTCTCACACAGGTCTGTCAATGGGAAAATCAACGCAATTTGTTTAGCCACACATCAACAATAATGGCGATATCCGCCAGTGGATTTGATTCTTAACTTACTCATCATTACGCGGAAAAACGCAAACAAATTTTCAGGTCTCTACTGTATATATATATATATATATATATATATATATATATATATATATATATATATATATAATGTATCCTAATAAGATTTGAAAAGCGATATAAGAAATAGTATAGTTTGTTAAAACAAATATTTTATCCAATGGAATATGCTCTCGAAAAAGTCTTGTGTTGGAGTGGGAGTAAACTAGAAAATGCGACGTAGTAGTTTACAAGAGAATTCGCGAAAATTGAAGTATTTTTATTAGCTCTCACTTCCAATGCTTTAAAATCATAACCCTACTACCATTCACAGCGCTAAAAACTAGCACATTCAATAATATACACATTTCCTGACGGCTATTTTGGTAGTAAATCTATGGGGACCCGATCCGTGGTTGCGGAGTTATTAAGGTTTTCCAACGTTACATTTCCACGGATAGAATTATTATCATTATTATGATTAAATGCAACCCAAAAAGGGGATATTTACTTTCAGATAGGCTGTCACAATTGCGCGCTTGGCGGCTACTACGTCATGCAAAAATGTTGTTCACAAAGCTTTTCTTTGCGGTGGCTTTTGCATATAAATTTACACCACCATAGGTGTTGGTTTTACGACCTTGTCAATAACATTTTGTGGTCTTGCCTCGTTCTGACCGATTGTACCAAATCGTTTTGTATCGTTGACTTTTAAAAGCTGTACAACTGCATTACGTTGGAGCTCCTGAGAGACAATATTGCACCTGTTTCCGACACGTTTTAAATATCTGCTGTGTATTGTGGAGACTAGTTTCTTGTCTCTCGCAAGACCTGTGTTCCAAACAGAAGACGTATACAGTATCGCCGGTAATGTATACTATTTGTAGAAACTAACGTAAGGCCTAGCATCAGACAGTATAAACGTCCGCATAATCCAGTTAACTTTTCTGGTAGCGCGGACGACCGTTTCAGTTAAATGTGCGCTATATTTTTGACTAGTACAAATCAAAACACCCAAGTTTTTAGTGATTGTTGCAGCTTGTAGATGCTCACCGCCAAGGGTGTAGAAGTATTAGGATTCACTCTACCAATATACTATTCTACTAAAATACGATATTCGTTCCATCAAAATACTGTTTGTAAGGCCTTGACATCATCATCAAAAATAGTATACAAATTAATATCACTCGCATCGTTTTTCATATGTACATGTTTCGGGACGATGTACTGTAGTAAATAAGGACACAATATGTACATAAGCGGCCCAAATATGGTGTCGTCTTGTGGACAGCCAGAAGTGGTTCGAGCACGGGATGATAGGCAGTCATTACGGTCCACGGTCGCGGAAAGTTCTGCCACGTAAGAATGCAGCTATGCACTCGGCAATTTTTCCACCAACACCATAATTACAGAGGACCTGCACGAGTCACTTTATCGTGTGTGACCGTTTCAAATGCCGACTCGAAGTCAAAATAAATACGACCGAATGGCTTGTTGTCAGTGAGCATCAACGCCCAATCATTTTGAGTTTCAAGGAGCTGCAGGAGCGTGGAGTAACCTGGTCGAAAGGCAAACTGTTCTCTTGAGATGAGTCCCTGAAGATCTGCGTTGTTGTAGATAGCTTCTGCAATTACACCCTCAAAGAGTTTGCTGGCAACTAAAGTAAGCGATACAGGCCGTTGTCGTAAAAGCGTCGTGTATGTGAGCGGTTATATCTAAATGACCATCGGTAATGATTTTGAAGTATTAATTGTAAAAACTTATAATAAAACATCAACAATTTATGCGAATTCCTTTCTACATGACCATGTCTCTAATTTTCTATCAGTTTTTTCTCTTTTTCTTTCTCAATTTCCGGCATCGTGTGCCGGGCACAGATAAAACAGAATTGTCTGACACAACACAACGGCGTGCTTTGTTTCCCTGGAGGAGGACTGGTTGTCTCGCAATTGCACGCATTGTGCTCCTATATCGGACAACAACACCAGTCTCACAAACTTTAGTAACCTCGCTCTTACTTCAACAGAAGGCTTCTTCGAGAGCATGTTCCCTTGGAAAAAATATTGCT
>QVRM01003101.1:0-94142 GCA_003439945.1 Dermanyssus gallinae
TACGAACAACAGAGTTCGCCCCTGCTTAAGCTGATTGCGTAGCTGGACCTCCGGCCGTTGAATATGGTGATTCATATTTTACAACTGTGCCATCTAATATATTAGATTTTTTACTATCCATCTGGTCAGGTGTTGGGATTTATTGTCTCATACAAGTCCGAAGGCCACCTAATAATAGCCTACTTCCTCAAGTAGTTTTTAAGTCATTTTCCTTAATCCACCATTTGCTACTTTCCCGAAAACTGTGCCGCTCAGCATCGTAATCACGACAATAACGCAGTGAAGATCAGCGAATGATGGGCGAAACGATAGACAGCGTACAAGTAGATTTTGCATAAAGCACTAGTCGTTTGTAGGCGTATGCTAAAGGCGCCCGTCAATAATCTACTCAAAGTCCTGTCTTATGGTAATAAGTCCCAAGTCAAATCATGACAAAAAGTTGACAGCTGCAGAAGCTTGTCTGACGGATAACCGAAATGGAAGCAATGAAAACGGCTTGGAGTAACGGCACCTCTCATTGCTGCATTTTCAGAGACCTTCACTCGGCTTCTCAGTAAAGTAGTGTGACGCCGTTGACTGACTGAAGGCTTCAACACACCAAGTCTCTCGTTTCGCTAGCCCATACACGTCGAATGATCGTCAGATGCAAGGCTAGAAGTAACGAAAGTAGTAGTAGTACTTGTAGTAGTAAATACATTTGGCTTCAATCAGTTATTCATAGACGACTGTTCGAGGTACGGGTGGCGTATGCAGCTAGCGGCAATAGGCGGGGGAAGGGGGGTTGGGGAACCCTGAGGAATAGGCGCTGCGGCCGGCAAGCAACACAGCCCGGTGAAAGCTGACGAAGCCGCGGAAAGAAAACGGGAAGAACCGGCGGGAGAGGATACTACCTGCGAGGCACGAAGTGCAGTGTGTTTGGTGGGCGGCTAGGATGTTCGAGTAAGGGCGAAGATCGAGGTGAGCGCTGAGCTAGACAAATGCCGAGAGGCAGCCGCCGAGTAAAGTCACGGAGCAACCAGAATAGCTGCAACTTTTTACTGCTGGCTCTTTGGTATCGCTCTCTTTGACCGATCCGCTGTTCGTCCGTTGCAAGTGGCCCCTAACCGCCTGCTGCTGCTGCATCCCGTTCACGTCCCATCAATACAACCAGTTTGTTGTTGTTGTTGTTGTGTGTTGTTGTGCTTGTCCGTCGGTGTATCTTCCTTGTCGTTTTCTTCGCTACCTTATTGTTTTCCTTGTCTTATTCTGCTGCTTCCTCTACTTTTATATCTTCTCTTCTTTCTTCTCCTTTGTCTTTGGCGTCGGGCTTGCTTGTTTCGTTTTGAATAGCTAGAGTCGTTTTTGTGCCTGATTCCGCCCAGAGTAGCGAGCCCTTCCAGGTCGCCGTTGCCTTTCGCTTCTGTTTGGCCTCTCGACTAAGACCAGCAGACAGTTTCTTTCAACTGCTGAAAATATGGGCCGAATGAAGGCCGCAAGGATCTGTCGGCGAAGTAACGTGAGTGGCGCCCATCGCTGTAGCAACACGACAACATGTGATTTCTCGTGCCAATCACTGGAGCTCTGTTCTGGTCGCGAAACTCAGCGAGGGCGGTCTGCGTTGATCCAACTGTCGGCCGAGGGGACCGCGATGGCAAAGACAAGCTGCTTTGTTTCGGAAACCAAGCCCAGGCAGCAGGAAAGGTCAATATCGACCGCCCCGCGCTCTCTCAAACCATTAGTACCAATATGGAAAACGCAGTTTGAGTCCAAAACAAATATTTTACCTCAATATTAGGAAATGATTACAGGGTCTGCCGGAGTTTATCATCAAACTGCTGTAGCAGGTCATTCCAGCCTCTGAAAGCTTGCTAACATCAGATTTAATTCTTTCTTTCGATGGCGCATTCAGTAGTTCCAATTTGTCTTTGGTTACCGTTTTGATGTTTGGAAGCTGCTCCCTCACCAACGGTATTGACTCCGTGTGAGTATTCTAGAAGAGCAAGAATACCTCAGACATGTCGTCATTCAGGCGAAATCCTGAACCAGCCGCCTCGACTGCTGTGACTCTTTTGATGCCCTCAGTGAACGTCAGGCTATTGCTGGATAACGTGGCGCCGTCGAAATACCACTATGCCGCAGTTCCGACACTAGCTTGGTATAGAGTTTAGAGAAGCCGACGCAGAAGAATGTTGGACCGTAAAGGTCCCCTAGGTGCATGCCACAGCATGATTGCATGGTTTCTGTTTGATAGAAGAGATTGCTTGGAAACTGGTACATCTGATAAATAGTTGGGAAATAACCCGGCATTTTGAACCTCACAGTGCTTAACATGTGGTCGCGGGACATTAAGTTAAAGGCATTTTAGATGTTCAGCCTGACCAAAACGCCTTTCTGGTTACAGTAGGTCTCGAGAAAGCCCCTTGTAGCGTGTACCTTGCTTCAGCGCAAATCCTGACTGTGCCAAACAAGCTGCATCGGATACACGAACTCTAAAGTACTCGGCATTAGCATCCTGACCAGAATATTTCCCACCATTTACCGTCATCTAAAGCCAAGAACGATCGGCCGAATAGCGTCGAACTTCATGCACAAGGCGATGAGATTTGCAAAATAAGAAATCGGAAATATGACTCGGACAAACGTCAGTTAATCACTAGGGCGATAAATTGTACTATGGCTTGCGGAAGTGGGGCGCTCTTGTCCTCTTGGGTATCTATGAGATCTGTCAGGTGGCGGGGCTATAGGTTTCTCGGGTCGCCGGAAAGGCAGGTAGGATTTCTGTTGATGGCTTTACGGATCTTAGTTGATGCAATAGCGATTTCTGGTTTACTGGCGCTGATACCGACAGAAGCGACGAGTTCGATGGGTGTTGGGGTGCTTCCTCTATAAAAGTGTGGCAAGTTTGTGAATCGAGAAGGGCAATGAATGGTATCGGTTGAAAGCAGCGCTCTGGCAGCTGTCGACACGTCGTCTTAAGCGAGTTTTGATTCCGCGTCTAGTGCTATACGACGGTGATAACAGTTCTAGTGTGAGGATTTTCTGAAATGGACACGCCTCTCTGAGAGCGAAGCCTTCGTTTGTTCCGCGATGCTGCATCGTCGGTAAAGTCAATAACCTCTCTCAACATTTCCGGCTCCGTGAATGACTGACACCGTTAGTGGGATTTGTTAGCTCGACAAAAATATTGACCTATAATTGGTTTGCAAAATCAACATGAGGCGTAATTTCAGAAACGTTTGCTATAATCACAATCAACCCGGGAGTAGCGATGACAGTACGAAGTTGTAACACGGGTTAGCGCTGTTGTGGATTACGGAACAAGGCCGGTTGCCATGACAATGCCCCGTTCTAACATTTTAAAGCATATCCTAACCGCTGGCGCCAGTCTACGATGATTAGACTCCGTTAAGTTTCTTTTTAAGCCATTTGATTTAATGAGGCCGGCATTCCGTCCAATGACTGCAAACAGGACACCTCTCTCATCTTTGTCCTTTGCCACAATAACGAGTCGGCCACTTCGGGTATACCATGACTCTTTTACTTATTGTTTTATGAAGCCGACAAGAGCATCGCGTACAAGAGGGCAACTGATAAAAAGGTAAAACAAGAAGACGATATTGCTACTATGGTGATGGGGACGATTTAAATGAGGACGACGATGGTATATATTACATAATGATATTATGTAACATATAGTGCTGATGGGGTGTTGATGATAACAGAGAGTTTTAATGGCGACACGGGCGCTGACAAAAAATGATAAAGTTAAGTGCTGATGATAATGATAATTGTTCCAGTAGAAATAATATTTGTTCTGCACGTATAGTTTTTGCGCACCAGATTAAGCAGCACGTGTCCCTGCTGACCTGCTGGTTGCGGGTGGCAAGTCTCTCGAAACTGTGTCGAGCCCGGTGGCGTGGTGCATTCGCCTGCGCCTCGCGACCGGAGGAGACACATAAATGTGCGGGTTTGAGCCCCACCGTTGCACAATTGTATGCATGGGGGTCGGTCTATGAAACAATGCGAAATGTAGTCCCGTGCAGATAAATCTTGGCTGAGGGTCAGGCTGAAGTGTTTAGATTGAGCAGCAAAGTTTCACGCTAGTCAACTCCTCTAGTCCCAAGGGTTGCCAAGCTCGCGGATCTCTATGGAATTCTACGCGAAATTCCAACTTTTCGATACTACTCTTCCTACTCTTCGATAATCATACACGAACATTGTCCGCAGCGTTGAAGTAAAAAAAAATGAGAAATGCATTTTACACTGCACACTCAGTATGAGTGAAATAAATTTGATAATGAACTACATTTTTAATCCTTTTGTATTAAGATGCTCACTTTTTACTCGCACATCAAAACGCGGTAAATAATAGTTGCACTCACAAGCTGGTGATAGTCATCGTGTGTCGTTGCTCTTAACTAAGTTGAGTGTGACGAAAGACTAACAGTATTCGGTTCGATATTACATCTTTCACAGAGCAGGAATATTCTCTAAATCACACTTACGTCTAGATGACAGACTAATTTATATACCTTTGGATCCATAATGATAAAACAACGCAATAGCATATTTACAAGTACAGAAGTTGATTTATTTAGATTTATAGCATGTACAGAAACGTTATTAAAAGCATTATTCCTAACACGCATCGCACTCTCACACTCGAGCGAAGAACTACAGCAATATGTCACTCGTATCGTAGGCCCCGACGGTGAAGTAAAAGTAACAAAACTGACTGGGTTAAACCAAGCATATTACAACAGTTTTCATGTTCAGGTCAGAGAGGAGAAATTCCAGGAGATACTTGATCCCGCGGTTTGGCCAGAAGGCAGCCGCTTCCGCCCCTATCGTGGCCAACTAAAACCATATAGAATATACAACGTAAGAGAAGGGGGGTCGGGCATAGGAGAAAAACGGAGCAGGCTAGACGAGTCCTTGCAGCACTCTCCGATGTGACTGGACTCCCGATTAAATAACTCGCCAAGACAAAGAGGTCGGTCGAGGTGCCTCTTATGGAACGTAGGGTCGTTGGCATCACTGTACGAGACGTCAGGTGAAAACGAATTTAGTGAGCCAGATATTATGTTTTTAACAGAGACTTTTTAACCGACATGACACGCATTACATTTCCAAATCATAAGGCGTTCCACGGGCTAGCGCTGAAATCACAGGGATATGGACGACCAAAATGGGGTGTGACAATAGCAGTTCGGACATCAGAGTGGGCTCGTTAAGCTAAATGCACCGCCCGCCAGGTCATTGTAGAACTTTGTGACTATTATTTAGTGTGTATATATAGCCCACCCGACAAGAAGACTGTAGAGATAATACAAGATATTGGTGATTGTCTAAGTTATTGCAAAGACTCGCGTAAAAACGTTATAATAGCAGGAGACCTAAACGTCAACTTGTTAAGAGATGACGTGCGCCAAACGGAGTTTATGGTAGGTATACATGAAATTGGATTGAACATAGAGAACACCCTTACAAACCCAACTTACATTTGCTGGAACGGCAACAGCATAGTAGATGTTGTACTATCTACAAGCCGCCAGCCAGGAAACAATAATACGCAATTTTAGGTCCATTGCCTCAGCACATCGCAAGCACTGCAAAGTGACATTAGACCTATTACGCCCCGAACCTCACAATACAATCAAAGATCAACAACAGCTTACTCGAATACTGAACACAAACGCACTAGAACAGGCCCTTAAATCTACAATATACATGTGATATTGACAACGCAGAATATAATCTTAGATGGGCAATTTTGCAAGCAACCAGGCCCAGAAAGGAAATGAAACCGAGGTTACACAAACCTTGGTTTAATGAAGAATGCAAGTACATGAAACATATTATATGTACACATAATGACATGAGCCAATTAGGTTTACAAGTGTTAGCTCACCTAAAAAGAGTATTTAAGGCCATTAAGAAAGCAAAGAGGCTCCGATACGAAGAAAACCAGAGAATGCGTCTCATACAAGACAGCGTATACAGGCCGTGGCTTCTCCTCCCCACACGTCCGGCCCCAGGTAATCCACTAATTAATGACATCGAATGGACGACACATTTCACAAATTTTCTCAGCGGTGAGATGACTCTCCCAATGAGAGACCCCGGATCTGAGTTCATCCCTTTTACGGAAGCCGAAGTAAGACTAGCAGTTACATCAAAGCAAAACAACAGGTCAGCGGGGCCAGACCAAATCGTGTACGAGCACTTAAAGCGCAACATAAGTATGTTATGCTCCCCATTAACAAACTATACAATATGTGCCTACCCGAGGGTAAAATACCAGATGAGTGGAGAAAAAGCTACCTGTAACCTATATATAAGGGCAAAGGAGATGCTACAGACCCAAAATCATACCGAGGCATCTCCTTAACAAGCGTGATATTTAAAGTGCTCACTTCGCTCATCGCCTCGAGGCTCTACGAGCGCACAATCGATGAACTCCCAACAGAACAACACGGATTTCTTCGAAAACGCTCAACTGCAGACGCTTTGAAGTTTGTACTGGACCATGTAGAAGAACGGAAGGCTCAAGGGGAAATGACTTACGCAGCATTTGTTGACTTTAAAAACCGCCTTTGACTCCGTACCCAGGGATCGCCTTTTGCAAGTTATTCACAGCAGATACGCAATTACGGGCCCGATGTACAACCTCTTACATGACATGTTAGCTTATAACCACATCTTTATTAAAAACGGCGACCATTACGTCAGGAACCCAATCATACAGAGAACCGGTGTCGCTCAGGGAGACTCTATAAGTCCGTTCCTATTCATCCTATACGTGGCAGGTCTGACGGAAATTCTACGAAAAGTAAAAGCACCACATGCATTCTATGCTGATGACCTAGTCGTTCTTGCAAAATCCCGAGACCACTTACAGTTTTACGTCAGCGAATCGGCAAAGTGGTGCAATGAGAATAGACTGACAATAAATATAAACAAGACAAAAGTCCTACGTTTCAGTCGCGGAGGAGCATATGCTACCGCAGATCGCCATATAAAGATAAACGGCGCCCCTGTAGAGTTAGTAAGTTACTTCCCATACTTGGGAGTGACGCTAACTTCAAGGCTCTCGTTTGGAAGGCACATAGAAGAAAAACGGGCCAAAGCAACGGCAGCTACGATGCTTATTGGAGAACTTCGTGACACTGATCTAAAAATCGCCGTCAACCTTTTTAGAATAAAAATTGCACCGATAGTTCGATATAGCTTACAAGTGATTGCGCCTCACCTTAAGCTGACAGACCTCAAAAACATCGACCGAGTTAAGAACTGCTTTATACAACGTGCACTTGGACTACCTAGGAATGCATCGGCGACACTAGCGTTAGAACTATGTCGAGAGAGAACCTTTACGGAGGACCTCATATCTGACGGAATACCATTCAGTGCAGATGCCTTGGGCCAATACCTAGTGTTTAGAGAAGAAAGGAATATTAATTTTGTAATACAGAACTATACAGAGGGACCAGCGTTCTCCACAGATAAGTGGAAAAAGGCTCTACAAACAAATCGGACACTGTTGTGTAGGATAACCTGGCATGGTTATCACCATTATATATGTCTGAACGGAGCGTGTTATGAAATTGACGAATGTGTGTGCAAATTTTGCGGAGAATGTAACATCAACCGCTACCACTTGACCCGATGCGCGTCAATCGACGCACAATCACTGCAGGAACGTGTGAAATACCTGCTTAGTTGTAACAGTGAATTATAAGACATGCAAACCACTTGTAACTACCAATGATATGGTGAATAAACTGAACTGAATGTTAAAAAAAGGTATTTTACACTTGACTGAATATAAGATTTTATGTCTAAAGCAAATATTATGTTTAGCAATGGAGAGACGCAGCTCCCCTGTGGGACGCCAGACGATGGTAGTCGTAGTTCACTAGAATTCCAAAAAAAATTATGTCCGTGGGTGGACCTAGAACGTCTTTATCTTGACAACAACAAGTTCTGTGAGAGCTTATCAAACGCACTGTTCTGGTCAAATATATACTTTGAATGGCCTTGTTGGCGGCTAGGTACAGCGGCCAATCGTTTTCCATTTCGAAAAGTTGCGTGCACATAGAGCGTAGATTTGACACATTCCAGAACAAACGTGCTGGAATCTGTCAAACAGATTATTCTCGGACATATAATTGGTTATGTACTACTGCCCATTCGAATTCTACTACTAGTATTCTTTCGAAAATCGTGCAGGCCATGGAACATCACGACACTGGACGATAAAAAAAATTGCTTCAAAGGCTCCTCTAAAAATTGCAATTTTTTTATATAGTGTGTCTGCATTTGCGTTTCAGACATAAGCGGTGTCTCGTTCGATAGACGAGCCGCGGTAGGTACTAATATCACAAAACGTCGATATAAATGGGGCAGAGGTTACTGGGACAGGGCTGAAGATAGATAAAAACGGAGATTATATTTATCGTATAGTAGGTAGCAAAACAGGAACCCACTAAAAGCGCAAACTATCAAGCTTCCTACTAGCTTGTTGACCACATGAGGAGGCTTCGATTAGAACTCGACAGCACCGCGTGAACGTCATAGCAGTTCAAAAATAATACGCTTTAGTCGACCAGATTGAAGTATTCGGCCATTATCTCAATATTCACTTTAAAATAAATTGAACTCATATAAAAATTGAACTACTTCAAGGACGTCCGTTTTGATACTGAACGATACGATATTGTGGTGGCTGACTATGGGGTCGCAGATGTTAGCGTTGTTAGAGGCGTCATAATGAGTGGTCAGGAGAATAACGAGGGTGAAGCTGGTTTAATCCGTGGAACTATCGATAAGACGGATTAGGTTGTTCTCAACGCTGCAGTTGACGAAAACGCTTCCATTAATTTAGTACTAGAGGTTTCCGCAATAGTCCAGTCGATTTGAGGTAGGTAAGGTCTCCAATCTTAGTTATAAGATTTGAGTTAGTCTGCTTCTGGCATTCGATTCGTGCGGCCACGTCGTGTTTTGCTCCGTGTTCATTAGCTGAAAGGTGCGGGAACCTGAGGCCCTTAGCGGGCTGACCAATTGCACCTGGAAGTTAACCCGGTGAAGAATCCGGCGTGACATTCAAAAAGCTGCAAAAGACACCGTGAAACTGTTTTTTGACGCAAAGTTTACGCAGCGAGTTCGAGCGTTCGATTTCGAACGTTTGAGAACGACCGGTGCTACCGGCTCGCTTATTTACAAGTAGTGGCATTAGCTGACTAGCGCAGTTAGGCCAGTGTATATAATTCTGTATATACACCCTGCAAGTGTACATAGTTCGTGCTGCCGCGGTGCTTTCGTGTATATAACGCGCTCGATATATATATGTATATACTAGTGTGTATATTTGCCACACACCACAAGCAGTGGTTAGAGGTGGTAATAGACACTGTGCGAGTAATAGCCGGCGGTGCAGGGGCAACGCCTCGGACTTCGATCAAGTAGAACGAAGTACAAATCCCAGCGTTTTTTTTAAGTATTAATATTTATTTATTTTATCCCTCTTTTATTAATTCAATTTAATTATTTTTATTTATTTACTTACTTCGGCGATGTTCCGTTCGCCCCCAAAGGACCATGGTAAGCTCGGGCGCGTGGCCCCCCAAACTATCGCCGAAGAGGAGGATGGCGGGCCCTCAACGGCACTCCCTGGTGGCCTTTCCGACGTCGCGGAACTGACAAGAGAGCTCTGCGCCTATGTCAGCGGACGAAAAACTCTAGATACGGCCGTGAAGATTCTGGTGGAGCAACTCCGGGCGGCTGTAGAGAGAAGAGGGCTCAAGTGGCCCTTAACAGGCCAGAAGGAACGAACGCAGGCACACAAACGGAAAACAATATATCGGACTCAGGATGCCAATGCACCCCAGAAGGCTTTGCCCTGGAAAGGCAGGCCGAAAAGATCAATAAAATGATCGAGGGCTGCGACACCGAAGAGGATCTCAAAAGCCTCCTCTCAGAAGACTGGCCTTCAGCTGTCTACACGAGGGTGACAACCCTCGGAGCCAGCATAACAAGGAATAGTCCCCTCCGGGTGCTTGTGGCCAGGGAGGGGGACGCATCCGACAGTGCCACTTGGAGGAACATGGCCTGCCAGTTCCAGGGCATTGCCGGGGAAGCCGGAAACAAGGCAGGCGTGGTACTGTCCCGCCGAATAACTTAATAATACTTAAAATAAAGGAAGGAAAGACCTACGCAGAGACCATTAGGGATCTTAGGGCCAAGGTGGACCCCGGCTTCTTCAAGGTCTCGGTCAAACGGGCACAACACCTTCCCAGCGGGGACGTGAGACTTGTAGTGACGGAGGCGGCGCCAGGAGGGGCCAGCGCATTCCTCGGTGCCCTTCAGGCGGCCGGGAAGGGCGAGGCAAGCCTCGATCGGTTCTCCCTCAAGCGTCTGATTGTCAGAGACATCATGGATGGGACAACGGCAAAGGAAGTCAAGGAGGCGCTCCGCAGAGGAACTCGATTTGACGGGCCACTAATGGTGGACCTCCCTCGAAAGGGGGCTACCGGAAGATGGTCGGCGCTCGTCCGTGTGGCGCCGCCCGATGCCCGTCGAGCGCTGGACCTGAAGCGGGTCCAACTGGGATGGCTATCCTGCCCCATTGTGGAATGGATCACCGTCCCTACGTGCCAGAAGTGCTAGCGAGTAGGGCACACAACCACTTCGTGCACATTTGAAGCGGCGACCTCCAGGCGCTGCCACAAATGCGGGGTACTGGGGCACCTGTCGAGGGAATGCACTCAAAACGCCAAATGCTACAACTGCGGCGAGGAGGGGCACGCGGCCAACGCCGCTGCTTGCCCTACGTACAGAGCCCAACTTGCAGAGCTTCGCCGCGGCGGCAACCAGTCTGGCAACCGAGGCAGGCTGCCGCCTTCCTCGACAGGGTCTGCGCCCGACCAAAGCACGGTGCTCCCCACAGCAGGAGACCATCCCAGAGGCGCTCAGGACCAGGACGGGTTCACCCTGGTAACGCAAAGGAGTCGAAAGAGGGGGCAACCATCTCCTCCCATAGACTCCCGATCCACAAAGCAGTCAAACACGGGCGAATCTTAAACAACGTATATGACAACTACTCTTAAAGCATTACAGCTGAACTGCAACCGGAGCATGGGTGCCCACAACATGCTCCAGGAAATTAGTAGCACGTCTGGGACAGATCTGCTACTTCTCAGTGAGCCCAACGTCCGGTGGGCGAAAAACGGCACCCCGGACCTTTTTACAGAAGCAAACAATTTGACAAGCATTTTATTAGACAACCGCTGTCGCCTCCGGGTTTCCGGACACGGCAGCGGGTACGGTTTTACTTGGGTGGATCTAACGGGCGTTGGGCGGTTTTATTCCTGCTACTGCAGTCCCAACGCCCCTCTCGAAGACTTTCATAGGTTCTTAGACAACTTGACAGAGTCTTCTAACCGAAGCGACGTGCCACTTCTAGTCTTAACCGGATATTTTAACGCAGCTTCCACTACATGGGGCTCTACGGCCACCAACCGAAGAGGACACGCCGTCCTCGAGTGGCTGGCGGCGGAGGACCTAGTTGTTCTTAACACGGGCACGCCCACCTTCCACAGAGCTGGGCACACCCCGTGCATCGATCTTACAATAACAAGAAGAAGGGAAGCACATAGGGTTTTAAACTGGAAGGTTTTAATAGACGAGGAATCTCTAAGTGACCATCATATACTTGAGTTTTACGTGACCATCTCCCGCGAGGGACCGCCCACAACGCTTCGTCCTACAACCAGGCGCCAGGGGGTCAACGAGGTCCGGGAGTCCCTTAGGACCCTTATCAACCAGGACGGGATGCCAACAACACCCGCGGGCCTCAAAAACCTCCTCAAGGCCGTCTGTAGAGTCGTCACGGGCCGCGGAGCACACCGGTTGCATCGAAGGACCCCGAAGAACTGGTGGACGAGCGAAATAGGAGGCCTCAGGAAAAGGTGCATCCGGGCACGGCGTCTCCTCACTCGCGCTCGGCGAGCCGCGCCTGAGGGGCAAGCTGCCCTGCAACATGGCGCGGAATATATAAGGCTGCGAGCCTGCCTGCGTAGGAAAATCTCCAGGAGCAAGGAACGCTCCTGGAGAGCCTTTCTCGAAGAGCTGGAGGACGACCCATGGGGCCGCCCGTATAAAATGGTGCAGGGTTTTCCCCCCTTCAAACGAAGGCTGGAGCTTACGTCGGAGGAAACCCGGGAAGCAGTCACGGCACTCTTCCCGCGGCACCCGCCCTTTGACCGAACCCCGTACTTAGAAGACACAGGGGAGTCTAAGGACAGCATACCAGAGGTAACCCCGCACGAAGTTCTCGCAGTGGGGGAACGCCTCAAGTCGGGAAAGGCACCAGGCCTAGACGGGATCCCCGTCCTCGCGGTTAAGCTCCTGCTGAAGGAATACCCAGAGGCGGTGGCCGCCGCGGCGACGGAGATGCTTCGAACGGGCTTGTTCCCTACCGCATGGAAGGCCGCGGACCTCGTGCTAATACCTAAGGGCCCCGGCTCGTACCGGCCCATATGCCTTCTCGGCTCCCTGGCCAAGGCCTTCGAGTCCATCGTAGAGGCACGACTCCGAGAGTTCGCGGAGGAGAACGGCCTCCTTTCCGAGGCCCAATATGGGTTTCGTAAAGGTCGCTTCACCATTGCAGCGATAAAGAAAATCCAACTAAAGGCCGAAAGCATTCGCGACTCCCCGCCCGGACGCCGAGATCTATTTTTAGCAATACTACTGGACGTGAAGAACGCTTTTAATAGCCTCCCGTGGAGAGTCATCCTCGATACTCTCCACAGGAAAAGGGTGCCCTTTTACTTAAGACGGATTTTATCGAGCTACCTACACGACAGGATTATCCACTCACACGACCAAACTTTTAACATGACCGCAGGGGTGCCGCAGGGCTCAATACTAGGCCCCCTGCTATGGAACATCACGTACGATGACGTGCTGCGGCTGGGGGATCTCCCACCCGAACTCCTCGCCTACGCTGACGACCTGATCCTCACCGTCCAGGCCCGAACAATGGGCCAGCTTGAGGCGCGTGCGAATGAAGCCCTCTTCGACATAGCGCACTGGATGCAATAACGGGGCTTACCCTGGCCCCCGCTAAAAGCGAAGCTATTCTCCTGGTGGGTCGGATGGGCTTGCCCCCGCCGCACCTTGTCCTGGAGGACCAGGAGATTGCTGTAGTCAATACTACAAAGTACCTCGGGGTCTTCCTGGACCGGGGCCTCCGGGGTACTGAACACCTACGGCGGGCGTCAGAAAGGGCATTGAAGATCGGCGATAGTTTTGCGCGCCTCATGCCAAACACATACGGCCCTAAACAAACAAGAAGAAGGATTATTACGTCCGTGGCCGAGTCAGTCGCCTTATACGGGGCTCCGGCCTGGCCTACCAACGCTCTGAAGACTAAGGCAAATAGAACCCGCTTACGGCGGGCTCAACGGGTCGGAGCGTTTAGGGTCACCATGGCGTACCGCACGGTTAGCACAGCGGCAGCGCTCGTGCTCGCGGGCACTATCCCATGGGACCTGAAGGCAGAAGAGCGCCGCCGCCTGTGGGGCGACCAGAGCCTTAAGAAGGAAGAGGCACGGCAACACACACTGCAGCTATGGCAGGGGGAGTGGGATGGCCTGGCGGAGGGGGACCCAGGTGCCAGTCTCCGCAAGCTGGTCTCTAACATCAAGGACTGGCTGTACCGGCCCGGTGGGGAGCTCACCTTCCACACCACCCAGATTTTGACGGGGCACGGCGACTTTCAGTCGTACCTATTCAGGATCGGAAACGCCCCCAGCCCCAAGTGCGTTCACTGCGGCAATGGACTCGAGGACACTCCAGAGCACACAGCTCTGGCGTGTCCCGCATGGGTGGAGCAGCGTCACCCCTTGAGGACTTTAATGAATACGCACATTTTTAATCTACGCGACGTCGTTCTGAAGATGACAGAATCCCTGGAACACTGGAACTTGACAACAGCGGTTTTTAACAAGATTTTACAAGCTAAGACATCGGCCAACAAGCTGCGACTTTTGCGATTCCCTGCGGCTCCCAGGGACAACTTTCGCCAGGAGTAAGAAGACTCGCCCCCGCTGACTGTTTCATGCATGCGCAAGCAGTTCCCGGTTAGTTGGGGGACGGGGACATGACTGGTTTTTAGTGGGTTGGAGCCCCACACTACCGGCCCACACTTGCAGGGACTCCCTGCAGTGGTGTCCGTGTGTGCAACCGCATTTTCCAGTTAGTACTCTTAAAAAAAAAATCTCTCCAATAATGGTCACGGGTCCGTTAAACTGACAGTAAAAATGAACACCGCGTCGCAGCGTTTGTTGATTTGTTGCGTCCAGCAGAGACTATCACCAGAGTTAGATGCTTAGAAACAACAAAATTGTTGTGCGGAGTGAGTAAATCGACTACGATGGTAATCATACCGGGTATATCGAAACCGGGACATGGAAAAATATTGTTAAGAGAGAGCTTGGCGTCCGTTAGGGTCTAATTGAATCAACCGGCACACAGAAAAATCAGATTAACATTGTTGGGCTCACTGTAGGAGATCACACAATCAACTGCATCTTGTTTTGCCGTCGAACGAGTACTTAGATTTATATGGTTTCAATGACTACCATTTGCCCCAATGTGGTCTCGTTTGGGGCACCTGATTAGGCTTAGCAGGGGGAGGAGCTACCGTTGTAAGTGACAATGGCGGCAACACCATTGCATTTTACCGTCACGTCCTCGTGCCGCAGAGGAAAGGACTTTATGGCAGACCCCGACGCCTAGAAATTAGAGTCGAGCACTATTCTATTGTCTTCATCTTGCAGGAATAGGCAAAACGACGAGTATGTATTGCACTTAGAGAGTAGTTTTCAGGCTGATAGCTAGGCTTCAGGTTTGGTCGCGCTGTTCCGATGGATGCCCGAGGCCGTGATGCCGGGGGCAATCGGAGAGATGAATACACGCTTCCTGCTGTTCCGGACAACGGTGAGAATCTGAATATCGGCCGCAGAGACCGGTCGATAACAGTAGCGCGATGATTGCTCTCAGCCGCTTGATCGTAAGCGAACGTTCTCTGCTATGGCTGTGTGTGTGTGGTTGAGCGCGCCAGACTTCGGAAAACATGATTTGAGACGCATGATTGGCGTGGCCTGAAGCAATTGTAGTGAAGCTAACTCAGGGCGGTGGTTCTAGGCTTGACTTGCACTCGGCCAGCTCAGATCCGATATTAATAATATAACAAAATGGATAGAGTACGGACCCTTGCGGTATCCCGGTTTCTCTTGAGACCCTCTCTGATAGACCGTTTGTTACCTACCATTAGTAATACTTTATTTTGAAGAAACTATGCAAACCGCAGAAAGTGTTCATATCTACAGCCAAATAGCACAGACCTATACTCGAAAAAATCGCAAGTCGTTAACTAAGTACTACTAACCAAGTCAGGTCTTCCATTTTTTGCAAATCATCGTTGAACAGTTACCGGTAGGGTGCTTTTGCTTGGAGGTCACGCACGCCAGATTCTGCGTATTAGCACCTGCATCACTGAAATTTAGGATGTTTGATCGCAATGAAATCAAGCGAGCAGCATTCGATCTTATCGGCAGACGTAGAGTCGTTGCAAAATGCACAATTGAGAGCTATTATTTTGGCACTGAGTCAGTTGACGCAGGCAATACAGTCGGGCCAAACAGCTGCAGGACAAGCCAAAAATAGTCAGCGTGCAACACACAAAAACCGATTAAATAAACCAAACGCACATAACTCTATATGGTGTCAGTGCGGAGCGGTCACAATACACGTCCGCTCACTGCGGAGGCGATTGATCTCGATCAGTCAGTGCGAACCAAATCTATGGAGTTTGTGGATTTTATCTTAATATCTTGTCGGTTTTATTGTCATGTTATTAGTTGCGCGCTCCGCCACCGCCACATTGTAGGCTAAAATAAAAGCCTGCCTTTCCTGGGAAAGCCACTCAGGACAAATGATGTATACTCTCGAGTGTATGTGCAAGTACCCAATAAACTATGTCATGCATTCACTCTTCTTTCATAGCAATTTGTACAGCTCAACTGACTTGACGCACGGTCTCCAAATAGAAATTTCCAGATTTCACGTTGTCAGTCCCGCCATCTGGGGCTTGGAACTTAGAAAGTCTAAGAAATTCATAATATTAATAGTCAGCGATGGAGTGGTAGTGAGAGCCGTTGTTGACTGAGCTTTCTCTTAGGAAGAGGAATGTCAGCTCCTGCGACACAGTCCTTGTGACTTCGACGACATGGCTCTAAAGGAAGCCACCTTCTGAGTTTTATTGATTAGGTTTTGTCGACAAGTTGAATCTTCTGTCACCTGAAGTACATTTCAGATACCAAATATGACAAATGTCTCAAAAACGAAGGCGTGGGCCTTGAGAAGTTTTGGCACCAGTGTCTCGAAAACACTTCCGACACTAAATGTGATTTGCGTTTTATGGACTCTAAGATCAAATGTGGGTCTGGAGAACTTCTGACACCAAATCTGGCGTGGGTCTTGAACACTTCTGATTCTAACCGTGAATCTTGAGAATTTCCGATACCAAAAGCTACTTAGGCGCCACTATATTGGTTCAGAGTTAAAAACATAAACTTAAAGGTTTATCTATATTGTGAGCTAAACCCCGGATATTTATCCACACTGCTCATATATGTCGTTAACCTTGTACAATTTTTTACTTTATAATTAAACTTGTTTGAACTTCTAGTGATAAAATAGTTTTAGTCAGGGGGATTAACAGCTCGTCAACGTTCGGCCGATTGCCTTGGTGAGATTTAGCGAGTTTTCCAGTTGCTGATCCGTAACAAAGTGTATAACAAGTAGTTTTAAAAATATGATTTAATTTCATCCAAGTGTTCTGAATTGTTAGTTTGCTAGTATATCAAGCCGGTTTATAGAGTAAGTTTCAGCTTTATGACCTGAATATCTTCTGAAGGTTGGCAATTACATTTAATATCGGCTCGCAACGCCCAGGAATAAAAACCTGCGTAGTAATGTTTCGCCATTCTAACCAATATGCAAAGGATTGAGCTTATTCAGGCGGTCGGTCATTCGTTAATATAACTGCGCGTGATCCTAGATAGGGCAGCCGTGGTCCCGCGGTGCTTTCTATGAGTATCCTAAGGACGGAGGTAGCGTTCCCCTTTCGTTGTGTTTAAAAAGCGCCTTTAGAGGAGAAACGTCCCGGCCATACGATCTCCGTTGCCAGCATCCAAGCGGTAATGTAGATCTATGCTAAAAAGTTGTTGTTATATGTGGATGCACACAGCGCTGAATAAAGTAACTGCTACAAATCTTTCAATGCAATGTACTTTAAAAAAATTGCCTATTATTTGATAATTGAATTATATAAAGAGTTTTCACCTACTAAAATTGCAGACAAACTTTTACACAAACGCTTACTGATCCTAAGTGATTTGAGACACTGACTGGTGAGTGCAGAAGTGTATTCTGTTGTTTAATATGTCAATGATCAACATTTATGCTTTGCGTATTTATCGTTAGAGTGGAAGTAGCACTCTATTAGCTCGTCTAGACCTCAGACCTTGGGAATCACCAGCGCGGGTTCACCTCGCAAGTGGTTCTGGGATTATTCCGACTACAGCTAGACACCTTACAGCGATGGGAGAATATTAAAGGCTTCACTAGATCCAGATGTATGTATACCTGGTACCCAGCCTTGCTATAAATTGCATTGCAACATCTAACGGTGAAACAGTTTTGTCGATCTGCCAGATTGTCTGTTGTTTGGACAATAGCACAGACAGGATGCTTCCTATAACATAGAAGACCAGATAATTGAGGGTAATCCTGTTCCATTTGCCTCAGCAGAGAATTGGAGAGCAGAAGATTGGAAACGAAAAAGAGGAACTGGTTATTGTCTAAGTACCTGGGAACCTGGGCAAAACAGATTCCGTCGAAGAGATTTCCGAGGCTCTGATTTCTGGCATTTCAAGCGAGAAATGAAGTAGCTAAAATCTCTTTTCTGTTTTTGCGCCGATATTTAAAGCCCGGGCTTTGTTGTGGAATCTTTGATAGATTCCAGATGGGAAACATTTGAAGTAAAACAACCTTAAAGTGTTAGTTGAACTATGAGGATGGAATGCTTCAGGATGGGGGGGAGAAGATGGCGGGCGGCTCTGATACTAGGAGTTACTGATTCAATCTCGATGCGATACACCATTTCCTAATTTACCCAAACGAGGTGTTAATAAACTGCAATCATATCATTTTGAAACGATGTTTATTATTTTTAAATATATGTATATTTTTATATATAGCAACGCCGTGAAACATTATATATATTCTTCTAAATTATGATAGAACAGTTTATATATATATTTTAATTATCAGCAGATTTAATTCAACGTCATAATAAGAATTCTACAAAACATATATAGCCAAGCATTCAAATACAACCAAGTTGTGTCTAATTTAACATGTCTTTACAGTCCGGGCATGCTACAAAAGCCGGTATCAATGAATCTATAAGAAAGAATACAGATGTTGGCGCTCTACTGAAATAAAACTCGATTGCTTTCCTGACACAGAACGTTTCCTTATTCCGACAAGGAACGCAAATGTTCAATCATTTTTAGAGATGTTTGCCTCTCTCTCTTCGCCGCAGATCGCCGGACTTCTTGTTACTGTTGATATTTTGTGCTTTTATTTCACGAGAGTCGCGATCTACTTCTAAGACGGTTTGAGTTCAGTGTTGAATGTGTTGTAGATCTTGTTGTCTACTACTTGACCTTAAACAGTTAAAAACACAGTAATAAAAGGCCGAGGCGCCAAAGACAGGCTAGAGAGTGTAAAGAATCAATTTTTCGATGTAATGAGTAGAAGACCTCATATGTGCGGGAAATATTTATTGATCTATGCAATTCAACATGCCCACTATCGACCTCCTCAGCTAACCTCTGTCTACTTCCGTGGCATTGCTTTTAATGCAATAATAGCCGTTGTAGCTAGCTTGTAGTTATGTTTTGATCACCTTAATGTATCGCTAGATTGTGCGGCAACTTCCGCCGCATTTGATACAAACTCACGGACACCCCATAGCGTGGTGTAGTCAGTTGAGGAAAATCAATTTGTTTAGCCAATGGAAAATAGTCAAGAGGAATGGTTCCCGACGCCAAGAAGTTAACTTTGAAAGACTCTTTAGGACGTTTTCTTACAGTTGAATTAGTGAGGTAAGCTCTTGATCGTTCACAATGAGGGCCAACCTATGTGCCTTAAAATGCATTCCATATTGCTGTTTATGTTGTCGCGGATGTTGCACCAGTCCTACCACTACCGAGCCTAGTAGCCAGTTAAAGCCTGGTTGTATCATAAGATTATTATGGTTAATTAACATCTAGGGTGGGTAAATTAGTTGTATCATAATATGTGGGTAGCCCAAATAGAAACGTGTAAAAAATTAACTACGTTCACTAAGCCATACGTTCATTTTGTTAGATGACATCAGTAGGTATACAAATAAAGGAGGCTGGTACGCGAAAAGACAGCAGTACTCATATTTACGCTAATATACTAGTGATGTAAAGCAATGCGATTGTGACTCAAATAAAGCCCGATGATGCTATTGATTATCGGCTAACCCGTGAGGACCACACATTTACTGAGTATAGAGTTAGGACGGCAATTGAACATTGTTTGCAACGCTTGACTAATCGCGCTAATAAAGACAGAGGCTATAACTCAGTTATCATGTCAATTAAATACATTTCTTTTATATGAGTATCATATAAAGCCAGTAACCGTCTCTATGACAAAAAAAGGGAGAGTGCCAAACTCTCCCTTAAGGTGCACACGGACGAGAATGGAAAGCAAATATACGTTAGATGAGATCATTCGTCATAATTCAACGGAGACTATCTCAACAGAGACTATCAAAAGAGCGTCTCTATATTCAAAGGAGCGCCTCGGCGACAACTAAACTGTTACGTGCTATCCGCCAGTCGAAGCATTCGATATCTATGTAGACCAAACGAAGTAGTCCCGGGGGAGCTCACATTGAGGAGTTGCAATTGGTGGTCGCAGAATTGGAAAGCAAACGGCGACCAGCTCCATGGTTTGACACTTTGGCCAATAGGGCGGCTGGTACTGACGCTGCTAAGAAGATCGTTTAGATTGTAGATGTCGCAGTCGTTAATCTCCTTTACTACACGTACCTCGTTTATGAGCTTGTTGTATCCGTTGTCGCTGTGGCTGCTACTGTCGCCCGCCGCTGTTTGTGGTAATGGTGGTGGCGGTGGTGGTGGTGGTATTTGTATGCATACGGAAACACACGTAGGCTAATGTTCCCCAACGTCGCGTTCATTCATCTAGCTCATTCCTGCTGCTCGGTAGGGATTGACCGTATCATCATCCATTAGCGAATATATTTCATATCCATCTGGTCGTCTACGTACGATTGTCCTCCGCCTCCCCCCGAGGAGCGGGGGGGGGGGGGAGGGAGCTGCGGTTGTAGCGAGACCGGTGGGCGTGCCTCAGCGTGTGCGTCGAACGAGAGAAGAGTATCTCTATGCCATCATCTTCCAGCACAGCTGAACGCCCGTTGCCATGACGGAGTCCAGCACGACCGATGACGTCAAAGCGATAGAGCTACCGGCCGCCGCCAAATGTGGGCAGGAAAAGTCCCTCGCTGCCTTAACAAACGGTCCGAGACTGACTTGGCTTGTCGCAGCACTGTCGCATGCGCGGGTATATCCAGCTCGACAAAGACTACAACGCCGTTAGGACAGCGGTGCGTGGCTGGGCGGTCGTATCTCGTAAGACACAGAAGACACGTCGTTGTCACGCCTAAGGACCTGTTTGTGGTTTGAGTCTACAGATTACATGCATACATAATAAAAGGTCTAGTTTATTTTTTTATTTCTCTCTCTTTCTCTCTCGCTGGCTGTCTATATATATATATATATATATATATATATATGTATATATAGATGAACATTTTTGTGTCTTTCTCGCAGCTAGAAATTAGGTGGATAAAAAAGGCCATATGATGGTGACAATGGTGCTAGAAGCGTAACACGTCTGCTCAGCTAGCGCTTTTGTGAAGTCGATGGTGAATATTGTAGGGGAAGTTGTGTTACGGTCGCATTCTAAGCAAGCAGCAGCATCAGCAGGCAGAACACTAACGCAGTAGCGGAGCCAACTTTGGTATGCAGCTGCTTTCCGACTTATTTCTCTCTCCTTTTCGTGTTTTACTCTCGGCCTCTCAGCCTCGTCTATTCGGAGGTTCTGCCGCCTGAGACGGCAAGTGAAGCGGTGGCAGTGAGCCAAGGAGAGAGAGAGAGAGACAGGTCGTCAAGCGGATCATACATGCAGGCGAGAGATGATGGTCTGATCGCCGCAGAGATAGAAGTAATCCTAAAGGCTTACCCGGTCACCCATAAGTGCATCTTCCTCCGTTCTTGCGTTCCACCCCCGGGGGCCTTCCACGTTCGCGTGCGCATGAACTGCAGTGGATTCTTGGCGAACGTATGACGTAGACGACAACATGTCGCTTTGCATGCCGCACTTATTTGAATCGCACAGAACAGACTGTCAATCTACCTTGTATTTCTCTCTTCCACTTTCCTTTCGCCCTACTATTATAAATGGCCTCTGTTCACTGACGTAGCGACAGAAAATGGCTCCAACTGAGTGAATGGCAACGACACTCAGTCAAAAAATAAGACGAAATGTTCACTCTAAACGCGATACCGCAAGCTAGCTGCCGTAGTAGGAACAAGGGGTTAAGGATGAGCATTTTATGGCATTAGGTACGAAACGAAATATATCAGGACAAAGTAATCTGGCGTCATATATAGACGCGCTTATTACCATAGCAGACATTACGCCAATTATTGAAGTACTTCTGGTGTCCTCGTATGCAAGGCTGACATCAGCTGTTGTATTACAACCCGTTAGAGCGTGCAAGCGTTTTCTCGTACTGCAGGGGTCACCAAACACCTGCTGGCGACGGTGGTACTACTAATGGTATTTCTGTTAATATGCCGGTCCAACTCTCGCCGAGCCCTTGCTGCACATATGCGTGCGTAATTCTGGTCCAAAACGGTTGGCAGCGTAATATAGTCGCACCGAAAAAACTATAATTGTCGACCTTTAACGAGTTTTATGTGTGATGGCAATTAGGGACTATGTACTGTGCATAGACAGCGGATCCCTGCCGAGAAATACTGCTAGTGTTCGTCGGACATGGGTCATCCTACCTCAATGGCATGACTTAGTCCCGCTCCACATTCAATTTTTCTGTTATATATACATATATAGCAAGGCTCATAAGGTGCTTTTAAATAAGTGTAGCGCTTTTTGATGATTGCTTGCTTCTGGCTATCGGGACGGTTGGTAGTACTTTTCACTGCTAATTGTTTACTATTTCTGCAGAAACTCGTAAGGTATCATGCCTCCTCCGTCCCACCAGTCGCAGCAGTGTTAGCCACAACCTTGTCTGTATATCGATCCACTTCTCACCGCCAGTAATTCAACTTCTCCAAAAAGAGGAGGTTTATTTAAGAGGAGAAGATTAAAAGCTTTTTAAGCCACCTTAGGATACAAAATCTTGGGAAGAGTTCGGTTTGTTTTTGTTGGTTTCATTTGGCACTTTTCAAATATTATCTTACAATCTTAATTCAAAATAAGGTGACATAGCTGAAGTATAAATGAGGTTGAATTCATAACAGTGGCGCAAAAAAGTTAATGAGCACAGTTATGGTCAGCCTTACATATACAGCCAAAGCATATATATTTATATAATCTAGTCCTTAATTATAAAAACTATTTCCTTTGTTTCACACCTTTGGTGTAAAAATACCTGCTATATCTACAGAATAAATGACTGCATTTTACTAAGAACATACATCACAATTTGTCATTTAGATTCACATTTAAGTTTAAGAGTTGGCGCACCGAATCGATTTCGACACACTCGCCGACATGATATCTATCGCACACAGCTTTACATAGTTTACAAACACAATTTATGTCCGGTTTGTGGAATCCCTGTGTCTTGCATATATGTAAAAAAATAACGTAATGAAACCCGTGAACCGCAAACCTAGTGCTAAAATGTCTATTTGACCTATCACTAAGATTCTAGCCATGGCTGGGTTTGTGAACAAAAGCAGGTCAAGCTTCCTTGAGCTTTGCTTTATGGATGCCAATGATTTGATAGATTGTAGCCATGTCCTGAAAAGAGAGTTTCTCCCTGATTATCTGGATCCCGCGGGCTGACGGTGCAATCTTCAGGTTGAATAGTTAATAAGAACTTATGCGGATTTGTTTATTGCAGTGGCTGCGACAATTGCTTTCTTGGCTCTTTCCTCGATGTGCGCAGACAATGGTCTTCCAGTAGTTGAAATTGTTAGGCCGAGATAAGTAAAATAATAACCACCTTCAGGTACTTATCATCTAGACAAAGCGTGTCGGAGTGACAGAGTCTGCCCCCGTTCTATATTTCTTGGCTACAATTTTAGACTAGTTGAGTTCAAGTCCGTCATCGGTAACGTAGTTGCTGAGAGTTGCAAGTACTTGTTATAAGTGAAATCTGCTCTTGCAATACATTACGAGGTCATCCACATACAGAATCAGATTTACGGATTTATGTCGTTGTTTAATGCGCAAAAGGAGGTAATTTATGGGGAAATAAAATATGTGGGGACTTAGATTGTCTTTTTGAGCAAATCCCGTTGTTTGCTCGACTTTTTCCATTTCGGTGGCTCCATCATCCATTATTATCGAGTTCTTCTGTAAGATATTCTTAGAAGGCTCAGTATATTACGCGGTACTGCTAGCGCTAGTTTTGTCAGTACGATCTCGCGATCACGTGGCTTTAAAGTCAACAAAGACGGCCTAGATGTACCGCTTCGGTCCTCCGAATGCTTCTTTAATGTCCTCTGTCAGAAGCTCGCAAGCCGTCATCGTCAATTTTCCAGAGGCTCTATGAGCTCCACGACGTGTTCGGGCAGCCAACACAAATGGAGACAAGGGACCTCGTTCGGGCTTGTATTGTTCAAGCTCAGGATCGCGCAGAAATGAGCTCGGAGTTTATCACACTCTACCGTACAGGACGGGCGGACGACTCTGGAGTATCGGAGCCATACGTACGGAGATTGTGCAACGTGTTCGAGGAGTTTGACGCGGCGCTTTTATTTAAACTTCAACTTTGCATTCTTCAGACAGTCTTAGCAGTGTTTTTTTTGTCGCGAATGGACCAAGAAGTGGTTGAAGTTTGACCAGTTCTCGGGCATGAAGGGAAATGTGTCTTGCCCTCGAGCAGTCTTTGGGACTGTCAAGGTCTAAGGGGTAGCAGCTTAAGAATAACACAATCACTCAGCGTCATCGTGAGCAATCTCTCGTAAGGCTCGACCTGGGTGTTCTCTGTGTATGGGAAAATGGCTGGAAAAAACACTGCCTTCTGTAGCTTTCTCGGGATCTAGTTTTCTGCTTGCAGATTTAGCGTGCGGGGAAAGGGGTATCTTTGGCGGTCAGTGTTAGTTTAACGCCTATGCGAATTTGCCACTTCAATAGACAACCTTCTTTCAAAAAAAATATCAATCACTGTGGCACCCATGGGTCCCGCGAATCTTGGGATTGTCGGGTCAGTGACCTTCCACAGGCTGAGTTCTACTAGGATCTACAGGCATACTATCGAGCGCGGTTGCTCAAGTTGATCCGTGCTGACGTTTAAATTACCAGCAAGTACAATAGGCTTCTTATGACTAACTTTTCCGTATGCACCTGCCACTACTGGAGGGTACACATACATTGCGATGATATGTATCTTTTGTTCTTCAATGACAATACAATTATGACAACCATGAGAATCGCTCTCATACACCGGGACAGTATGCAGCGTAAGAGTTCGACTACGTAAGGAGTAGTTCTTGAATATGTAAACAATATATTACATACACATTAGACTCAGACGTTTCCGAAGAGGGTTTATCATAGGATCACAGTGCGAGTAAATACATATATAATGCTCGTTAGGGAATCAAGCCCACCGGTGGCGACTCTCACTGCTTTGAATGGCTCTGTTGCAGCGTCAATGCGTAAAAACTATGTTCAATATCCACTTAAAAATCCTGCGGCGGTCCCGGGCCATTTCGGGCAGAGTAGGCAGAAGTGTTTATTAGATAGGACACCTCAGTGAGATACGACGAAGGAATTTCATCTGTACACTTTTAAAACCTCAATGTGTTTGTTTAAGTAAGACCGCCAAATCTCATAACATTATGTACTTTTAGGCACAACTAAACTTTCCAAAAGTATTATTTTACAATGTAATAATTTATTATAGAGCAGCAAAATGTTATACATATTAGACTAGTTGATTGGATAACCTATGTGATGCGAGGGCTAAATTCTAGTTCCGGTGCCGCAGTAACTTCCGGGAATAGCTTCTCTATGTAGCGTGTACTTTATCAGAATACTGTACCACTCACACGATAGAACCACTTCGTTAACTATACACTATTTAAACAACGCATCAGTCGTGCTTTGTAGTATTTGATCCTAAGGGACGCCAAAGGAGAACACACCCGACTTACAAAAGCTAATGTTGGCAGGAATACAAAACTCTACAGGTAAGACAACTAGCAATCTATGATAAAATGTGGATATCATTATTCAAGTACCTACGTGTATGTACGAGGGTCGCATGGATTGCTTAATCAAGTGCCTCCGAAAAATCAAAATATTTACAAGGAAAATTCAGCCTACTTATTTTCATAATGGCTTAGTCTTGTATCATTACGACGAGTTAGGTTGCCGGAGAAGTAAATCCATGTAGGTTCTCATCCAACAAGCTTTTGGGATTGAAAACATGGTCCACTAACAGCTTTTTAAGAATGATACATACGATTGCTGATTGTGGCGCAAGTTTATAATTATCTACATTTGACTTAGGGCTCTTATAAAACATATCATATTTATTCACCATAGTTGTTGGTAGTAGGACTAGGGCTCTTATAGTGTACATAAGTTAGGAGGGAAATAGAAATTGAGCTTTTAGTGGGTACTTGTTTAATTTTAATGAATATTTTTTTCTCTTATATTTCTGAATATGGACAATTGAGGGACACCTTTGAAGCTGAACCCCCTGAGCTACATTAGCCGGCGAGAAGAAGTAAAATGCATTTGCGTTAAAAGGTCGTATATTAGAAATGTCTGGTCTAAAACTAAAGCTTCAATATTTTTATTTCCTTCAATCGTTTATTTGCAGATCTAAAAATACTTTGTTTTCCTAAAACTTAGCTTCTTCCATTATACGAAGTCTTCTAGTTGCCTTTTGTTTTGCGTACTGTGTTCGCCTTTTTTGCGTATTGTACATTTGAACCCTGATAAATCAGCAGTTCCAAATTACTTAAATATGAACAATATTTTATTTCCATATTATATTAGATGCTAAATATTTAGTTATTAAGTGTACCTGGGTTACAGTGCTATTTTATATAGAGCAACTGTGCCGCAATTTAAAAACAAGCCCCTCAAATTTATACAGGCTAGTCTACAGCTGACAATTTACAGTTTCCTTTTAAATGTTTAATCATTCTGGTCTACTGTAGTCTATTCAGCACGAACAAACCGTCAATGTGGTCGGATGGGATTGGCGACAGAAATATCCATATAAATTCAATGATGGATGTGTAAAAACTAAGTCGATAATAGTGCTCATATTATCATAGTTATATTATCATGTCGAGAAAATGGTGCGGCACTATCAGAAATATAGTACTTTGTATGTTAAACATATCTAATTGAATAATGAGTAAGCAAAATATTATACCACGTAATAGGGTCGAATGTTTTTGTGTGCACACTAAATCTATTGGATCTCGATGGCACGGAATTACAAAAGGTTTCGAAAATCACGGTTAAATAGTTGTGCACCAAAAAGCCGAAAAAATTGCAAGTCGAAGGAAGCATACTGTCCCAAAAATGTATATCAGTTGTTAAGGTTTTTAATTTAAGAATTCTTAAGGCTCGTGTTTTTTCGGATTTGTTCAAAAAGCCCCAGGGCTAATCAGGCGGGGTTAAAACCTGATATTAAAACTGCGAAATGACGTGTTCACTTAGCGTGGTGTTCTTCAGTGTAGCTGTGAAGTAAAAATAATATTTATGAAGTGGTTAGGCACTGAGAATTTGCATTAAGTTCCCAATTGTTTGATCATTTTTTTTCGGTTGTGCACGATTGTTACACTATTTAGTATATATTTCATATGGTTCATACATATTAGTACACTCCGGCATTAGTTACATCTACATTTAAAACATTGCGCAAGTTTTACGACAGTTAAATCAAACTAATCCGACACGGTTTGATAGTCACTAAAAATATTACCGGAAAGCTTTGAGAATAATGCACACGTGTGTTCGCCGTAATTGTTTAGAATCTGCAAGAACAGGCCCAGGACTTTTCATCGTGGCGGCGCGCCAGCCCACGTTTCGTTGTTTGGCTTATCAGATGATTATTATTATTGGCAGAGAAACGAAATTCCTATCGTACTCCAGCGTCCTCGTTTACCGATCGAGCGGTGAGCGCTTCTGTTCCCAAAGATAAAAAGAACTTTGCCAGGAAAATATTTGAGATAATAGAGAAAAACCTGTCTGATTCCAGAGCAGAGTATTCGAAACATTGAACTGTTTTAAATAGATACATCAAAAGATCATGTTAAATATTGTTTTAGGAGAAAGAGCGTAAGATGCGGCCTCAAGTACTAATTAAATACGCTGTTTGTGCCAATACTAGTATATAATGTCAAGCATTGACTTAACGACAAAGTTGCACAGGCCCTAGAATTGCTGCTTAATAAATCTCGCCACCCTCTAATAGCTTGCGAATTAGTGGACGACTCGACACTACGTGAATAAAATTGCATTTTTATCCATTTAGTATAGTAACGCCTTTCTAAGGACGGCCCCGGTTGCTGAGCCATAACGGCAAACGCCTGCGGCGCATATAATGCTAATGTCTTCTTGCATATACAATTTGCTCATGTATTAAGTGTGCGCTAAGTACAAGCGCAAACTACCCCTGATTACGCGTTTCAAATAGAAAGCCGCAACAATGACTAATCGCTTCGATTTTGATTGGTTTTCCTTGCATCATAGCTGTATTGGATCAGGCATTATATCGTCCGTCGAGTCTATGTGGCCTTTATGTTGCAAACAAATATTCATATTTTTTATTTACTACGTGGTTTGCTGCTCCTCTCCCCACACCTAAGGGCTGCTACCAAAAGAACTACTTTTTTAATTGTAGACACTTAAAACTTCTTTAGAGGAAAGGTTTTTAAAGATGCACTATAAGGCAGGCGTGAGATTTAGGTATGAAACTTCCAACCATTTCCGTGGCACCCTACCGACAAGCGCTGAATTCCGTTGTTGAGCTTGTGATAGTGTATGTGAGCTTTACGCAAATTGCCTACTGTTGAATAGTATCTTTGTTAATTTTGTTACTTCATGTATATATTATAGTGTTGGATTAGTCTGCATTAAATGCAAGCTGATAATAGGATAACAAGAATCAGCTGTGTGTCTTAGGTAATTTGCATACTACCTGCGTATATGCGCCGAAAGGTAGAAAAACGAATGCTTCTGTAAGTTTAAAGATATATAGTTATATAAGGAAAATATGTGCGACACAGGCATGTACATAAAATGAAAAAGTGGTGAGTGAATCGCAGTTAAACGTTGCTACAGCGCTAGCCGTTACGTATACATTGTGGCACCACACATGCCAACGAGCACGATTATCGATAACTGCCTACATTTGTAACAGCATGCTAATCAGTTGTATAACCAACGTGAATATGCAAAACTCACTTGGGATAGGGTCGATCATTCCAGCCAGTTGGAAGATAGTGCGGATCGGCAAGGGGATGATGGCCTATAGGTCTCGGCTGGCTTCGGTAGGTCTATCGAGTTTCGCAACCGGCGACGCGACTCACAGGCGAACGCTTCATTCCGGGCGCGACTCACAGGCAAACGCTTCAGGCCGTCGCTTTTCTTTCCTTATTAGTTCCTGGCGCTTCCACTTTGTCACTTCCTGCAGTCGTTTCGCATTTACGTACTTTCTTTTGGCCACCAGTGCCACCATCACGATTATCAACGTGTCATGGACAAGGCAACGGTGCCTATCCTTTGTAGCGTGGACCGAGTGGTAGAGTCATGCACGTTCCACCTCCGGTCGACACGGGATAGGCGCAATGCTCGGCGCGTAATGCTGGCCTCCGGTGCCTAGCGAACCAGCCACGCTTTGTAAGCTTTGCCGGTCAGTCGGAGGTAAGTTTTCGCTAAGCCTCGTCGTCTGTTAGACAACAACATCGACGGCGGCTACTACACTTGCGCAACCACGTCAGTGCTATTACTGCCTGTTGAAATCGAAGTGCCGGAGAATTGATCGGAGGGGTTCGTCTAGGGGATGTGTGTCTGACATATCAGCGAGCACAAACGGCCACAGTAGTAACGACCTCGTTGCCTGAGTACACAGCGTCGCAGCATTCAAGTTAACTTCGCGTATCGGGTTGCGGATCAAGTGCGGCCACCAATCGTATTGTTTAAGTTCGCTTTTAGAATAAATAATATTGACAACATTCCTGCTATGACAGGAAAGGAAGAGACGGTGCAACGGTGGCTTCCCCGTGGGAAGCAAAAGACCGATTCTATGAAACCTAACCGTTGGCCTGAGCCTATGAGAATCCTACAGCCTTTAAGAAGCATGATTCTATAAAACGTCAAATGTATTAATAAATAGCATAATACATACCAAGAAACAAAATGTTTCATTAAACAATGTATTTCCGTATAACCAAGTGAACAAATTATTATTTGCTTGCTAATGTGATACGATACCAAACAGCGGATAAACTGTCGTAGTAGAACTATGTTGAATTACAAAAAATATTTTTCAAATGTGTAGGTTCAGATTAGTAGGGCTGAGCTTGAAGTAACCTTTCTTATTCTAAGAACCGCAAATTCTTCCAGCAGATCAGTTGGCATTCATCATGTCACTTCATGTACATTCCGACTATACGTTTTTGCTAAATTTCTGCCGCTTCATGTTATCTAGCAGTCCAAGACTTCAAAGTCAACGTTTGTTATCTTTTAAAAAACTAACTGGAAAATGTGTTTATGCTGTGATGTAGGAAACTTATCCGCAAGTGTGGGCCGATAGTGGGGACTCCATCCCATAAACTTCGTAATTTCTCTACTCCCACATTTAATCGGGAACGGCATACGCGTAACCGAAGGGAGTTGTTTAATACCAAGCAGTCCCGGACGACTTGCCGGACCTTGTCATGTAAAAACGGTTTCTCTTTTCCTTGACCCGCAGGATGTTCATAATAGTACGAACAATACTGGTGCATCTTGGAAAATGGGAATATAGCTTTGTCCAATTTAAATAGGTAGGAAATAGGTTAAAAATTGGAACATAGGCTGAACGCTCCCGTGTACAGTCAGGACCTAAGTCACGCAAAACATCAGTTCTCCACCATTATAAGTACTAGATCTCTGAAATAGCTAATACATTATCGGTACTGGCCCCTAAGGACATTCTATTGTGCTCTTCTCTTATGCTGTTGGCAGGTCTTCCTACAAGCGGGGTTGCTCAATAACTTTCAAGTCCCTCGAGATTGTACTATCCAGAACAAGAAAGTGCCATACGCAGATTTTGTCGATTTTTAGACTGCGTACAGATCGACTTCTCGAGATAACCAGGTATAACTTTTATATAAGAGGTTTAATCCACTTCATGGCATGTTATGCCATAATGTCATAACCACTAAAACGAAGATCATTATATACTGGAGACCATCACGCAGAACACGGACGTGAGACAGGGCGATTCAGCTAGCCCCTTTTTATTCATATTGTATGTGGTTGGACTGTTGTGTGGCATCAAAGCACTAAACGTCTTTTATGCTGACGATCTCGTAATACTGGCAAAATCCCGAGACCATTTGCAGCTATTGTCACAACGCAACGGCAAAATGGTTCGAAAAAACAGTTAGCAGAGGCATACGTCGCGGTACACTACCACGTTAACGGACAATTTCTCGAATTTCTCAGCACTTCTTTAACCTCGGGGTCATCATAACCCCAAAACTCTTCTTCAATTGACATATTAAGGAGATGGGGGCCAAAGTCACAGCTCCAAAATTTCTGCTTGGTGCTTCCGTGACGTAGACTTGAAAACGAGCATGATTATATTTGCGTATAAAAATACTACCAATAGTAAGTTACTGCTTGCCCGTAGTCGCAACACACTTGACTTTAAGCGTTATGAAATTGTCAGGTAAAATAAGAGCATGGCATGTCAAAGGAATATTGGGCTTGCCAACGAACGCGTCAGCAACACTCGCATTGGAGCTGTGTGAAGACCAAACGTAGACAGAAGATTTGAAAATGAACAAGCTACTCCTCAGTTCACAAGTGTTAGACGCCTACAGATATATTTGAAAAACTAAGAATATGCAATTTCCTATTGACAATTATACCAGTTTTTTGTCTTTCGCACAACCATTTGTCGAATCACGTGGTATGAATACCATAATTATATATATATGAAACCCAATTCTTTATATATGTAGTTGTTGTAGAGAGTGTGACATCGGGCGCTACTACTTACTCGAATGCACGTTGCGAAATTCTTCAATTTCAAAATTGAAGGAGTGTCCCTGACCTCACGAGTGAAGTATGCACTGTTCCAAAATATTGTATCTAATCTACTAATTTATGAAATAGATGCTTGGTGATGACGTATGTAAATTTCCCCGCTTTGGAAAACGCAACACGTGTAAGGTAAGAAATTGCTTAAGTGCATCATGCCTGCAATGTCTACCGCTAGACTCGCATTTTGAACGAAGTAACTTGAATATTTTGCATCCGCTTGAACGAGCAGAGTTGCTAAAGCATTTATTTAGCATACAGTTAAATAACTTACGATCTAAGCATTCCATGAACCCTAAAGCTGTGGCTCGTTTAGCGGTTATCAATGGTCTGTCGACACGACGATTTGCCATGTGGGCACACACAAACTCAATCCATTGTAACTTAGTTAATGAGTAAAAAATAATAATTTATTCAAAACATTCACAAATAGAGTCATTAATAAGACATACCTGAATATATCCGAGCGAATATTCTAAATGCCTCTTATACCCAGTAATCTGCAGATAAGGAATATCCTATTCCAGATATCATGGAAACCAAACGCAAAGTGATGTTGAGTGCTCTTTATGTATATGACGTCTCATAATTATATACATTAATATATTGATGTATATATTAATTGTATATGTATATAGTACTACTATATATCTATTATAATTACTAAATAATATATATTGATCGTATATGTATATAATACTACTAGATATATTATTTGTATATATTAAAGCGCCGTCTTCATAAATTCCAATCCGGTAAATTGGGTGACACATTTTAGTACAACAGGGATAGGCATAAGGAAACATGCACAACCGGGCAAAGTGGCGTACCTCGTCCAATAAGCTGTTACAACAGACCACACTGTATCACATCATATGTATCATGTATCAGCTATTTCAAAGAGTCGGTATAACCTGTGACACTGCCTTCTGCTACAGACATAAAATTAACGTTTCTATTACTTGCATCCTATAGGCTAATCATAAGAGTTTTAAAGCATAATTTGGTCCCATTCGTGCTTCTTCTTACTCAACTGCACAATTCAGTGAAATTACGTTTAATTTTTGCTATATTGCGCGCTGAGGAATGTACACTACGTATGCTATACTTATTATTTAATTTTAGGATAATAGCATTTATAGTAATAGCGATCGTTACGGTAATTACCATTACTATAATTCATTATTATATTGTTTATTATGACTATTATGACTATTATTATTGTTGCTGCTGTCATTTCTTGTTGTTGCTAGCCATCCGAGAAGCTATCAATTTCCGTTGCTGTTGGTTGTCGGTCGCTCATTTGTTTGACGACGACGACAACAACAATGACAATCTCATTACGCAAACCATTACGGGTGGCGGCAAACGTTGTCGTAACGGGTTGTTGTGTATATATATATATATATATATATATTTGTACGCATGTATGTAGAACTAGGCAATTGCAGACCGCACGCCATGTTCGGGCTCATAAATGAGGGCTTCCTTCACGTCGCGCTCAATTGCGCACAGGGAGAGCACAGGGTCCAGTCCACCGCTTGCCGACGGTCCGGAAATTGTCTAGCCGCTGCTTAGAACGGCAAGGCGAGTCGGTCGGGGGAAGAGGCAAGCTGCTGTTTCCAAATTGACCAAAGAGTCAATGGGTATATCGTGCTTCTTGGATTGCCCGAAGCGTACCAACAGCAAATCCGAAACGTACATTGAAGCACACGAACACCACCTTGCGCGCCTAACCTTGGTGCGGGACCTTCTGTTGATGGAGAAAGCCCGTAGTGCTATACTTGAAATCGTTTTTGCTCAGCTATACTCGGTGGTGACGGCGGTTATTTGCTGTCAGAAGAATCTGGAGCAGAGGTTTTTGCTGCGCTTTCACAGGTGCATTTTGATTAGTCTATACCTAGATGAAGGGCACCGTAGTGCACATACGAAGCATTGCTTCATGCCTTGCAACACCTATAGATGTGTCGCGCAGCGTCGAAGTAGTACACGCATTTTTATTACCCAAATTATTTGGGCGTGACTTTATATTCCGTTAGAATATGCTATGTTGAGTTTATCATGTTACAGCGCACTTGCTTTTCTCGTGGCGAGAAGACGAAACAGCTTGATGTATCAACCGATGAGCCAGAGAACTATTAGAGAACGGTTGACCTTGAACACCAAATGACATTGAATACAGAATGACATTGAATACAGCTATCGCTGGCGTAAACGGCACCCGGTGGCAAGGCTGGTATTTGAAGCTACGCTTCAGCGAATTTATCATTGAGCCCGTGATGGTCACGATCCGAATGAATGCTTCATGATGTGCGGCCCGTGACGTTCAGGTTGCTCAAACGGGCTGACAACGTAGCAACATAACATAGACATACAATACTGCAGATGACGTACATACTGAACTGCTTAGTGCGTATGCGTTTGTTTTTAAAATTGTCATGTTAAGCTAACTAGATTTGATAATACTTAAACCTATTTTGCTTGCAGCAGCCTCGACCTCTTAACTGGAAAGCAAAATAGCCATATATTTGTCCTAGTAAATAATAATTTTTGACCAGGTCGCTTTACAGAGTTTGCTCATGTGTACCTAGAACCTCAGTGATTAAAAGGAATTTTGCCTTCTATAAGGTTTGATGAACCGTTGTCTATATACAGAGTGTAATTGAACAAGTTCGAAAGCGATATAAAGAATCGTAGAGCTCGTTAAGGCATTTTTTTGATAGAACATGATCTTTAAGATGCCTTGTTTCGGAGTGAGAGTGATATTACTAAAATTTGTCAAACTGGTGTTGTTGCCCAACAGAGGAGCATAAAATATGCCATTGCGAGAGAAAATGCGACATAATATGTCACCTGCCGTTGTCTGGAGACATTCAACAAAGTTCTTTACAATATATAGTCATTGTTAACGTACAGCTCGAGGCAGGTCCTGACCTTATGTTCTCAGAGTCGCCTACCTGCAGAAGACTTAACCGTGCATTATTTTGTTAAGCGGAGGGCACTGCCGCGCGCACTCTGCTCAATGTGCCTTCATTAGGTAACGTCTCATTTGACGACATCCCGCCTAAGGGCCGGAGATACAGTTCAAGAAGTCGGTGCGACCGAAGCCGGTGAGACAATTAAAATAGTATAAGAACGGAAGTCTGTCGAGCTCGGTGGCGTGGTGCATTCGTCTGCACCTCGAAACCGGAGGAGACACATAGGTACGCGGGTTCGAGCCCTACCGATGCACATTTGTATTTATGGGGGTCCGTCGATGAAGCATTGCGAAAAGCAGTCCATTGGACGTTAAATCTTGGCTGAGAGTTAGCCCAGGAAGTATTTTTTTTGAAGTACGGAAGTCTATGGAAGACACGATACTTGTTGCAGAACCAGAATGGAATAGGCCGGGCATCGGTAAGGGGGAGCGGGGAGAGTTGGTCGTTGTGGCAGAAGCTGTACAACCGAACGAGGCGGAAAGACAGCCCTCGATGAGCCGTTACAGGGCTAGTCAATACTAAGCGAGCGTGAAGTAAATAAATCGTATTGGCGCCGTTCCTGATAAGAAATAAATAACGCGGTGCAGACACCGCTTGCAGTGACATTCGCTAAGATCTTTAACTTCACTTGTCAGCCTTATGGATGCGAGCAGCCTTATCTTGTGCCTCTAATAACGGTCAAACCTGTTTACGCTATTAGAGGCACAAGATATTTATTTTAAATACTGGTCAAACTAATGATGCTATAACGCGCGTCACTGACACCCATCACTGGACGCTCAAAACAGTGTATTGGAAAGAAAAGCGCAATCGAAGAGCACATCCCAATTACGCTAACGTACACGTTGTAGCTTATTGCTGTTTTTTTTCAGTTTATAGGCTCTTACTAACTCAGGCCGCCCAAAAACTTCACCATCCTTAACTTTTTGCTTTGATAAACGATCTTAAGCAAGCATTGCAATATTACATTACCTTTATTCGAACCCAGGGTGACTTTCGGAGGCAAATTATACCGCATCCAGTTAGTGCTATCTGCGGCAGCTAGCGGATGTACCCCTAGCTGAATGTAAGCTACCCACTGTATGTGAAAAAGTTGCGCCTCCTGTTACGAATGCACCTGGCCACGCGGCCTCTTTGTGGACATCTAACATGTTCTCTTTTTAGTGAGGCAGACGCTGCTAGCGACAATAAGACGTTCTCGTGCGTGAGCCTTCTCCCAGCCGAAAATAATATCATCTATATATTATACTGCCAACGGATATCTTCTTTGCAACTTTCGTTTCTTGGAAAACAATTTTTGCGTTGCTACACCTAAACAGAAGTCATATCTTAGCTGGACATTTTATCTTTTAAAAGTTACACCAGAATAGAGGGAAGTCTCGTCGCTCTTGAACGCTTATTTGCCTTGGCGAAGCCTGCAAGGTAGAACAAGGTCATTTATACAAACTATTTCGTTCACGTCTCTGCGCACGTGTATCGGCCAAAAATGATCCCTTCCTGTCGTTGCATAAAAACATATATTATTTTTTACTTCGTCTGATGCATGGACACTTTCACGAAGACGGAAGATGTTCTTGCATAGCAGTAACTGCATGTTCCTAAGCGCTTATAATGCTAGCAACCTTCAGAAGACTTCAGAATAAATCCTCTGCTAATTGTGCGTCCCACATCTGAAGTATATTATTTACTTATTTGTAATATTAACGAATAACAAACTTTATTTTTTTTATATACAAATTTATTTCACCAGAAATTGGTAGATCATCCTACTTGTGTGTCGGCGTATTTATCTAATTTGCGCGTATTTGGGTATATATGAACACACAGTGACAGAGTTAGCTGACCCATTCTGTCGTTGAACTAATTGAGCTCCTGGGTAATATGTGCACCCATACTACTATTGTAGATGGCTAACTGAAAAATGCGGTTGTGCACGCGGACACCACGGCAGATAAGCTACTTGTAGACGCGGGTTGGAAGTGTTGGAGTCTCCAACCCACTAGAAAGCAGTCGTGTTGCAACCCCCGTCCCCCGGTCTGACTGCGAACTGCTTGCGCATGGCTGCATCAAACAGTCACGGGAGAGGGAACTCCTGGCGGAGTTGTTTCACGGGAGCCACGGAAAGGCGCGAGCGAATCCGGCAGGAACGAGAGCCGGCGCTGCGCTAACCGTCCTGTACTATTCGATTACCCTGAGGGCTCCGACCCTCTGGGTCCTCTGTGCAGGACGCGGGTTCTGTTTGCGGCGAATTTTAGTGTGCAGGCGGACCAGGCCGGAGCTCCGTACAGGGCAACTGACTCGGCCGCGGACACAATGATACGTCTTATTGGCTGCCGTGGTTCGTAGGCGTCGGACCTGAGCCGTGCGAAAACAGGAGTAACGTCTGTGTTTCGCTATATTGCCAAGAACCGGAAATGCTTACAGTGGTAATTGCATCTGCTTGAAAATATCATAAACTTTTTCATTTGGTAATTTTTTTGGCCTGAAAACTTACGGAAAAAGTGTTGCGTATAAACAAGGAAGGCACGGGCACTGTCCACCTTTTCTTTTAGCTGTTCCTTTTTCGGTAGGCACATACCATACACTGTCCAGCATTTACGCTACGACTTGGTTTGCAGTTAGTCGATCAGCTGAGAACAAACAACAGGCTGCCTAACTACAAACCTCTCGGTGAATGCTACTTGATACAGTAGACTGCCGCATTTTTTCGTGGAGAGAGAGAGAGAGCATGGAAGTAAATATTGAGCAACAACACAAGGAAAAAGCAATATAGAGAGCAGGAACGCAATAAAGAGAGGTAGACAAAGCAAGAGAGGAATTTTGCATCGTAAATTCACGGCGTTAGCGACCGTTCTTCATCTGCCTTCTATGCCTACGAGCAGAGAGTGACGGCTGTGGCAGAGGCGCCTCTATATGTCTGCGAACCTTAATCCCTCTTGGTCAGCTTCCAGAGATTCTATCTTTACGTTGTTTCGCCCTTCCAGGCGTATGGTGGACATGTGCTTGCTCGTTGAATACGCTAGTTTTGCGACCGGTTGTGGCGGACCTCTCGTTTGCTGCGTTTGTGTGGGTTTGCTACACTGTAGCAGATGGCACAATCTGACTGGCGAAAAATGCCTCCCTCCCATCTGACAAGATCACTATCACGTTTTGTAGGTGAAGACAGATTACGAGACATTATGTTACGTCATGACGTTGTTGTTGTTGTTGTTGTCGTCGTCTGCATTTGAAATCGTTACGATTTGACTAGGAACTGGACATGGTCGTGGCGTTTGTTTCGCCTTCTATGATCTTGCCCGCGGCACACGCTGCGACTTAAAACTGCCATGAGTACGGTCAGCGGATTTGCATCGAGTTGCCAGTTGCGTGTTAAACTTGTTTCGCCTGTTACCAAAGGTGTGTCGGCATCTTTAAAGGCCAATGCGTACTATTCTGCAACTTGCAGATGTCGACCAGCGATCGGCTTTCGTTGTACGACGACGAGCATCTCAACATGTCGTTGTCGTCTGTGCGGTCGAACCTGCCTGTCAAAAGACAAACCGTGCGCTGGCTATTTGTTAGGTGCAGTCAACAGATCAGCGCCGCTGAGTGCCGAAAGCGCGAGTGCTTCCTTCCTCGCTGTCCGTCTGCAGCGCGCTGTCACCACATCGCTCCTCCTTTACCACGTACGTCGTCCCCCTGTTTGCCAATGGCTCCGCTTCGGTGCCTCATTAGGCGGTTGTAGGCCTGTTGTAGGCATGCGTGTACGAATATGGAACTAGGCAGAGTGTGGTGTCCGGCCGGCCACAACAACAGTCGGTAATGTGTGCTGTTGTCCGCTAAGCCTGTCGTCCGCATGCATCTGCTTACGATGGACGACAAAGTGGTGGTGGTGGTGGTGGCGGCGGTGGTGGTAGCATTATCACAGCTACTACTGTGCTTCTGTTGCTGTCGCTGCTACAGATTGCCGTGGACAGCTTACCAATGCGCCATAATAGGGCGAGGACACGGTGAGTCTGCGGAAAGGTGTGTTGAGTGGGAAGGCGCCCCTAAGTAGTACTGGGAATAGTAGTCGTTGTGGTAGTAGTAGTAGTGAAAGTAGTAGTAGTCGTAGTAGCAGACATAGCAAGAGTGATGAAATGACGACGACGGAGGCACTGAGAGAGAGACACACAGAGAGACAGAGAGAGAGAGGTCTTGGTTGTAGTGGTTTTGTAAGCAGTGTTCGCAATGGCGGCTATTATGGTCGTCGTCGTCGCAGCCGCAATGCCTTGTCTTGCTCGACTCACCTCGTCCCTCGTCCTAGCTGGATGGGGTGCTGACGCTTGTTGGGGTCAGGCGTTGTATGGGCGGTGACAGCAGCGAAACCCCCGCTGCTGCCGCTGCTGCTGTTCGGGGAACCGAGGCAAAAGGCCAAGCCAGGTCGCCTAGGCCATTGTGGGGCCTGCGAACTCATCATCAGATGATACCCGTTGTCCGGCCCTTATCGCTTGGTCGCTCAACGGGAGCGGTTTACCATCGAATCCTCGGTCGGTCTACTACAGCTAGCAAGCTGTAGTATCTAGCCATCTAGCAATAACGTAGCGACTGCTGCTTAACTGGTGTCGAAGCGACGTACTTTGCCAATGTATGGCACTGCTGCCGCATATCGTCGCATACTGAATCACGCTGGGCTCGGGGCGCACTATATATATATATATATATGTACATATATCAGTCATTGAAGTTGGCAGACGAGGTAAGCAATGTGGCGGAATATCTTGCCGATTGTTGCCGAGGCCACAGTTATTGTAGAGGTTACCTGCTAATGATTTTGTCGCCGCCCTAGACATGCTGTAAATTGCAATGTCGTTCGAGCGATCATATGTTAGTCGGAGAGCAAATAGACATGACTCACGTCCTTCGCTTTTGTTTGTCGTTCTGCAATTATAAACACTTATTCTCGTTGCTCTTGAATGTGTATAGACGCATAACCATATATTTTTGTTTCCGTCTCTTGCAGTGCTTTTTTTCTTTCGGGCTTCCTCTAAAGCTCTTCAGGCTGCTTCCTCTGCAGTGTCGGCTTTTGGTTAGATGGTAGCGTATTCTTTCAAGAAGTCAGCAAAAACTATGATAGATGACTAATCAACCATCATTTGACGACAGGGGCACACCGGACACATACGATAACGGATCGAAAAATTCCGATACATATTTATAAAAAAGATATATTTTTTCAATCTTCCAAAGTGTTTTCCTCTTTAAAATAGCTCCCGCCTTCTGCAATGCACTTCTGCCACGTTCTTTACCGCTTTTCGCAACATTTTTAAATCTTTCGGAATCAAGTTGAGTTCCTGTGGACTTTCTTTTTCTCCTCTGTAATTTCGAAACAATCATTCATTCTTCAATCATTTCATCCGTGGAAACACGGAAAAGTCGCACGGACCCATTCGTGCATACGGAGAATTGGGCAATTGCGGGAATATCGAAATTTATTTTTCATCAAATAATACAAAATCCTCAATGAGTATGCGTCGGTGCGTTGTTGTGATCAATGATTCAAGAGTTGTTTGCCCAGAGTTTGAGCCTGTTGCATCGGGCATTCTCGCTCTATCTTCTTAACATTTAGTAGTGTTCCTCAATGGTCAAAAAACTAGGTGGAAAAATGCATAGAATTTCAATCCCTACTAGTCTAAAAACAGTCAAAAGAACGTTGGTGTTGGATCTGCTGTCTAAAAGTATTCGATCTACCCTCTCCTTGGAAGTACTATTGAGAGGATTAGGCTTTGGTCTCGACGTTGTAACTATCTCTATCATCTATGCCTCGTCTCCTATAGTCATTAAGTGAAGCATTCCAGGGTTTCTGCTACGCGTAAAAGATTCAATTCGGACATTTCCCTACAGGCGTTATTTGGCTGGAAACTTCAGCTGTGTCTCTGATGGTAATTCGGCAATTGTTGAGTACGGCACCACAAACGTTTTAACGTTTTCTTCTGATATTATGTCTATTAGGCCTCTCTAAAGGTCATATACGGTTTCTTTTCTCGTAACTTTTGTGTGGCGAGGAAGGTGAAAGCTTAACGGAAGCATAATTTTACGGGGACTTAGCAGGGTACTCCTGGTGCCAAGGGCAGCGCAGTAAGATTTTTATGTTTTTATTATAGGAGGTTTTGGGAATGCATGATGGACATGCGCCAGTAGCGGCCTGCGTGACTAGTGTGAGACTGGCAAACCCACTAAACCCGGCTTCCTCCCCACCCCCGCATTAGGATTGGTATTACTTTGGCATTACTTCGAAGCCGTGGGAGAGACGTCTCTGCCGTTCTCCTTCAACCAGCTCTATCCCTGACTAGCATCCCGCAGTCTTCCTGCGGTTGGATAGGGGATGCCATTTTGTAATCCGTCCTGTGAGGGTGCGTCGAGACCATGAGAGCCTGGCTGCTCCCCATCCCTCCCCCCTCCCTCGGCTCCTTGTCTTGACCACTCTCCCGAGAGACCCGCTCAAACCTCTCCCGCCTGGCCGTTCCCTTGGCTGTCTTGAGTGTCAAAACTCCCTCCATGCCTCCGTCGAAATCATCCTATGGGCGACCACCTCCTTGATGGGTCGGCCTCTCACAGCGGTTGGTGCTGCGTCCCGTGCTTCCCTGAGAACATCACACCGCAGAACAGTACGCTCTACGTTGTCCGTTTCTCCAGCGCCGCACAGTACGCAGATATCGCTGATGGCCTTCTTGGTACTTGACTTGTAGCTCTGAAACTGGCCGTGTTTGGTCAGAACCTTAGTCGTCCAGTAGGAAAGCTCCCCGTGTCGGCGGTCATATCATACCCTGAGGTCCGGTATCAGACTCTTGGTCAGCTCCCTGTGGTCACACCGGGTCTTACCTGCGCTCATTCCTCATGCCAGGCCGACCCAGTAAGATTGCTATGGACGCAGTCTGGTAAGCTTATTAAAGTCTGCAATGCTGCCACCGCAGGAAAGAAGCGGAAGACCTTGATGTGAAGGGTACAGGGCGGCTAAACAAGCTCGTAGCTTGACGCGAGAATATGTAAAGACTGCCCCGGTAATGAAGACGTTGGCTGCGTTGGTTAAACAGTTAGCTAAAAACCGTATACATAGGAGAAGCAAAAATACTTAAAAAAATAAAGAGCGGGCAGCAATAAGGGAGGCACACAATTCCGAAAGCGCCGCTAGAATACAAATGCCCATGGTTCTAGACAACGGAGAAAACAAGTGTCTGGATAAGGAGTAGAATCTCAATCGGGAAGTGATAGAAGGAATCAGCAGAGCACCATGGCGGAAAACGGACGGGAAAGACTTGATAGGAAATGAATACATGAAAGATACCCTGGTTCTCGCAAGCCCTATATAGTGAATGCTTAAACAAGGGGAAAATTCCACAGGCCTGAAGGAAAACGCTTAATAGTCATTCCAAAAAGAAAGGGAGTAGAAACTGAACCAAATGCTTGGAGGAGAATAGCAATAAAAACGGCCCGTATGGGATCTTCTCGGGAATAGCTGGGAGACTAAGGTCGTTCTTAGAGGAGCATGGAGTAATACTATAGGAGCAATTTAGATTTAGAAAAAGAAAATTAATTCACTTAGCAATTGCGGGGCTGCGAGGAGCTCTGGGATACGTTGTCCAGGCCGTGGAGATGTATATATGCTGTGTTTGTATATTCAAAACCAGCGTTTGATGTAGCACCAAGGAATAAGACAGTTGAAGAGCTGGCAGAATTGGAAGTGCCGGGAGCAATCATGTGGTTACTTGGTTACCTTAAAACAAAACACGATGCTGATTAATAGCAGCACCTCCCCCACAACCCGGAGGTCGACATTGCGGGGGAGGTGGCTCAAGCCACAGGTATCGCATAGGGCGATGGACTGAGCCTACGGCTGTTTTTCGTACCTCTGGTGGACTACCAGAGCGGATAAGCACGGGCGGAACGCGAGAGTGGGCCAGAATCCTATTGTACACTGATGAAGTGGTTACCTTTGGGTGCAGTCTTTTCAGGGTGAAACAAGTCATGGAGTGACTAGTTACATTCATGGATGAGAAAGTCATGAAGGTTAATTGAAGAAATAAAGCAGCTATGACATTTTGAAGAGGCGGCCGCATGCCTAAAGGTGACGTGCTTTCAATCAGTGGAACAAAAATAAGATTTGTAAACACATTTACACAGTCTTATCAACAAGCCATACCAGCTTTCGACCACACATCCAGGAGAAGGTCAGAAAGGCCGCTATCGCAGTTGCGGCAAATAAATGCTCACATATGCTTTCGGTTCAGTATCAGTTCAATTTATTATTTTTAAACACGCTCCTTATAGAGCACCGTGTTTCATACATCGTTTTACTTACCTGGTGCCGGGACCTCCGTGATCAAGAAGGCGGAGACCCCAGGAGGAGGCCTTGCCATTGCACTTCGGCAGAGCTGAGACCTGCCACTCTCCCAAACTGGGAAGATGGAACATGTAATTTTTGGCAGTTGATGCAGTAGTCGCTCATTCCGGGACACAGATAGCACCCATTGCCTCATATGATATTCCGCTAATATGGGATAATGCGGGAGTAGACAAATTGCGTTTAATTGGCGGGATGGGGTTTCTCTTTTCAAAGAGCGTTTGTGCGCCATGAGCAAATGCAGGAATAGAGTTGTTCACGCGTTGGAGCGTGGCTCGCTGGAGACGAAAGATCTGCAAAACCGATGTAACCTAAAAAAACGTGCGTCTTTGACGTTTATATGCGGAACTGGCAAACCAAAATTAGTAAGGTGGACGTAACTATTTATGGAACAGCAGTAATTAGGAGCACTGAGTGGCGGGCTAGCGTGTTGAGAAGTCGACATCTAAGGCCTCTGCAGATTTCATCACGTTCTGTGCAACGTGGAGGGTTCTTATAAACCACAGCATGAATGTTGTCGCAGACAGTGTTAGAGCAAATATGTTCGATACTACGCCGCGGTATGTCCGGCGATTTGGTTCAGAGCAGAACTAAAAGCGCTAGATTGTTGGTTGTCTTGAAACATGTACCATAAACACATTTACCCAACATAGGTGCTAAAAAATATATATATATATATATATATATATATTTTGTTTATTTGTTTTATAAACAGGATAAACATTGTCTTTGGTTTGCCCACACGGCCTATGCTAGATACCACACATAAATCTTTAGTGCCTTTGTCTCGTGATGTAGGTGCATGGATGCTTTGAGCATAAGATCTAACAAAGCTTTAAACACGTGGTAGTATGACGAAGAGGTATGTGTTAAGTGCGAACATTGGCACACAGCTATGCCCCCTGCTGTAGGAGCTACATGTGAGCGTGATCATTGTTTAAGAAGCTAGTATCGCGCCTCGCCACGTGCTATATGTAACAGGTATCTTGTGAAGCTGTCCAAACTTGATCGCAATGGCCGACGGGCTGCAACGCCGATCCATTGGTAGTCTAATCGTCATCGTCACCGCCACCTATCATAAAACATCACTACCATAAAACGATAAAGAGACACCTGATGTATCACCGCGTCGAACATATGGCGTGCTAGTGCTGCCCATAGAGCTAACTGAATGATATTCCTCTTCTATTCCGCCCACGAGGAGTAAGGCCACCATGAGCGATAGACAGTGCATGAGTCAAAGGGAGATAGATGAAGAGCGCGTGAGCGAGAGTATCCCTCTCATTGGTGGGCGTATCAAGCGGTCAGAGACGTCCTTTTGGGGTAAGCTAGCCGAGTGGGGCGGAAGGTAGCCACCAGAACCCCCGCCGAGCTCGAAATCCTCCGCTTCGATGCGCTTGTTGCCCGCCTGTATGGCGATGACGTAGCAGTCGCGCTTCACAGACCTCAGAGCGGCGCCACCGCCTCGGCGACGAGTCGCTTTTGGTCAGTCGTGGCCCCGGCTTGTCTCGACGGTCACGGATTCTCTCTGCAGACCTGCCTATCTGCAGTGGGAGCTCCCTCTTTGCTTCATGCTGGTCTGCCTGTATGCCGACGGTGCACGCGTTCACTTACCGACAGAACCAACAAACAAACGTGGCAAACAGTAGTGAACAGCGAAGCTAGGAGGATTTATGAAACGAGCAATTCCATGTCGTTCCTCGGATATGCTCTTCGTCTAGAAGAGGAAAACGTATGCGCTTGCGCGCTGTGATATTAAGGCGGCCCTTCACACAATAGCCACCCGTAAACGTTGGATTGCAGCTTCAGATCGGTCTATAGTTCTTCATTTTAGGTGGACTCCGGCGGAACTAAAATTGTGAGAAAAGGACCTTAGTGTTCGGGGCGAGAAGAACGTCGCCACTTTCCTGGGCGGGCTACCCGGCCGCCGTAGGCGAGATAGGCGGCACGCCACAGAAGAGCAGGCGACATGTCGCGCTCTGGGGATCGCGATCTGCTCCATGGGGTGAGTATGCTCTGAGCCACGCAGCGGTTGTTGCAACACGTCAAAGACTAGCATGACTTTGCTCCAACTTCAGGCCATATGAGCCTAGTACAAGGATCACGGCAGCAGCGGAAAGGGTGACGAAAATCTTTCCTGCCGGGGCGCAAGTTGAAACGTTCCCGTTATTCAAAGACACATTTCCTTTTAAAAGCCTTGGCTCGGCAAAGAGACGAGATTCCTCAATTCATTCGAAGTCACACAAACATGCATACTAGTGAACATGTCAGCATGTTTAATCAGGGCGATTAGTGCAGTAACATAGGCACGCATGTTGAGATACCCGCTTCGTTTAATGAAAATTCAATCAACAATAGGCATCAACGATATGCATCAATATTTATACCTTAAACCCGTGAAATTTGCCATTTAAAAAGTCATGCACGTAAGATGACAACTACTTTTTGCGTCGCACTAGAAAAGGAAGGAGTCTCTAAGAAAATGCCAATGATCCTTTCATGGCAGGCTTATTATTTTCGATCGTATGCCTTCAACTGAGCTGTCTTCATGACTAAAACGTTAGAGACACCCATTTAAGATGGTCAAAAGAAATATGCTTTTCAAAGATTGCGGGTTATAACTAAATAACATGCTGCATTCTGCGTGGTCTCAATATGTCTTTTTCATCAATTGCGATTAGCTACATATCCTAGCTCTTATTTCTTAGGATGCGACCACATAAAGAATATATTTGCAAAAATGGACTCAGTCTGCCTCCGGCCGCCACAGCGGACGGTCGCATCTTCGCTCGCTCCCGGTCAATCGGTATTGTTCGCTAACAATATCGGCAAAATGGACCGGGAAAGCGCACAGACCATCGTGCCAGCAAGGTGTCGACCCAGTGCAACCCCACCAGCACACCGCTGCCAACAATTCGTCGAAAATTTCGAGTTTTGTGGAACCGTGCACTCGATACAGTGTGCATGCAGAGATATATGCACTCCACGTGGCTGTGACAAGCAAAGTGCGACAAACATTTGAACATAGCCTCGAGGTAGACCAAGCCTACTAGCTAAGGCTAAAGCCTGGTTTAATTTACAGGTCTTAGTTCAAACCGTGCTCAATAAACTATAAACAGGATCATAAACAGGCAGAAGATGGTCAAAGTCGGCGAATTGGGGGGTTAACTGTATTAATGTGCAAAAACTTATTTGCAAGCGATATATAATTGAGGCTGCCTGTTATAGCTGGCTCGCCGTTGGTAATCGGATGCACCCAAAATCAGACAGAATGGAACTAGATATTTTCATAATTAGATCTAGATATTCTATAATACCTAGAGGTGTACGGCCGTCGGCAACAAAAGAGGGCGTCCAGCGTTTTAAAAGTCAGACAACTGAGATGGGACTTATCCACGGCTCTAGCAGTGAATCTAGAGTAAGAGCGACGTAGCCCAATGGGAACCTAATTCAGTTAAAAGGCTTGGAAGAATTCGACTAAGCAAAGAAACATCCTACTGACTAAACAAACGCAAGAGGCTGCTGCGCAATAATGCTAAAGATGCTTATTTTCTAGCACCAACAACAAGTTAGGGCCGATTTCTAACTTTATAAATGCATGCTATAAAAATGACCTTCTTTACAAACATACTACCGAAAGGGCACTTGTCTACTGCATTTAGAATCCTATACATACCAACCCAGGGGGAACACCAATTCCAACAAAGCTTTGCTAAACCATTGATGGAATATATGGTGTAGTATTTGCTACATACACCTGACTTGTAACCAAATAATAAATGTGGTGTTTTTCCGTAAAGATATAACTAGAGGTACAGGATAATTTAAGACGTAAAGATTAAGCACTTGTCTCAGAAATGGGTGAAGTGTTTCGACAACACCCCGTACGCCATGTGTACGATCGTCTAAAGTTTGCACATTTAAAAAAGGTAGCATGTTTAAAAAACAAACTGCAAAGCTAGTTTAGAGTATAGCAAAATGTATATTGGTTGAACTGAATAATTTTGTTCTTATTTATAATTTTAAATTTGTCTTAAAGAAACGTAGACCAAGTGCTACATGATATCCACAAACGCTATACAGTCTTTACATTGTAGCACAAATAAATGATTAGAAGCCAATTTTAGGTTTTTTAAATGATCTTATACGAATCACTCACAATGAAAGTGCGAATCCAACGTATCTTACCTAGAACAGCTGCAACGTGTTTTATATATTTTTATCAGCAACACCCGAAGCGCTGCTACACGTTTTCAACTTCTCTGTCATGCCATCAGCGCTATTGAAATGCCAGGGTTGTAGAGTTGAGTTCAAACTACTACGTGGGTAATGGGAGACGTGCTGCGCCTAAAGCCAAGCGCGAGCATGTTTGTCCTACTAGAACGGAGAAGCACGTAAATGTTTACCCTACATTCAGAGCTCAAGTAGAGTATACAACTCCTAGCTATAAAAACGCGAAGAATTGTTTGAACACAGCTAGCCGTGAAAACAAACCGTGAGGAAAATGGGCGCAGGCAAGCCTTGGCTCAACAAGAGAATAACTACGAAAGAAATCGTCAATCTTATCATGCAAATGCAACGCATCTGTATCATTAGATTTCTCGTACAGAAAAATAATAATTTAACAATATAAGAAAAAAAGAAAACAACAGTGTTACGGAGAATCGCAACAAACGCCGTTTAGTAAGAATGTCTAGAAAAGCCTTAGCTCTTAATCCCGGTGAGACCTGAGCCTTCGAATCAACGACCATTATAAAGACCTATTAGATTAGAGATCCTTAGAACACTGCGCGTCAAACCTATGGAGAACAAACTTACTGTGAAGGAAATATTCGGGTGGTCAATTTAGGATGAAATGATAGCTCTATCATTTAGTTCGTTTTTATGCTTACATTTTTTTATGCGTCTCCTACTTAAGCATCCCTCTAAGCGGTGCCTCAAATCGTAACATTCAACAAATCTAAATATAATACTTCCGATGATTGCAATGCATTAAAACATGCTCAAATAAGAGAGTAAATAACAAACACAATATTCTAATAAGACACCACAGCGGATTCTATCAGGGCGTATATTCTGCGTAGCACCCCGGATTTGTTCCGCTGTGTTTAAACTGTTTTAACATTCACGGTGCGTTCTATGGGTGTTACAGCACACTGCTGCATGCAGCGCGGCGGACTAGAGAACTAAATTTTTATTCAATCAATGTTGCATGGTGCTTCAGGCATGGCAGCCGACTGAATCCGTATGTTGCGTCCGAGGTTAACAAATGTTTAATGCTTAAGTTGCCGCAGTCGAAAGGCGGGTAAGCAATGGAACAAAATGGCGACAATGTTTTTAGGAGTGACACTGAATGTACAAATATGTGTTACTAATTTGAAAAATCTGACATTACTGTCATAAAAAAAACATTCAAAAGAATGTGTACTTGATAAGGATTATTTTCGTACCAAACCATGTTAATTTTAGAGTTTTTCTTGCACGTGTGCATTTGTCAGGCATGTTCCCAATTGTTCCAGCATTGACCATCAATCCCCGAGGGTAAAGTCAAATGAGTCCGTAACGCAGAGTCGTTTTTCTGTATAAACATCCACAAACGGTTTTGCTCAAGTGCTGCTCAGAAACGTGCAGTGCATTTTCTTTATTGATGCTGCTTGTTGTCAAAAACAATTGGGATATTCCTGAAGTTTTGTTTACACATTAGAGCGTGTTCGATGCCTATTCTTGTTTTTCGTGTGCTAACACAAAACCGCATAGAGCCGACGCACGAGGATCGCTTCTCCGTTAATGTTTGGGCTGACACAGTCATCAGCTGCCTAATCGACCCTCAGTTGCACCTGGAGAGGTTAAATCATTCTTCAGGTGTTTCCCAAGACTCTCGTAATGATCCCTCTTATAATTGATAATCTGCCAGGTTCCGAAGGCATTATTCAAGGGCGTCGTTGAACGCAAAATACAGGCAGATTACTTGAAAGTGTAGTGTAAAATAGCAACAAATAAAATGAGTTAAGCATCCAATGAGCTGTTTATTTGACATGTAAGTAAAAAAGTTCTAATAAAATCATTTTCAGTACCCAAATGCGCCGTAATACAAGCGGTTTTAGTCAACACGATTCACCTACTAAATGGAGAGCCCATACCATGCGTCCAATCATTTAGGGACCTCGGCGTGATTTGCAATGCCGATTTTAAGTCTAAATGCGCTTATTCAGAACTGCCTTATAAAGCATCTAGCTTAGAGGTGCCAAACGCCTGTATATGAAAAGTAAATTGCCTTATTAAGTATTTAAACGAGTCTTAAAGATTATGATCCCTGCGAGCTAAAACGGCTTAGGGTGCATAAATTAACTGTGATATCAGATGCAACAGTCTACAAGACCGTGTATTAATGCATCCCCCCAAAGCCGTATATGATTAAACCCGTCGTTGTTAGGAATACGTATGCCTGGCGTATACCTAGCTAAAGCGACATGCATATCTATAGAGTTCCAACTTGTTTGTACTATTAACCTTCGTTTCGTAATAACGGTGATAATGTACTGCAACGCATTCAATGAATATACCAGACAATTGCGAGAAGAACCTGACGAGAACAGGTAGCGGATATTACGATGGAGAGCCGCCAGTACATTACGATGCTTTGGTATGGGCGCTTATCTGTATCTTGGTTTTGCGGATCGGTGTAGTGAACGAGGCTGGCCCATCGCTTGCCCGTCTCATTAATCCTCGTCTTCTTTTTGGGCCGCATCGCATCTAGAGTACCCGTTAGTTCTTAGTGTAATCTAGTTAACAAAATATTCACAACTGCTGAGACCATTTGGGTTCATGCTATTGGGTGCGACTGTTCCTTCCATTTTTTATGGAACTGTTTTCTCCAGATGGCAAATTTATATAAATTCGGTAGTTTTTCATTGAGCTTTAATCACGCATTGTCAATAATTGTAGCAATTAAGGGCATTTTACAGAAAATACTATCGCTCGTGTCTGCCCGCTTTTGTGAGAGTGTCAACATCTTACATAAAAAGTGTTTATTAGATATTTAATGTTTCATTTGTGCTGGAAGACTCACTCAAATACACATGTTTTTAATTTATCCGGCGGAATTGAACAAACCTGTTGTTGAAGCTTGGTTTTACATTTCTTACTAGGTTACTCTTATACACATCTGAACAGATGAGGAAATCTGGCATTTTTGTTTACCAGGCGATAATTAAGCATCAAACAATTTGTCACAAGCCTTGTATAGGGTGCGTTACAATGTACAGCACTTCTGGTAAAATAATCCTTATCAAAAGTAGCCCCAAATGGGATTTATGTCGATATGCAATATGTCGAAATGTGTGCAAAAGTAAAACCTCTGTTCTGAGTTTGCTCATCATATTTTTAATATGAGTTTCTCATTTGATGCTATTCCGGAACGTCAGATAAAGGAATTTGTAGTTGTGTACCTCACCAATTATCGGACAATTGCAGTTTAATTAAGATCTAAGCTCAGACCGGGAATAAAGGCGAAGCGTAGTCAGGTATCATTGCATCTGCTCAACGACTGTTTTTTAACTTTCGTATAAGCATAACAACCCAAAGAAGCACATGAGTGGCAGGCAATGTTAAGTGGTGGTTCAAAAGTGTACCTCATCTCGATTTTCATAAATTTCGTTTTTTACAATAAAACAAAGATTGTTGATTTGCAACTACAGACTAATCTTAACCTAAGCACTTGTTACCTTCTCTATTAACGTATGTCGTATTTTGCCTAGCATAGCCCCAAAGCCTTCAATTTATTTTCTAAGTTTGTCCGATCTACACAATCGATTGCTATTTGTAAATCACGAGAGACCAGACAAACTTGTTTTTCTTCTCTATCAACGCCTCAATGAAGTTTCGAACTTTAGTCATTGCATCTTTAGAATTCACGCCCAGCTAATTGAAGAGTAGAATTACGAATTTCCGTATTGCGATTCTTCCACGTGTCCGAGGCGAGGGCTGGGGTCATCGACATCGGCCATTTGGTCTTCCAATTCTGAATATGATGCTTAAATGCCTGTTATTTCTTAGTGAGGCGATTGCATTTTCGGTGAAAATGCCTATCAAATCGGAACGTTGATCCCAAAGCATGCCAAGCAACTTAAACTGTTCATTATTGAAAGACACAGTTGCATTTGGTAGGGTTTCCTGAATAAATGTTCCTAATTCTTGTGAATTGGTCGCCCATTTGTTTAAAGAGAAATGACCTGCTTGAAAGACGTTGTGAAGGATTCCGAATCTGTTTTTGCCCTCGCAAATAGTTTCAGAGCCACTAACTATATCATCTATATAGAAACTTAGTGACACTTCTTTTAGAAAATCTGCATGTTCGGGTCTGTTTTTAATCTCTTCTTCTAGATGATGCCTGACGCCCTGGCAATGTAACCATGGACTACAAATCAAGCCAAAATCTAATACTGTACCCCAGAATTCCTTTATTGGTGCTTTTGAATCTTTCGAGATGCCTAACGGCCAAAAGAATCTCAAAAAGGTTCTATGTTCTGGGTTAATTTTAAACTGCAGGAAAGCCTTCTCTATATCGGAAACTAGTGCTATTCTGTCGCCGCGAAATTGAAAGATAATCTTAAGAATGTCTGGAAGAAGATTTGGCCCTTGAAAGAGAACATCGTTTAACGAGGCTTCGTCTCGTTGTCTGGCGCCTGCGTCTTTTACTACTCTAACCTTTATATCGGTTGTGGGAGTAGGATTGCGTTTTGTTACCGCTAATATAGGTAAATAATGCGCCAAATCTCCCCCTTTTCTTGGTTGAGCTAGCTCGGCATAACCTTTTTCTAAATACTCAGCTATTTCTTGGTCTATTGCCGTTAGCATTGTTTTGTCTTTGCCCGAAGTTACGAGCAGTCTTTTCAGCCTGGACATGGCTATTTTCTCGTTGTCTCCCAAAGTACGAATATTATCCTTAAATGGTAGGCTAACTTCGTAACGACCATTTGGGAGTCTACGCACAGTATCTTTAAAAAAATTCGTGAGCTCGTGTGCAGTGTGTGGTTGGGTATCTTCAGTGAGGTCGCCGAGACATAATAACTCCGTGTCACATAAAAAATCAATATCTTGTTTGTCTGAACGTGTATGTTTTTTCGATGGAGAGATAGTGAGCAGTGGCACTGGACTGCATGGTTGCATCGCATATAACGCACAGAGGCTAGCTTTATATCGGCGTTGTTAAAGGATGCGGTGTTCTTGCCGTAAAAGAACCAACCCATTTTTGTGTTCACGGCTACGAGCTTGCCAAATATGCGCTCATCGCCCAAAAGTAGTTCTGGCAGATAGTCAGCTCCAATGAGCACATCGATTGAGTAAGAATAATCACCATCAATATGGTCGGCTATGTGAGCTAAACCGTGTGTGTCGCCAACTACTGGCAGTAAACCCTTGGTTATTTCGGGGATGCCTAAGCAACTTATGGACAGTGCTTTTTTTTGGCTGAATCTACTTTGAACGTGTACTTCGTATATGTCGTATGCTTGTATTTTTGAGACGTTGCCTCATATGGTGTATGTAATCATCGATTGGGAATTGGTTGGTTTTGTTTTAAGAATATCGATGAGTCTTTGTGATATATATGAGCGTTGCGCTCCTGAGTCGAGTAACACTCTACATATTGTGCGCATCTTGCCTGATGCTACACGAATGAACCCAGTCTGTAGTAGTGTTGCGTTAGAGTCTGTAGAGTTTTTGCATGTGAAATTACTGGTGGATGTCTGATTTTGCGATTGTTGCGTGGAAGTGTTTGTCGGTGAAGTTGTATTTGCGCACATAATAGTGTAGTGTTTGCCCTTGCACTTCGCACACTCTATATTCTTGCTTCTGCACTTGCTAGCAAGATGATTTTTTCTTAGACACTTAAAACACGCATTCTGTTGGTCCAGTATTTGTTTACGAGTGTCAAGCGATAGCACTTTTCTGCATTTGTGAGATTCGTGAGTACCACTGCAGAATATACACGTGTATGTAGAGCTCACCGAAAATGCATATTCACGCCTGTCATTGTTGCTATTAGCTTGTGTGTGATTTTTGTTTGTAGTGTTAGGGTAGTGTGTAGATGCGTAGTGTTGTTTGAATTTTTGTGAATTGTTGTGTATGAATGAGCTGCCTATAGCTTGGCTGATGCGGACTTCTTCTTCGAGAAATTCTAGTAGTGCTTCTAGCTTGCATGTGGTATATTCGGGTGATTTACATTTTTCATTGTAGCTTCTAATAAATCTGGCTTTCATGTTCACAGGCAGACAATCCAGGACCATCGGTGATATGGTAATTGATAGCGTGTCGCACTTAGTACCTAGACCATTTAACGCTCTAATGTTTTGTGAGAGTATTGAAGTAAAGTAACTTAGTTTTTCGTGGCGGCGAAGATCCAACGAGGAGCATAGACGACGAATCTCTCTGATGTGCTCTTCTTCTGCCGTCTTCTCCTGTCCAAATTTCCTCCGGATGATGTCGAGCGCGGTGCTGTACTGGGTAGCGGAGAAGCCCAGATGCGATATCTCCCGTGCGGCTGGACCGACGACTATGTCGCGTAGATGTTTAAACTTCTCGATGTCCGTGAAATGTGGATTGTCGTGTGCGTAGAGTGCGAAAAACTCCCACCACTCCTTGAAGCGCTTAACGTCCCCTGCGAACTTCGGAATCTTGTGTGAATTGTGGGTGAAGACTGGAAGTGCAGGGGACGTTGGTGTGACTCGTCGGTCCAGCCGCACGGGAGATATCGCATCTGGGCTTCTCCGCTACGCAGTACAGCATCGCGCTCGACATCATCCGGAGGAAATTTGGACAGGAGAAGACGGCAGAGGAAGAGCTCATCAGAGAGATTCGTCGTCTATGCTCCTCGTTGGATCTTCGCCGCCACGAAAAACTAAGTTACTTTACTTCAATACTCTCACAAAACATTAGAGTGTTAAATAGTCTAGGTACTAAGTGCGACACGCTATCAATTACCATATCACCGATGGTCCTGGATTGTCTGCCTGTGAACATGAAAGCCAGATTTATTAGAAGCTACAATGAAACATGTAAATAACCCGAATATACCACATGTAAGCTAGAAGCACTACTAGAGTTTATCGAAGAAGAAGTCCGCATCAGCCAAGCTATAGGCAGCTCATTCACACACAACAATTCACCAAAATTCAAACAACACTACGCATCTACACACTAGCCTAACACTACAAACAAAAATCACACACAAGCTAACAGCAACAATGACTGGCGTGAATATGCGTTTTCGGTGAGCTCTACATACACGTGTATATTCTGCAGTGGTACTCACGAATCTCACAAATGCAGAAAAGTGCTATCGCTTGACACTCGTAAACAAATACTGGAGCAACAGAACGCGTGTTTTAAGTGTCTAAGAAAAAATAATCTTGCTAGCAAGTGCAGAAGCAAGAACATGGAGTGTGCGAAGTGCAAGGGCAAACTCTACACTATTATGTGCGCAAAGACAACTTCACCGACAAACACTTCCACGCAACAATCGCACAATCAGACATCTACCAGTAATTTCACATGCAAAAACTCTACAGACTCTAACGCAACACTACTACAGACTGGGTTCATTCGTGTAGCATCAGGCAAGATGCGCACAATATGTAGAGTGTTACTCGACTCAGGAGCGCAACGCTCATATATATCACAAAGACTCATCGATATTCTTAAAACAAAACCAACCAATTCCCAATCAATGATTACATACACCATAGGAGGCAACGTCTCAAAAATACAAGCATACGACATATACGAAGTACACGTTCAAAGTAGATTCAGCCAAAAAAAAGCACTGTCGATAAGTTGCTTAGGCATCCCCGAAATAACCAAGGGTTTACTGCCAGTGCAAGCAAGATTATAGCTTTGCTGTAAAGTCTCTGTGAAGAGAAGTGTTCCAGCCGCCAGATAGACATGCCTGTTATGCTTAAAATAATTTATTTCCGTGACGAGGACGGGGATGCCTACGCGTCGTCCGTTATTGCGAGTGCTATGAAGATATCAGGATCTATGTCGGCCAGTTTGTCCTCCTGAAGCTGAATAAACGCCTTGTATGCCTCTGTCTCCTGCAGCCCATACATCTTCCGTATGTCTTCTACGAATAGCGAGGTCTCTGTCAGTACATATATCAGGCGGTTGCGCGCGGAGGAGTGCAGGCCCAGCACTCGCTTTAAAAACGCGGGCTTAACTCTCTCCAGCGTTGCGAGGTCGTTCATCTTGAGGTGTCGTCATATCAGCTGCACTCCGTATGTAGCCGTTGGCGCGACTTTAAGATGGAATTGGCGCAGGGCGGTGTCGATGGAGAGCTTCTGGGGCGCTTCGATTGTTGTGGACGCAATCAGAGCCTTTCTCACCCGTTGTTCAACATGCAGGCGAAACGCAGTCCCTGTTGTGGTGAGAGTTATGCCAAGGTATGTAAGGAAATTTACATACTTGACTGGCGCACCCCCCAGGCGGAGTACGTCGCTAGCAGCCAGGCGACCTCCTCTGCGGAATTTGAGCGCCTCAGTTTTACTGTTGTTGATGGTAAGACCAACCTCGCTGACGTACCTCGACATTGTGCCTATTGCTTGTGGCAAGTGGTGTCTGCTCGTACTGAACATCACTAAATCATCAGCGTACAGAATGACTTTGACGAGCGGATGCCTCGTGGTGATCCGTGAGAGTAGATTGCTTATGAGGACCGCGAATAGTAGCGGGCTGATGTTATCGCCCTGTGCGAACCCCGTCGTCTGCTCGAGACTATCGCGTATCACTACCCCGTCGTCGATTGAGATCATATTCTTCTGTAAAATAGCTCTGAGGAGTTCGAGTATCCTAAGTGGTACAGCAGATTTCGTGAGCTTTTCTAGTATTATCAAGCGTGATCCTGAATCAAATGCTGTTTTGAAATCCACGAAGATGGAATAATGAGGCCGTCCGGGTCTTGCTAGCGTCGATTGCACTTCTTCCATCAATTTTTGGCACGCCGTAATCGTCGATCTGCCCGTTTTAAATCAATGTTACCATCATTACACTGAATTTTTACTTCACCATTGATTGATTGATTTATTGTTCGCTTGGCATGTATACCTAAATACACATGTCACCCTTTTATATCAGGGTTACCATATTCACCATTGTACAGAACAGCTGCGGCTCCGCTTGGTCTACCTTGTTCTACTAATGGTTGTGGCAGGCACTCAGCAATATAAAATCCATTCATATTTATGCTTGTTGAACACCACGTCTCTGTTAAAATAACAATGTCAAACGCATATAATTCTGCGGGAGGAAGAAGATTTAGATCTGTTCTAGATCGGCGCTTGTTTGCTACGATCAGCGACCCCCCCACTCCCCTTAAAGCTACTACGAGAGGTTAACAAATATGGCTGGCTCATGCTATACCTAACGAGTTCATTTTTGTGCCGCCAGTATTTGAGACATCCAGGGAACCCGGCCCCGAGGCAAAGTCGCTCCAAGATTGGCAAACGAAACGAACTGGCGACAGGGGAGAAAAGAGCTCTTGACTATATACTTCAACGACCATTAGCGGTTCAGCGCGGCAGTGTGGCACGAACAATAGGCACAATGAGGGGCTGCCTCGAGGACAGGCTCAACGTGTAGCCCTCCTCAGAAGCCTTTGTGTAGTGAGTAATCATATATGTCTGTAACCGTACAAGTGAATAAAAAAACCTACGTTTTATTTATAGTACCTCAATGCCCAGTACACCTAGTCGAACGATTCCAAATAACCTTTACAGCACAAGAAAAATATGCAGCATCTCTAAACTCAAATTACTCGTCTACGAAGGGCGTACGAAGGACGAAGGGAAAAGATCTTTTTGAGGTATCCAAACGGGACCAGATCTGGAGAATATGAGGTATGTCCAATAAATTAGAGCTTTGGCGTTTGTAATTTGGCCACGGCTAACAGATAAGCGTGGGTTGTGGCCTAAACTTGCCCTGGTGGTATCTTACTATTATAGAGTGAAGTGGCAATTCAAGTTTTTTTCTTAACGGCTCAAAAAGTCCTGCGGATTATATTGTATAAGTTTAAAATTGCTTACCGAAATTGAAACGCGTGGCAGTCTTTTTTCCATTATAACTCGTACGCTAGTCACTTGCATTAATTTTTTTCAGGCGTAAGTATTGATGCAAAATAGTGTGCTGTACCACGGCAAATGCCTACGCATTTTTTATTCACATTGTTTACTTTTGGCAGGTAGGGATTGATAACTTCAAATATGTCTACATAAAATATAACAACTAAAACTCAAAAATATTTACATGCAAATTTACGAACGTGCACGATATTTACAGTTCCGAAAATTCCGCGAAAATGTCGCCAATATTAATCACAAAGTAATGGACTACTTTGCAGTAAATATTTACAGAATATTGCCCTCAACGAGCCAAACTTCCAAGCAAACCATGTCGTCGACATATACCGTCGACACCAAGTTAATGGAAGGTGGGGTCCGAACAAACCATCTGAAGGCTGTCGTCCGCCACTATGCGACCGCTTCGCCAAAATTTTAACGCCTCCGTCTTTGCAAGATTTATCGTGAAACCAATTTCGGAAGCGGTCTCATAGAGCCTGAACAAGGCTTGTTGAAGCCGAATACGGTTTTATTAGATCATCTGCGTGCAAAAGCACTTTGACAGGGTCTCGAGACCCGCAAATGTTCTTGAAAAGTTTTTCTAGAAAAACCACAAAACAGCCCTAGGTTACCCGTTGCGTAACGCCAGAGGGATTTGGAGCAACACTAAGACTGCATCATCGATTACTATTCGGTTCTCCTTCATTACTAAAAGTAAAGCTTGTTTAATATCTTCGATGACAGTACTGCGGCTAGGATATTTAGTATGCCGACAGGAAGTCCCACGGCCTCAAGTAGAGAAACACAGCGTATATGTATTGTAGTGGCTTGGCCAGAACGGCTTGTTTGATATCTTCGATGACAATTCTTCAGACTGAAGTGATGGAGCGGATCCTGCGGAACCATTGCTGTTCTCCGAAAGTCGCATCTTTACTCTCTAAGAAGGACCTTCGTCTCATGGTGATCAGAAAAGAAAGCAGCTTATAGCAGACAGCTTTCTTTGCGATACCGCGGCAACCTGTGGGCTCTGTCAGGCTGCCTTTACCCTTGGAATAATCAGAAGAATTGCGTCACCGAAACAGATCCAGATCGGAGACATTTCAAGGCACGGACGGACAAACCCTTGCCAACCAATAAAAATGAAGACCAATGTAATTCAAGTTAACTGTAATAGGACCAGACTAGCGCATGACATGCTAGAGGAAATAGCAGCTAAACGCAACGCAAGCCTCGTTTATATCAGTGAATCAAATAAAAGTAGAGCAAGCACACGAGCAGGTTGATACAATGATCTAACGCTTAGCGCTGCTATCATTAACACCGGCTCCCTACCAATAACCAAACACGGAAAAGGAGCAGGATACGTGTGGGTGGACGTAGCCAACAAGTGGAGACTGTACTCATGCTACATCAGCCCGAACTGCTCACAGGAGGAATTTGAAAGGTTTCTTACTGAACTCGGAGACTCAGTACGCGACACCAGTAAAGGATTGGGAACCCTACTCACGGGTGACTTTAATGCAGCCAGTGAAACATGGGGATCAAAGAAAATGGATACAGGAGGAAGAACCTTACTCGATTGGGCAGCTAGTCATGACATATACGTACAGAACAAAGGCAAGACACCTACTTTTCACAGGGCAGGCCAATACTCTCATATTGACTTAACGCTTTGCAATGACACGCTGGCTTGTGAAATAACGGGTTGGAAAGTCCTCACTGAAGAAGAAAACCTCAGCGACCACTACTGCATAGAGTTCACAGTAAAGGCGCGGACCCCCAGGCCACCCGCAAGCAATAAAGCTCGCTACAGGATATCCGATGAGAAATCGTTTATTGCAGAAATCAGCAATGCAATCGCCGACGCTGGACTACCCCAAACACCAGATGAGCTGCAAGAGCTTCTAATAACGGCATGTGCTCGAGCTACGAAGCCCATACATCCAAAGCGGGCGAACTTACAGCCATACTACTGGTGGAACACGACCATTGCGCAAAAGAGGTCTGACTGCAACAGAGCAAGGCGTAAACTGAAAATACCACACAAGACCTTAGAGGATAAAGCTTAAGCTTTGGTTAACTATCAAAAATGTAGAGCCACATTGAAGCAAGCAATTATTGATAGCAAGACAAATAGATGACGCAACCTTCTCAAGAAAATCGATGGCGATCCTTAGGGGAAGCCCTACAAGATAATAAAAGGGAGTAACGCACAAAAGCCCAAGGCTGTGCTCACAAAGGAGCAAATCAGCCAGGCCTTGAACAAACTCTTCCCAAAACACGCTCGCTTTGACAGGGAGCAATATAACACGCCAGGGGCACCCACAGGAGAAGCAGACGAGCCCCCAGCGATATCGGTAGCAGAGGTACTCAAGACTGCGGCGAGATTTAAGCCGGGAAAGGCTTCAGGACCAGACGGCATCCCGTCCCTGGCAGTCAAAGTACTATTTAAGGAGTATCCAGATCTGGTTGCACAGGTGTTTACTGCAGCAACCAGAAAGGGAACAATACCTGCAAACTGGAAACAAGCTGAGGTTGTCCTTATCCCTGAAGACAACGGAGGATTTAGGCCTATCTGCCTACTGAATACCCTGGCGAAAGGGTACGAGGCAATCATTGAAGAAAGGCTCAAGACCTTTGTAGAGGAAAACGGACTCCTTTCGGACTCCCAATATGGAGTCAGGAAAAAGCGGTAAGTTCTCACTGCTGTCCATCAAGTTACGGACAAGGCTGACCTTTTACATAGTTCAACCATATGCACCAGAAAAGTGTTCCTGGCAATACTTCTAGATGTCAGGAACGCCTTTAACAGCCTCCCGCGGAGGACAATACTGGACACGCTAGTAAGGAAAAAAGTTCCACATTATCTTGTCAAGGTCATCTCAGGATACCTGGAGGACCAAACTGTTTTCAACGGTGAAGTGGAATTATCAATGGCAGCAGGAGTTCCACAGGGCTCGATCCTGGGTCCCCTGCTCTGGAACCTAGCGTACGATGCCGTACTCTGCCAGGATAACCTTCCACAAGGAGTAGAGATGATCGCGTACGCGGATGATCTGGCTATCACAGTTCAGGCAAAGACTGCAGAAGAATTGGAACTTAATGCTAATAAAACACTAGAGTCTACGAGGAGATAGATGGGCGAAGCCGGCTTAGCAATCGCTCTGGAGAAAAGCGAGGCTATACTGCTAAGGGTACGGAAGAAGGTGAGTCCCATCGGACTATACCTGGCAGGACAGCAAATAAAGCAGGTCAAGGAGGCGCGGTACTTGGGGATTCGCTTGGACAAGATCCTGACGGACCTCAGCCACCTGAAGATAACCTCGGCAAAGGCGGCCAAGGCGGCTAATGCAATTGCAAGATTTCTACCAAACATTCACGGACCAAGAGAATGCAGGCGTAGATTGCTGATGTCAGTAACCGAATCTATAGCGCTATTCGGGTCTCCAGTCTGACTCAAGGCTTCTTTGAAAACAAAGAAAGCGAGAGGGCTCCTTGGAAGCACTCAGAGAGTGGCGGCTCTCAGGATTATCCAGGCGTATGGCACCGTTAGCACAAACTCTGCTCTCGTGCTGGCCGGAGCTCTTCTCTGGGATCTAAAGGTGGAGGAAAGGCAAAAACTCTGGGAAAACAGCTTGAGCAGCAGTAAGGAAGTAGAGAGAGAAAAGTCAATGGAAGCGTGGCAAGCCAAATGGAACTCCATTTCTTCTAGAGCACCGCGGCACACCGTTCGATCCCTCATCCCAAACATCAAACAATGGATTGAGCGACCGGGGGGAGAACTAAACCATTATCTCACGCAGATCCTCACGGGACATGGGGACTTTCAGACATACCTCTTTCGAATCGGAAAAGCTCCCTCATCGAGCTGCGGTTTTTGCCAAGAGGGAACGGAGGATGACTCGACCCACACTCTTCTAAAGTGCCAGGCACTGGAACAGGCTAGAGCCACAGCAATTGCAAAACTCAGGATTAACTGGACCAATGAGGGAGACGGAAGAGGAGCAGATATTCCAGATCCCCCCAGAGGTCCCTTAAGGAGTTCGTAGAGTACATATGCGGCACGACTTCTGGGTGGAAGCTAGGAGCAGCTATGGCTATGGAGGTATTGAAAGAGAAAGGAAGCCTGGGAATGCTCAGGAGAGCAAGATTTCCGTCTACTGCACTAGAAAATCACGTTAGTCCGAATTATGCGGCTTCGCAGGTGTTAGTACAAGACACGTCGAACGTTGGGGAAACCCGTGAGTGACCCCAGCCAAATGATCCGAGTGGCACTCGCCACTTCTCCTGATGGCCCATAGTACTGTTCTATGGAGATCTGGGCCATCAGAGAGTGAAGCTTAAGGGGGGAGGTGCGTTTAGTGGGTATGGGTCTCAGCGAGCTAACACCCATCCGCTGGGGTCGAGTCCCACACTGCTCGAATGGAAAGTGGGACCTTCTTATTTTCTACTCGTAGCAATAGTACGTAAAAGTATTTAACCCTCCTCCATAAAATAAAAAATAAAAGATTGGAGACATCATCAACGTTTGCTAAAAAGGTTTACCTAGAAAGGAGCTAGGCGCAGTACGCCTTCAGTTCGATTCGTACCTTATCTGGGCCAGCTCTTTTGTTGGATCGTCATCATTTAATTAAGAGAAGTCGCGCCGTAGCTGCTAGCGGTTACTTGTAGACAATTCGTTCCAGGCTATACGACGAATAAGGGAACTTATTTGTGAGCCGTTTTATTTGACGCCAACATTCCCGTAAAGTAGTCGGTCAGCTTTGCTTCTTTGAGGAGTTTCGTCGCCTCCTGCTCGAGGTATCTGTTATGTCTAAGGGAAGCATATAATAACATTCTGCATCTGATTCTGGGGGCCGCAGCGAAGAAAGACCCGGAAGCTTGAAAGGTTAGGATGCCCAAGTTTTGATCAGCACCGGGATGTATATTTCATCCCAAGCGTCTGGAGCAATAATTGCTGACGTGGCTGCGCTTTCGCAATTCCACTTGACGATATTTACCGTGTCTCCCTGCTCTCTGCCTGCTTCCCGACCGAGTTGTTCTTCGTGTGACCGTCCTGTTCTCTCAAGGCAATCAGAGCCTGCGCGAAGAAATCGTTGATCGTTCTGGCTACCGGGAGAAGAGGTCCGGCTGAGAGGGTCGTTGGTGGTTTGCGTCGCGCCCCTGCTGACCTGCTGGTCGCGGGTGGCAAGTCTCTGGAAACTGTGTCGAGCTCGGTGTCGTGGGGGTGCATTCGCCTGCGCCTCGTGACCGGAGAAGGCACATGGGTGCGCGGATTTGAGCTCTACCGTTGTACATTTGTATGTATGGGGTCAGTCGCTGAAGCAATGCAAAAAGCAGTCCCGTGAACGTTAATTTTGGCTGAGGGTCAGCCCAAAAAGCTTAAAATTTAGGCCACTCGAAACTCATTTGTGGTATCGGCTCTCGGGCGCAGCGCTTCATTGTCGAACCCCTTGCCACAATCTACTGTGGCGATTAGCTTGTTCTTCTTGAACTTCAAGCATTCGTGATACCCTGCCTGTAAGATAACCGAGGCTCCAAAACCAAAAAACAACACATGCGTTTAAAAGTACAAAGGACCGTTACAGTGTATATAGCCTCGATTGTCTAAATGCACTCGCATTTCTACTCCCGCCAATTTCTCACCGATCTAAAACCTGTCAGCGTCTGTCCTCATATGGTACTCCCAGCTGTCGTACTATGGAAGTACGACAGCTTACCGTAACATCCTGCTGTTTTATTTGACATCAAATTAATACCTTAAGGTATCAATATCAGTGAATATTCGATTTCATAAATCGAAACTTGTACTGAGCTTATCAGTACCCTATTGCGTTGCTGAGAGCCATGCGGGCAGATATAAGTTCAACGTAACAGCCTATATGATTGTCAAACTCAGCCTTTTAGATGACAGCCTAATTGGTTGTTGAACTTGGCTTTCAGCGTGTTTGAACATGCACCCTACCTTTTTGAAAACAAAGGCAATCTTATGTTCTACATACATAAAGAGTAATGCCGAAAGGCTAACAAGATTGCATCTTTAGTTAGTACTGTGAAGATGTGCCTTGTTTGGAATTAAATATATATACAGGGTGTTGCAGAAATTTTTTATAACAGAATATACAAATTGTAGAGTTCGTTAAAGCAAAATTTTTTTTCAATGGAACATGGTCTCTGAGAAGTCTTGTTTCGGAGTGAGAGCGAAATTACTACAATTTGTGACACTAATGTTTTTGCCCGATATAGGAGCATAAAGTGTGCTGTTGCGAGACAACCAGTTTCCCTAGACAGAAACTAAACACACTGTCGTGTTCATGCTTGTTCCGAAAATTCTGCTTCTTCCAAAGGGCATATAAGGCCGGGCAGAAGATACGACACGGTCGTTTAAAAGAGAATTCGTCAAAAATGAAGTTCTTTATTAGCTTTTACGCCAAATACTTCAGAATCATAACCTTACGTGTTCTAGCATATTAATTTCATGACGATCATTTTGGTACCAAACTTATGGCAATGCGAGCTGTGGTTGCGAAGTAATTACGATTTTTCGGAGGGCATGTCCAGATTAAATGCATGAAAAATGACGCCATAAGTTTGGTACCAAAATGATCGTCATGAAATGCGCATTTGCTGAATATGTTAGCTTTAAACACGTGGGTGGTCGTAGGGTTATGATTCTGAAGTATTTGGCGTAAAAGCTAATAAAAACTTCATTTTTGACGAATTATCTTTTAAACGATCGTGTCGTATCTTGTGACCGGCCTTATACGCCCTTTGGAAGAAGCAGAATTTTCGGAAGAAGCAGGAACGCGACAGTGGGTTTAGTTTTTGTCTAGGAGGACTGGTTGTCTCGCAACAGCACATTTTATGCTCCTATGTCGGGCAAAAACACTAATGTCACAAATTGTAGTCATTTTGCTCTCACTCCGGAACAAGACTTCTTAGAGACCATGTTCCATTAAAAAAATATTTGCTTTAACGAGCCCTACAATTCCCTATTTCTATTATTAAAAAATTCTGCAACACCCTGTATATTTATATATATATATATATATATATATATAGACAACCTGTATATTATATATATATATATATATATATATATATATATATATATATATACAGATATGCCCACCTCGTTTGAAAAGTCTGTAGTAACCTTCTAACAGAATAGTGAAGGCACACGTGTATCTTGCTGATGCTTGCAGTGAAGATAGTAGTGGTTGTTATGGGCAACACGCTTGATGTGGTATGATATGATAGCACACCATGTAATTAGAATTTGTAGACGGACATCGTGAACAACACACGTCGCCAGCCATCACTGGCGTATACCGATATCGCCTAAGGAGACTTGCCACAAGATTGTGCGTTTAAATCAAACACGGGACAATACCGCCACCGCCGCATACGAGAGGTCTGCTACGAGCAGAACACCTAATCGGGCTAGGCTTCCGTGCAATCCGCGCGCTTATTCGAGCGTATTCGACAACAAGCTGTACTACACGCGAGATAGAGTACACGGGTCTCATATAGTTGACGAATAAATCAATTTTGAGGCATGCGCGTATTGCCTGTGCGTTTTATGTTTTCTCTGCTAAAAATAATGACTAAGTGCAGTATGAGCACGGTATGGCCTGGCCGAAGGCTACCTGAAAAAGGCTAGAACATTACCCTCTTACAAACCTCAAACAAATTGCGACGGTCTTACCCAGGGAAATCACACAGAGGCAGATGCCGGAATGTTTTTGGTGGAACCCATGGACGGAGAAGCGGTGAGAACGTGGCAAACACCTCTCATCTTCAGCTCAAAGGCTCTACGGAATGTTATAGCCGGGTATAAAATCTTTCTTGACATACGACACATTTTGATCGGGCTGCTTGTAACACCACTTAAATTTGTACTTAGTAAGTTATAAATACAATGCATGTTTCTGTTATCAGTAATGACATCGTATGTACGCCGCTACGAAAATCGATCTTCAGGTCGGTCGATTTCAGTAATTTCCAAGAGATTTTCACCAATATCGCACTCATGTAATCTAAAGTTCTATGCTAGTGATACGGCTTTTGCGAAGCTGAAAATATTACATCTATACACTGAAGCTCATCCCAAAGGAATGCTTGTAGGCAGAGAAAGATATCTGAAAAATTGCGAGTACACAAACAACTATTTACTTACAAAGCCAACAATTCGTTGTAGCAGCACCGGAGTTTAACTCTAGATCCAGGCGCTATAGCCAAATAGAACGCAATACTACTCGACCGACAGTATCAACTCAAAATTCCAAGACTGCACAATAAGATTCATCCCATAAATTTCCGGAGAGAGCGCTCAGAAAAAAATTAATACAGTGGAACAGGGCACCTATGAATTACATCTGTTGATGTCAAGCCAACAAAGTTATTTGTAGACACCCGCTTGCAGAACCCAACTTACTGCCCTAAACTACTATGCTTCGATAAGGGCTGTTTAGTCTAAAGCCTATAGATATATTGTTATATTAAATGCTAAATCATTTGAAACGTTCTACCAGTAGTTTTATAGTTATCATCACGTGAGCATTTCACTTTAGCTATGTAGATTTGCATGTAATGAAACTTCTTAATAACATGTAGTTTAGATTGTTTTTAGTTCCATAAAAACCATTAAGTCAAAGACAACTAGATGACAAATATATTATTTAGCAAGAGGCAACCCGGATGAAAGCTTCCGATTACTTGTTTTTTAGTCATAACGCCGTTTTGTCGGTTGTATTTTGCGTGCGCTCCGACGATCAGTGGTCAAACACTGATCAGGCGGCGTGTTTCCAAAGTAGAGTTGCACTGGAAGACTAAGTACAGTTCTTAGAGCGTTCTGGCTAAAATCCATAGCTCTTACAGTCCTGAAAACGTCCAACAGCTAAATCGAAACCTTCACGCTACTTGACTGCTATTATGACTTGTAGCTGTACTGACGCACATAGCAGAACCCGCAGCAGCACTGTGTGTGTTGTGCAAAAAATAAAATCCAGACATTTCAGTGGGTCTCAAGTGGAAACCAGTGCTTGGAATTTTAATTTTGCCAAAACCGCACATGGATTGGGGGCGTATTGTACATTGTCAGTCGTCGAATACAATAGCGGCGTTGGCTGAGAGGTCAAGGCTTTCGAGAACCCAAAATTGCCAAACAGAGGTCTGTAGTTTAAATGTCAGCCAAATACTCTGTTTTTCAACGCTATAAATATTTTGCCCCTTAAGAGGGACAGAATGTTTATAGCGTTTTTACGCTGTCTTATATTAGTATTATAATTGTAGCGGTTTCTGTGGTTGCCTGCAATATTCTAAGTATATACGAGTGGTAGCTAGTCAGTACTGAAATCATGGCTTATGTGGGTGATATCTGCTTTATCTGCCGAGCAGGCGCAAAGTCAAAATCTGTATCGCTCTAATGTATTTTGTGCACAAACTGATTTTCTATATCATGTCTGCAGTGACACTGCCTAATCTATACACGTAATTAATTAAATCCTGTGACAATAAAGTAATAATTAAAAAAAATCTTTGTAGACTTGTTGGTGGACTGAATACAATCGCGGATGCGACCTAATATGTATATCGATGCACGAATCTGATATACGCCCATCCTGCATTAAGTTTGTTAATTCACCCAGATAATTAGTTGTCTACAGCTATGACTAACCAGGTTTGGAAGGAATCTCTCCGTCTATCTCGCGACCCTCTCAGTTGTTACGGGTTTCATCATCTAGTATGTCGGTCTGCTGGGCTTTACGAATCCAGAAGGAATACAAATGTCGTCGTTTTAGCAGTCCATGATCTTTTTATCACTTCACCGACTGTTCTATCCGTGTCGCTCTCTTATTTCAAGGGACAATACTTATGAACCGTTTTTATCATGTATATCATAAATATTATGTTCATATTTGCATAGCCAAACCAGGTGTATTTTAATAAATAAATATATAACACTTTGCGTGCTCGGGTTTGACGTTCGTGGTAGGGGTCTTTAGTCTTAGTAACATGGACAAGACTTAACCGAGATGACGAGGAAGGACAGATACTGGTTACCTTGAAGCCAAACATATATGTATTTGCACCTTATCAAAAGTAGAGAAAAATATGACTTAACCATTCTACATATGAATCAGTCATTATGTCCGTTCGCCGTTCAAATAGCGTCCTTTCTGGTGAGCTCCTTGTGAGTTGTGATGTTTGTGCATCTTAAGTGCTCTTACGCTTTCGGTGTGGGTGTCTGGTGGTGATGCTATTGGTCCATCGGGGTACAAACAAGGGAAGGTGTCGTTTTTACTAACAGTGAAGTGACATTCGTGTTGAACGTGGTATTTGTTAGATCTGAGAGGTTAGGTCGCGTGTCAAGCTGGCGGCTACCGCGCTATCATCTGCTGTTGTTAATAGAATTCGTACAATATCTTTCTGCTGCGCCTGCACGTGGACGGCCGTGTATCGGCTGCTGCGTGGCATGGATTTGCGTGCCAGCTGCTGCTTCAGTTGCTCGCCATTTCGGTGAGATATGGATATAAAAAAAAGCTTCATCGGAGCTAAGGTGGAAGGCTACACTGTCTGGCAGGATTAGGGCGACAGTAAGCAAAAGGGAAAACACAGAGAAAACCTTTACAACCGCTCGAAAGACATCTGCTGGTTCAACAATTTGCTTGCAAGTATTATCCGATACGGCTCGAATGGTTACGGATATGGAGACTGTGGTTAGTGGAGGTAACTGAAGTAACACACGCAAATGCGGTTAATATGCAAGAGTCGGATTGCCAGAAGCCTGTCCCTGATCGAATGTCGGCTCATGCAGCAAATGACCAGCGATAATCCGTCTGCTACTGCAGTGAAGGCAATTAAAGTGTTACGGAAGAAATCCCTGTTGCCACCAGGATCATCATTACCAGCATGGCCTATTAGCGACTAAGTAAATGGTAATTTCTCTACTGCGGGCCTATCTGCGTCGGTGGCTGAAAAACCAACCAGCAACAGGTATCGTGCCACTGATGTTTTTAAATGTTTCATGGATGAAGAAATTAAATAGCCCTGCTCTTACCCGTGTTTATGGTTTGAAGTCATTGAAGGTAATGGCGAATGTTTTTTTTCTTCTATTACTGGCTCATCTATACCGTGAAACCTCCACCGTGAATTCATCCAAATCTCTGCGAATGTCCTTTGATGAAAAATGAAAATCTTCACAGAGATTTGCGCAAGAGCAACTACTAGTCGAGGAACTAAAGCTGGGCGGGGTCGCCACAATACCAGAAATAGTGGTATTGTGTATGTCTTGCTAACGCCAGCAAAGCCTATTAGCTATCGTGAGAGCGTGCATTCGAATAAGAGCAACGTGCCAAGACATCCATAAATCCGAAGCTTGTGATAACGCACACAAAGCGGCCCGATGAGCCCTTCGGCTTCTAATCAAAAGAAGCAAGAAGCGTAAGCGGAGGGAGCTATGCAACTAGATAGAAACCAAGGACATGTTCGTAGCAGTCGACGCCCCAAAGGCAATGGCTAGATTGTCTCATCCACTGGTGACGGTAAAAGGGGGAAATGCTGTGGTTTCCGCCAACCTGCAACGAGGACAGAGTGGTCTTGATACTATATTAAAACCTAACCAGTTGCGGACGGTCAACACTATTAGCCATAGAAAATATCTTAGGTTTTGCCGATAATAAACGATTAAATAATCCAGTGTAGACGAAGCGGATGCCTCGTAGCCCCACTTAACACAGAAGCACTTTTAGTTCAGACAAATGGGTGGTCAAACGCGCTGAAAAGGAATGAAGTCTCCCAATACCTAGAGCGCATCTTAGAAGGCTACCTTCACGAAAAAAGCATCACATGGGGCACAATATAAAACAACGGAGAACCGCTGGCCGTCTACAAAGGTCGGTACTCAGACTCCTCTGGAATATAGAATTGCGTTTCAGAAATAGATGACCCACCTAAATGACATCCAATGGTAGCACATGCCGATGTTTTGGCCTTGGCTGTGACTGGCAGAGACTTATATGAGCTAGAACTAAAATCCAGCAATGCCATTGAGCTGGTACCAAACTGGATCTCAGGCGACCATCGAAAATTGGTCTAACAGACGACCGAGGCCATTCTACTTATCAGCCGAAAGCAAATGAGAGATGTAGCCATCGTGTTTGTGGATAAGAAAGTTGCGCGCGCAATCAAACATGTAGGGCACCTTGAAGTATATTCAAATAAAAAACTTCCTAAGTGAGCTTTTTGCGTCGCCGATTTGGGTCGGACTTGCGCTAAAATGCAGTTGGCGCAAACCTACGAAGACGTTTAAAATTATACGCCGGTCTGCTGGGATGAGATTATATGTTATGGGTTTATATATATATATATATATATATATATATATTTATACACGCCAGATCCTGACTTGCTGTGACAACCACGATCTGGCGAGTCTATTGTATGGTATTGGCCACTGCCGTCTTGATCGTTGACCACCAATAGAGCAGTGCCGAATTGGCTAGACTTATATACACTCTACCACTACAAATGACACAACATATGGCGCTGTATTTATGCCAGGCGCCACACAGCCAACAGCTGATGGGCTAAAAGCCCGATAGTAAAAATAGAAAGCCATAACTGAAGCCCCGCAATAAGCCAAAGGATTAGGGTCATACGTTAGTTTTTGGTACAGGAGGCGATAGCACGAGAAGATAACTGTCCAACGCAAGTAGTCAGCGGTCACGGCTGCTTCCAGCATTAGCTATGTAGGATTCGCAATGCCCCAATAAATAGTATTCTCCGTAGGGCAGAGATAATTCAAGGAAATGCTATGTTGATTATAAAACGCTACGAGTCTAGCAATAACGCGTTGTTATTCACGAGCTCTCTACGGCTTACTGAGTTACCTTTGATGATGATAGTAGATGCGTCCTCGCATAAAGTCACCCATCAGCTGATCCCAGAGAATGTACAATCTGTTTGACCCAGAACGTATGAGGCTATTAAAAAGAGTCACTATGTTTGACTGCCCAGCACTCATAAGAAACTGCGCGCTACAGACGTATCTTGTCGGCTGCGATCAGCCGACAAGGACAAAGGTCTGTAAGCGTAATCTCTTAGTCCTTAATACATAGCAGCCTAAAATCCTGAGGCAAGTTAGACGCGTGTTAAAAAAAAAACATATTTGTCATCGTAAGAGATGTTGAGTGCATATCTTGTGGCTGCTGTTCATTTACAATTGCGAATTCTGAGATTGTATTGCGAATGTACCAGATGTATATTGAAAAGAATGATCATATCATCATCACACGTAGTCTTAGAAGCGTTCTGTTGTAACAGCATATGTGTTATAGACGTTGTATAACCTCCGTTGTCATTTTGATCCTGCGTCACGTTACTATTGTGTGATCCTACTGTTTGTCTTGCTTTGCCTTACAGGTACGGAGAATTGTGTTATGCGAGGCATTCGTCCGCAACGCATTGTGTATCTGCGTGTTATCGGCGTTTGTATTCTCGCTCGTGTTTGGTGACAGCTTCGTGATGACAGCAGGCGTATTCAAAAAGGACAAAAAGACAGGCCGCGTACCGAACCGCGGCTTTCGTCATCGACTGCCTTACGAAATGCGAAAAGACCGAGAACTGCCACTGTGTCAGGTCGGTGCTTTTATCAACAAAAATAAGCAAAACGGCACAAAAGAACAATTGGCAACGTAGACGTACGAGTGCACATACTGTGAAGGAGAAGAGAAGCCAGTCGAGTGCAGCGCGTCTACTACGGTTTGCGTGTTTTTGTTATTATTTCTGTTGTTTCAATCATTGTTTTTTGTTGCAATTATTGGCGTTACCGTTGTGTCTGCTAATATGAGTTTATATGTTTATGTAGAGGGTACTATAAGCGCTGCGGTTCGCTCGAGGCTTTGTTTGGAATACCGAAGTGGGGGGGGGGGGGGGCTACCGCCAAGGAGTTTGTTAACATCGTCGTTCTATACCATGGATATTTCTTAGAAAGTAGAGTTTATCAAGCTCTGCTATCAGAATTATTGTTCTGAGACGCAGTGCTTGCAAGTTTTTCCTACGGCACGTGAGTGAAATGAGAGCTGGGGCTGTCAGACCATAGGCTTTAAAATATATTGCACGAGGTTTATAGTATGCCATAACTTATGAGGCCAAAACTTACTCAATTAAGTTTAAGTTATGTCAGCAGGCCATCAAAAATGTGCCATCTCGCATAGACAATGCCAAAATTTCCGGGGTGGTCATTTGTTTGACATCATCTTTTAAACATAACGACATGCAAAATACTCTATAGTAGAACTCACTTGTGAGGTACCTTATTTTCTTTGTCCTTTATGTCTATTTGCAACCTCAATTGACTCTTCCCGCACCCTATATCTCTCCTTAGGGGGTGAAAGATAAATTGATATCATCTGGTATACTGCTGTGGACGATCGGACATCACTACACAACGGCGCCACTGCAGGTGAACGACTTGTTCAGTTGAGAGACCAGACATGCCATCGAAACCAGACATACAGTGCTCGGCTGAAAAGCTTGCTTCGGCTCGCTACACGAAGGCAACTGGTCACATTAAAAGCAATTCGCAGCAGATTCGGTCCTGGGATTTCCACTTCTTCAGCTTTCACGTTTAAGGACATGAAAACATAGTATTGCGGTGAAGTCCATAGAACAACCAAACAAATGTACACGTTGCGTCAATCATTTTGGTACCATATCGATAGTGGTTCAATTTGTAATATACTCCCCCCCCCCCCCCCACACCGACATCGAAGAACGGGAGAAAACGACTTACGTCAAACACCATCGAAGTAATACGAAAATTATCCCTGTTAATTGTGCATTATTTTCGTTGCTCTATAGACGTTAACCGTGATACTACGTTTGAGATAAAGCGAAATCTTTGGCCAAACACGACGGTATGTCTGTTCCTCTACCGAACAACTCCCGTTCACTCGCAACGGCGATAATCGCGAAGTGATGTCCGACCATTTACATCAGTTTAACAGATCATAGTTACTTCTCTCTCTCCCCTTCTCTCTCTCTTCCTCTTCTAAATAGGGCATTCCTTCTCCCCCCATTCCATTAGGTACGTAATGTGAGACCATGAGGCTATTATTACTCTTATTATAAGTTGTGCTATCCGTTCTTGTTATTGTTGCTGCTGCTGCTGCTTGTTTTGCACAAGCGTGTTTACTTGTCCCACTGTCCTTATTCGTGTTGTCGGTACTGCTATCTTAACCAGCCAAAGCTTGCACCCGCCTTTTGATGGTCTTGAATCTTTGAATCTTATCGCATTTAGCCAGTATGATATTATAGGATCCTGTTCGATCTAGTTATTTTTTTGTATACTAGAACACAGCAAGTGCACTCTCTAAATTTTATTCACGCTAGTCGATACACTCAACAGACGAATATATCTGATAATAATAGACAATTATAGTAAAAGCATGTAGTCTTGACAAGCATCGACACGACTTACGGGCACTGTTGTGGCCTACGCATTTTTGCTGAGTACATGCGGTACTCGCTTACGTTGGGGAGTACGAGGCTCTCACGCCCACTTGTGTAAGTAGTATGTCAATTTTAGTACAACAAGCATATTATAATTTTTTTTGAACATTGTTGAGTCACGCCCGATAAACGCTCTAGAAATGAAACTGCATTGGCTAGACACAGGTTTTACAACTTCGGCTATATAAGTTGTATACTTCATTTGACAGTCAAATGTGGCACCTAGGTCTTTTCATGCTGACACTTCAGGAATACTATGGACATTCATAAAATATGCGAAGTCGTCCTTAGTTGCTTTCGGCACAGCACATTTAGAAATACCAGAGCACCACCAGTCAGCAGTACCAGACATAGCACTTTTTACCTTGACCTTAAGGTTTTTATCAGTTAAATAATTATGGCACCAATTTCTAGCCCTAGGTCCGATGCTTAGCGATTCTACCTCTATCAGTAAGGTAGTCAACCCGATCGAAAACACGCGAAAGATCAAAGTGAACAGTGTGGAGCGGGGATCCGTGATTTTGTGCCAGAGGCCCAGTCGTGGGATACCTCCGATAATTTGGTTGCCGTCCATCGTTCCTTAGTGAATTTGTGTTGCTGATTGTTTAAAAAAATGGTTGGAAGATGCGAAATCATAGATGCAATCAACAATTATTTTCTCCATGATTAGGCAGAGGATAACACACTGGACAATAAGTCGGTAATTTACAGCATTTGTTCTAAAGCCCTTCTTGAACACAGGTATGACAATGGATTCATGGAAAACGGTCGAAACTTCACCCTCTTCGAAAGAACGAGTGAAAAATATTGCAAGCGGCTCCGCTAGAAACTCCGCCAACTTCTTGAATACAATGGGTAGTAGACTATCAGGCGTATAGGTGCTTTTGCGTTGCAGATTTCGAAGTTTTTTGAGCACAGTAAGGGGATGAAATTCAATGTCGTTGAGTGTGTGGGCTGTTTGTTTGATGCTCCCTGTGGAGGCGTTTTGAGGCTGTAGGTTGTAGACAACTTTGAAGTAATTCAGCAGAAACTCAGCTTTGTGTTCATCTTCTACAACGGCGCCTTTTTTTTATGTATAGGCAGCGCTGCGCTGGAAGACGTCGGTGTTCATATCTCAAAAAGTTCTTTGCATTCCCTTAAGCGCCGACACCGCAATGCTGTACGTGCCAAATTACGCGAGAGGCGTTTAGGTTAAAAAAAAGTATTCATTATTAACCTAAACTACTGAATGCTTGCCAGATACTCAAGTATTGACACTGGGTACATCTCTGCTCAAAGAGATAGCTAGTAAAACAATGCATTTTACAAGTTCGATTAAAATTCGTATTATATTACTTATGACGTAATATATCTAAAATTGCTTTTTGTATGAACTAGAATGTAAATTGCATAATGATTGTATTACCTAGCTACGGCATATAGCGTGAGAAAACTAAAAGTAATAGTGACAGATAAATAACGATTAGTCATGATAAACGTAACAAACAAATAATATTAAGCACGGTTGCAGCAACAACAACAACCACCGTCGTAACAACAGCAATTAAAGCAAACTTGCTTGCTTGATATGACTTTAGGCTACGTCATCAGGACGGATTCAGTGTCTGCCAGTGAAAAATGCTATTACTGCTATTCTCGAGCTAGTGGGTCTTCCACGAAAACGGCACTAGACGCTCAAGGCGAAAGCCAGGGCACGAGCCTTTCTTTTGTTGGCCGTGCTCTGTAAGCCATTGTGGGTCTATCTCAATCTCTGGTCGCTCGTTCTGACAACGTGCATATACGACAGTTTCCTAAAAACGCATTTACTATATATAGGCACAAGTAGAGTGAAACGTGGCGTTTAAAGTTCGTTGGAGAAGTGTGAGACGTTATCGAATTAATCAAAATGTTCTAATTAGCAATTGTTGCCCTATTTTTGCAACGCTACCTGTCTGTATCTATTAGTTAGATGAAAGGCTTATTCGTGAAGATTGTCGTCACTGTAATAGCGCAAAAGCTGTTAGTGTCGTTGTTGCGAATGCTGTTGCCGTAGTTTATTAATAACTTATTATTTCAAGGCACACTGATTGCATTTTTAGAGGTTCCATAATATTATGGCCAACTAGAGCAGACTTCAGTACCGCCAAGTACTTTAAAAGATGTATCAACTGCTTAAAACCTCGGGTACAGAAAAGATCTAGTACCCAATCTCTTGTATATAGACTGCCCGTCGAGTGGGAGAGTATCCCGCATGAAATCCGTCATTCGAAGTCCCTGACCTGTTTTACCCGAGACGTCAAAATATGGCTTTTAAATAGGAATACATAAAGGAAAAAGAATTCACTTAAAGCGATGATCTAATTTTTTAGTTTTTACTTGTCATTTGGAGTTATAATGTTTATGTACTCCTTTGCCTTGTATGGCAGTATAGCCAATAATATGGTATAGGTATTAACTTCTGCTTTTATTTTCTTCTTTTTCTCCTTTTATTCCCAAACCCTTGTACCACTTCATACAGAGAACTTAAGCATGTGAATGTATGCAGTTCCGTAAATAAACCACGTCTGAATTGAAATTTAAAAAAATATATACCTATCGTTTCAGGATGTCGAATCGAAAAGACAAGCCGGTGTGTGACCTGCTCAATCCATTCCCATACGGCAAACCACTTCCGCCAAAAGGATACGCTTACTTTGCCTCGGTAAGACGAGAGGATGCTTTTACATTGTGCAACAAATTTCTCAAATTTTCATTTATTTAATCAATATTCATAGTTATGATTGATCAGTTAGAGATTCGCTGTTAATATGCTTGCTCAACTGTGAGCTAGTGCATGTAGTGAACAAATATTTGGCTATGCAAGTACGCATAACACGAATTACACAAGCCATGTCATATAGTTACTTAGTTTTGTCATACGCATCTACACAGCATGAGTCTTTGGTATTAGAAAGTATATATCTAGTAAGGCAATGACAAACAATGCAGTTGTTAGAAATAGCAAAGACGACTAAGGCCGTGTAACAGTATAAAAGGGTCCATTACAATTCTAGCATTTAAAGGCCGTGTAGGATACCTGTGTTTATAAACCAAAAACTTTTCAATCTAAGAAAATGCAAAAAATATTTTTTTGCCGTACTACATAAATAATCTAAGGTATGATTTTCTATTTTCAGAACAAATACTACGAGACCTTGTATAACGGTATGTATCATCGCTACACCAATGATATATTTCTTTCGTGGTCTTTAGTGGTCTATTTTGCCTTACTTGCTTATATATATATATATATATATATATATATATATATATATATATATATATATATATAACAATTGTCTCCTTATAAACGTATTTACCTGATTAAGTAAATATTGGTAAAAATACATATAACGGGATCACCTCGCTAAGGCGGTTAGGACACACTGTCCCCAACTGATGCACCATGTGTGGCTTCTCACCTGGCCGTCCCAGATGTCTTATGCCCTAGGCCACGAGGCCACAGCTAGGTGACCCCCTGCCCATTGTTTCTTGAGCATTAACGAGCTAGTTTCTCAACAGAACAATAAACATGTGTTAGCTTCATGATAGGGTGTTAGGCGCGATACAGTCACAGTTGCCGACGATGTCCGGCGCGTGCTCGATTTTCCTGAGGCTTCCGATTTGAAGCTGAGTTCTGAAAAGTGTGAGATCTACCTTACGGGTAAATGTGTACGGGCCCCCGACCTCCATCCCCTCTAAGCCTTGTTGCCGGAAAGTAAGGTTAGCCTCGACTGTAACCTGGAGCTACTGGAAGTCCCCTTCAGCCGCAACGGCTCGCACGCGTACTCAGAAGATGGTTAGAAGTAGAACAAGCTAACCTCTCCTCGTGGTACACACCGCACGTAAACATCCTTGAGACTATTCCGAATCTATTGCTGGCGCCATCTGTTCGAAGCGCAACTATTGATCCCAAAGGGGACCCAGTCATCTCGGATCCGCTCGTCCTTACCGAGTCCGCAATCGTCCTGGCTTCCTTTCTCCGATCGGATACCCACGTCTTGTTCCAGCGTCGAGCGGTATCGCTTTCGCATAGAGGATGACACTCCACCTACCGTCTGCTGCTCAAATAGCCTCACGGAAAGGGGCGTATCGTCATATTCAGGCTACTCGTACGCCAACGCACCCGCTTCCTTGACAGACCTCTATAGACAAAATCACATAGTTACCTCAACAAGCTTAATCCCTATCGAATACAACTTATACTCTTTGGTCTCCCACAACGTCTAGGCTCACGTTAGCAATTTAATAGCAGAATTATCAGGGCAAACAACGCTTCTAACACGGCACATTGTACTCCAAACTTTAAATTAGTTTTGAAATCTAACACTATTCGTTATTTTTCTCCTTAGGTGCAAAGAGAGAATGTTTTATCCTTCTAAGATTACTATCTCTACATTCAATGATGACAAGGCTCACGATTTTTTCTGGCGATTATCTAGTCGCAATAAGTAGCTGCACATATGTATTTCAAGATGCTTAGCGATCCAATTTGATTTGCAGAACCTTGTGTAATATAATTTATGTTGTTTTATAAATCGGCCTTTCTCAAGATTTACATATTCGAGCTGTTTCCCAAAAAAATCTAAGTTAAAAACTTTTTTTACATAACGATCAACTAAACAGACGTATATATATTAGAGAGGGGGGAAATGTTCTCAACTGTGCAAACATACTTACAAATAGGGGGATTCCATAGTATGTTCTTCATTGGTAATGTAATTAACCACAACAAATAGAAACGACAAAAACGTATATTCTGTGGAAACGTTTTTGTATATAACTTTAGACAAATATTCTCTATAAAGGTTGTTCAATGCACTCTATTTTCTTCAGAGAGACAGTTGGTTCACTTTTGTAATTAATTTTAGGATAAGTTCATCATATATTTTTAATTTAGTGCTAGTGTTGTGTCAATGGTTTGACACTCAGACAGTCGCTTTCGTGTTCTCCAAAGCACTTATTTTCTCACCATGTACACATCGAATTAGTGCTGGGATGATGAAAGCCTTTTATAGAACATGATTAATAAGGTTGGCCATGCACTGCGTATCTCAACGCAATGTGGCAATTCGTTTATCTTAATATCGTTGTATCCTATAACACGCAGATGGCGCTACTTTTTTCGTTACCAAAGAGCGCAGAAGCAATTTCGGGGACAAGATCATGCGGTTACGCGATCAATTATTGCAGCCACGATTGCTGTTTAAATATGTTATTTAATGAGAATGCCAAAAGCCCTTCTTGCTGGATGTCAACACTATCCCCAGGTATGCAAAGCGACATATCTAATTCACATCTTATATGTGTAGATTTAAGAAGGCCCGCTTTAGCCAATGGGCACCTTGGCAGCTCCAGTTTTCTGGCTTTGATGTCTAATCTTAGGACGGAGGCGTACGTGGATCAGATAGAGTATCTGCTGCGGGTATAACGTGCTGCGTCTGTAGAGGACTAGATCATCTGCGTACGTAACGTCATCGACATGTGGACGCTTCAGATGGATGACATTCGGGAGGTCAGTCACAAGGGGGAAACACCAACAGACTCAAGTTGTCACTTTATGCGAACCCATTTGTTTAGTCGGTGGTTTGAGACTCCACGATTTCGTCATTGATCACAATATAATTGACGTGCAGAATATCTTTAACAGCGGCAACAGAATGCTTGTCGGTCAAAAGCGGAACCCCTCCTGCGATTTAGTAGTTCGCGAAGTGCTTCGCTACTTCAGTCAAGGCCGCACGAAAATCTACAAATATCGCGTAGAGAAAATAATTTTTCCGCGATAACGCCTAATAAGCATGCGGAAGCTGTTATTGTCAATCTATAAGCTTAGAGTCCGTGTTGCTCATTAGGCAGTGCTTGTCTGTGGTGAAAGACGGGCTTAAGCGGGCACATGGAGAAACTAGCTGCAGTTTGTGAATGTTGTTTGATTTGGCGAGGTTAGTAGGGCTTCCTTTTGTTTTCGAAATCAATGACATGGAACATTTCGCTATGACCGAGATATTTTGTTAGTGCTGACACAAGCGTTAAGTAGATATATCCAGCAAGACACTGTTGCGTATCTAAGTAAATAGTAGTAGGACACAAAATATATCTATGTGAAATGTTAAAACCATATGCATAGTGGGCTCAACGGAGTGTAATGAAAGTATTAGATATATACATAAACATAATTTGCATGCGTGACTCCCGACGGGTCCCCGAAACGGGGACTTTTACCTTGTTCAATGTAATATTTGTTAAAAAGGTAAAAAAGCATACACTGAATAGTTTCAAATGAATACTGCCCAGGTGAATATAAATTAGCACCTTATAAATGCCTATAAATATAGTAAAAACAATGTTCCAAGCAATATCAGAAGATGCAAAGCCAGAACTTTGTCTCAGCCGAGTCTTAAACAGATTTAATTGTTTCGCACTGATTACGATTATTATGGCCAGATTGTTTATCCTCGCATTAACCGCTGTAATATATGTTGCGTTGTCGTCACGCGTGCTGGGCGTGTCTTTGTTACAGTGTCGGCGGTTAACTACGCTTTGCGAAAGAAAGCTTCTCAGAGCTCAGTCTATGAGCTTTACGGAATCCAGTACACCCCAGAGAAGGCTGTTGACGGTTCGCATAATACGGACGGCCTTAAACCACCCTACTTCGCCCACACGCAGGACTCAATGTGGGCCGAGTTGAACCCCTGGTGGCAGGTGCGTTGTGATCAGCATTGTACCGACTCAGTATATATATATATATATATATATATACAAGTAACAACCTGTACACAACTATCCCACTTTTCCATGACCCGACAGATTCCCTGTTTTCAGAATTTTATCTGCTATGACAAAATCTGATCCTTCACTGTGTCCGTTAGCTTGTCGCCCAAGTTAAAGCGCCTACGAAATTTTAGAGGGAGGTGACGACGCATGCTTTCATTGCATACTGTACCATTTGTTTCTGGCTGGAAGTGACAGCAGTCCTCACTGTCTCTGCTGCGTCAATGATTTGTACCTTTTCATTTGAACTCCTCTCATATATACATAATCGGAGATATAAAGATGATGATGATGATGATGATGATGATGATTATTATTATTATTATTATTATTATTATTATTATTATTATTATTATTATTATTATTATTATTATTATTATTATTATTATTATTATCATGATCATCATCATCATCATCATTCTTATTATTATTATTACTTGTCTGAGGAGCCACATCAAGGCAACTCGGTGGGTTTAGGTCCTTTGAATGCACGGCCTCCCAACATGGTTCGCAAAATAATGGCTTACAAACCGAGACATCTATCCTCAGCGCGCACACCATGCGAAAGTAATTAGAACACAGCATGGTATCGAGTTGAGGCGAGGCCAGAGCTCTGAAAAGAACAGCGCGGCATCTTAGTTGTTCTATAGTTTACGGCCAATTTTCTGCCGATGCGTGGGAGCCAAACTGGAAACCGTGAAGCGAGGGTTTGATCAATAGCCCTTATAATCCCGAAGCCACATTCGCTTATAGAAAGACTTGCTTTGGAAACCTCTAGGTTATTTAGATATTTCTGCATTATGTCGTGGAGTTTTACCGTAACTATTCGGATTATTTCCTCTTCTTGAGTTGAACCGCCGAGTGCGACAACTTCAAATTTCGATATATTTAGTGTAACCCCCTCCCTTCTTCTTTAAATTATAGGATTGAAATTTAGTTTATCGCAGCTAGATCAGTTGGGCCTCCTAATTAGCAACCCAGTACCACACGTCAAATGGATTTTGTAACCGGTATACTAAATCTAATATACCTCAGCTAAATAGGCTAGACGCCTACCTCTAGTCCTAGTGTCGATTTTGAACCCCACGTTAATTCTAGCGCGGCATTTAGATAGCTCAGCCAGAGCATGGGCAGAAGGTCTTGTGCTTCGTCTTAATTTTGCCTAGTATGATGCCTTTCACTTAAAACTTTACGGAAGTCTAATTTTGGTGAACCTCCTGTTTCTATAACAACATGCGTAGCATGCATTGTAGCCTCTGCGCACTCTTTACAGTTTCGACCTGATGAGATGAAATTGTCGCCAGAATGTTTCCTTTATTCAGAGTCATGGCCCTTTTTGCGACCATACACCGCAAGGTCAACCCTCAGCTGTTGGTAAAATTGAGCTGTCTTTTTTGAGGGCGGTGAGGGTCGCGTAATAAAATATTGGCGGACAGAACAGAAGCATGGTTCCGTGTAATGCTTTACGTGCAAAGACGTTTAGCCCGTTTGAAGATGTTCTGATGAAATGATAGTTAGGTCCAGCATATCACACAAGTGGCGTGGTCCCAGGCGGTCCAAATTGGCGTTGCTTGTGACGAAGAATGAATGCACCGCACTGGTTGCATCTTAACTCACATTCGGTTACAGAGCCAAGGTGCCAATGTGATTGATGACATCACGACCCGTGCCACAGGACGAACGTCTCAATAGTGATCTTAGTTTGGTGGCGTAGCAATATGCAAACATGTCTCAATGTGTTCCGTTCTAGTTAGACAACGTTGTCCTTGATTATATGAGTATATTATGTACTCATTATTTTGAGACCATTTTTTTGGGCAGGGCTGTCATAAGTGCTGGTAGAGTCAAAGGTTCGCTTCAACTATTCGTATCCAACCGTATTTTGTTAAGTTATCCCCAGTAGTTTTTATCAACTTACATTGTCAAGGATAGAAGCAGCGTTGCTTCTTCAGATCGCTCTTACAGGAACAGTAATTTCTTTCCAACGAGAGAATTGACTGCTTATTGTCTTCTTGGATGGTAAAAATGCCTTCAACACGATGATCTGGAAAAAAGTCGTATAACGACTGGGTAAAATGAACTGAAGAGGAATATTTGGAACCTTTGGCGAATAATCTTACCCTATCGGCGTAAGCAAAGTTTAGTTGCAAAGGGGCAAGAGTGCAGAGTTACTGCCGAAGTCTCACAGGGTTCGATTCTGAGACCTGTTCTCTGGAGCTAGGCCGCACTGGATAAGACCAATGCAAAGAACATATTTCTAGAAGACCTTGTTTTTGCCCGGGCCAGAAGTGCCACTTTAACGGCTTAGCACGAAAAAATTGGTGTATATTATATCCGGGGGTCGCCAGAGGAAATTGGTGACCTCTGCTGACCAATTTCCAGAAAGAAGACCACCAGTAACTTTATATAGTGGAGCTGGGTTTAAAACAATAAATGTCGCCAATTTTTTTGCCTCTATACAACTACCGTTTCCGGCCGTAGGTACGGATGTATATATATATATATATATATATATATATATCGTGCTCCCGTGCATGTACACATGAGAAAATTTATCCGTGCGTTTAACTATAACAAAGTCTCTTCTGGCATTTTTATATGTGATAATTTAATAGTGTTAGTTTTTGTATATATATTTGCTGCTAATAAAGGTATTATATACGCTTCCACTAGCTTCTTCACTATACACTTTAAAGAGACTGGGTAAAATATACACATTGCATTTAAATGACAGAATCAGAATCATCACAATTACGTTCATACGCATCTATTAACAATCTTCGTTATTGCAGGTGGACTTAAACCAGGATGTAACTGTCATGGGTGTGAGAATCCGCAACAGAAAGGAGTGGGGTAAGCTATGTAGATTGCCATTTATATATTGATCTTATTAGCTATACGCACTACATATATAATTTAGGTGTCGGAAATCGCTCCCAAATAGGTGGTTCTATTTGCAATTGGGTGCGCCTATTTGGCCATAAACAATCCATTTACGAACTTCTAAGAGGCTACGGCCATTCGAGTGATGGATCGCTGGTTCCCTAGGTTATTGGTGCGAGCATCAAAACCGAATCTCACCTTTTGTAAGTTGACGCAGAGCAGGCATGCGCTGCCTTGCTTGAAAAGCGAATCTATACTAGGAACAATATCAGCTGACACGCTTAGAGAGAACTTAAACCCGAGGCGCCTCAGGAACGAGCAATGAATGCCTTACTCTAACTTTCTATATTTGGCTCGATGGGACTCCCAGACAGGAGATTTATAAAGACGAATGTACACAAGAGAAGTCGTTAGAATGAATCAGCGGCATATGCTATTAACAAGGCGCAATGATGTCTTCGCAACATTGGTAACGTAAATGCTAAAATCAAATTCAACCCTAAATACACGTCTAGGTCCCGTGCATACGAAGGAGTCGGTAAAATGCAGTCGTTCATTTTGTAGTCGAAATCGAGTACTCCATGTGTCAGTAACACGCATTTGAAGGGTGAGCAGATCAGGCAATTTTCAGAACACCACCGAGCAATGTCGTCGACAGCATGAGAGTCAGTTGAGCAAACAAGAAAATCAAGTTTTAGGTCACCGGCATATTCAAGACATTTCAGATTAGGTGGCAGGTACTTCGTTTATGTCCAAAACAAATATCGTGTACAGAAGCGGATTAAACATTCCCCTTATGGCACACCAGATAATTCGAGATATGGCCAACTTCGTATTTATGTAGTCCGTCCGTACGAAAAAACTTTTTTTTAGAATTTGGCCGACTATTGGCTTATCACCAATTTTTACTTGAAACTAACGGTCTTTCAAAATGCACTCGCTCCTTGCGCTGTGCGGATGTGGATATCATACGTTTCAATTTTCGGATCAAACAAATGTGATCTACTCTGTCGAATGCGCTATTTTGGTCATAATAAACGTAGTGCAACGTTCTTCGAGGATTTATGAGCCCAACCCATTCCTTGGCCACTTCCAAAAGCTGTGTACTTGTAGATCGATAGGCATTGAAACCGTGCTGGGCAGAGTCAAGTGAACGGTTTAAACATAAGGAATTATTTGAGTAGATAATTAAAACTTTTTGAAAGATACAACGATGGTCTGGGGCAATGCGAAACAAGCAGAAAACTTTCAGCATTCGTTTTTAAGCTTTTCTTGTGGACGAGGAAGATAAGACTGAGTCTAGAATAGCTTGTAAACTTAGGTAACCAACTCATCTCGATGCAAAATATATGTCTAATTGCTACTGAAATATTTGGACCGGACGCACAGAACAGGCTAGAAAAATGTTCAGCAAGACCTCAGCTTTTTGTAAGTTAGTAGTGACCAGTAGGATTAATTGTGATGGGGGAAAGGAATTCAGTTTTCTTTTTATCGATTATTGGCGTATTCAAAAACAAGCAGAAGCCCTTTGTGTTTACTCTGGGCTCAGATAAAATGGAAATAATTATACTTACTATAGTACTACTAATAGTCACTTAGTCATTATCCTATGTTGAAGAAACTAAAATGCAGTTCTACACGACTCCTAGTTTTGCGAATGAAATTTGCAACAGGTCTGTACTGGATACGGGAAAATCTTTTATTTCTAGAAATTTCTAGAAGAACACGGGCATGATTATAGTGTACGTTTATTCAGTGAATGATAAAGAACAATTGCCGGCAAATTGTCTGTGATAAAAAAATAATCAATGGTTATTTAGTAACATACTGCACCATAACGATAACGACTTTTCTACAACGTTTTTCTCAATATTTCCTGCTATAGTATTAGTGCACGGTTAAAAACGAATAAAACAGCTAGATATTTATGTAGTCTGATTCTGTTAATGCCCTTCATAAAGGCACTCGAAACGAAGTTGGCATAGAGTGGAGCCGGGTTCAGAGTCTTTTAGAGAGTATGTATATATATATATATATATATATCCATTTCATGTGGATCCAACAATTCATGCACTAGACGGGCAAAGACCACGTACCTTTTATGGTTTGGTAAAGCCCACCGGATGCTCAACATACCTGGTCGAACGATCCTCAATAGCCTTTATACCGGGAGAAAAATATTCAGAATAGTTAGACTAAAACTTTTCGTCTATGGCGCACGTCACATCATTGTTGCTCTCAGATCTCTTTCCGGAGAGGTGCTTCCTGAACTTTTCAAACAGATAATAGTCGCGCGGGAGAGGTGCGGAAAATAGGGGGACACACATTTTAACTTTAGGTCGCGTAATTTGACTATGGTAAAACAGAACAGTCCTCACCTGCGCCGCGGCCCGTAGTGCTATTATGCGGTCCCAAAGCTCGTTCAGGGGTTTTGCGTAGTACCCCCCAGTTATCACTTTCCTGTCGAAAGGTTGTCATTAGGGAGTACCCTTTGCATCAAAAAACGAAAGTTCTTCGGAATTATGCCCATCCCGTTTACCATTTTGCGTAGCTTTAATCGGCGGTCAGTCAACAGGAGTTTGTAGATTTCTAGCATTTTTTTTTCTCAGACCGTTTTTGGTTACCCGGAATGTAGTGCATCTTTGGTGCCCATAGTACGTCTTTTAAATGAGGCAATCCATTGCTAAATTGATCTGTATTCCGGCGCATTAGTTCCGTAAACTGCATGTTATCGTATTTAGTTTGTGTTACAGTTGGGCGATCTGCTACAAACGCGATTAGAAACCAATCCACATTAGACTTAGCTTTGTTGCTTTAAAAAAACATCTCTCCAACGCTGTAGTTTGCATGAGCTTTCTGAAACTATTGGCAAACTATGCTAATGACCTTTAAAAAAGGCGCTAGGTAAAACCAAGTTTTTTCGACGTACCTTGGACCTACCATGAAACGCATCGGTAATGCTTATATTTCAACAATGTAAAGATAAGATAATGACCGAGTACTTTGTAAAACAAGGGTGTGTCTTTGACTCTGCAACCTTAACTGAGTATCAACTATTTTGCGGATAACAAAACCTTTACTTGGTAGTGCAAAGCATTACCAAAAGACCGAGTTTTTTGTTACACGTACTGGGAAAAGAGCCAACAGAGCAGTTGCCCAGTACTGTGCAACGTTAAATGGTATGGTTACTTCCGCTACATATGCTTAAAGGGAGAATGCTACGAAATCCTTGAATATGCTTGTAAATTATATGAAGGAAAGTAACATTGAATGACTCTATATTCTGAGCTGTAAAGAACTGAACGCAACGTCAACCAGCCTAGGCTTACAAAACGTGCTTAGCCTGAACAGAGCCTGTGATTATTTGTGTTTGATGAACCTGCTGTGAATGAAAGTATACGTAAACATGTGGTAAAAATAAACCTTCAATATATATATATATATATATATATATATATATATATATATATATAACTAAAGTTTTATTATATTATGGCATACATTCACTTTGCTTTCGTACCAGATCGTAACTGGTAAGTGCTAGAATGTTTTCGTCTTTTCTGACATATTGTTATTGCAATTGATGCATACTGCCCTCGTTACTACAACTGTCGCTGCTATGGTTACTTACAATTATGGTTGCGGCAACAATCAGATAATGCTCTTGCCGCGGTAATCATCAATGTATGTGCATGCAACCCAGAACAATACAATACAACATCTTCTTTATAGAATAAGGGGTAATAAAACATCAAACACTTGATTGTCGCAACTACGTGCGACGAGATGAACGTCACGCGACTGCACTATTGACGACGTCAGCAATGGCAAGCGTATATGGGTGATCGGACTTCCTTTGTTTGTGTCGTTGCGTATCATGCAAAATGTTAATCCTTTTCTTCGCACATCACAAAAGAAAGTTGGTAACAAAACAGATCGAGCTAAATGCAACAGGTTGAGACGTCTTACTGAGCGTGAGTATTAAGTTTATTTGATTACTGCTAGACCAGTGCATTCAGTAGAGATCACATAGTAAGCTTCTCGCGTTAAAGTTGCTCTATTGTAGCCTCACCAAACAATAAAGAAGAACTACTGCAAAATTTGGTTTTCTTTTACGGCTTTACAGAGCGGTGTTTAAATCGGTCTTTACAAGCCGTATGACATTTTGATACATCGCAAATAGGACTTTGCCCTTGCGGCGCAGGTCATATGGAATATTGCTACTACTAGAGTTAGTAGTAGCAATATTCCGTATGACTTGCGCCGCAAGGCTAAAGTCCTATTTACCCTTGTTAAATAATGTATAATGTGTCATGTTTGATAAGTTCTGTTATCAGCCATATCCTCATCTTGGCCTTGATACTAGCTAGAAGTATTTCCAGATGAAAACGTAATCTTGCTGAGGAAGGTCACTCTAGGAATTCAATAACTAAGGAACAATAGTTTCAAACGGTCCGTTTAAATGTTTAACTACCCTGTTCAAACAGGCCGCAATCACATTCTTCAGCTCAACATTTCCATTTTAAATACACTGTTGATTTTTTTAAAGTCACAGTATTGCACTGCATTTGAACCACACGGAACCGAGCATTCTTAGTTAGCTCCCGTAGTTTAACCGACCGGAAACACCCTTTAGAAAATTATACTTGACTATAGTTACCTAGAATAGTTACTCAGCTTTATTAGCCAACGGTTGGTTTTTATACTATTTAAGAGAAAACAAACGCTTACACTCCTGTATATTTATCACGGCTCCAAAAGACTAGTCAACGAAACCGCTCTATCGCATCGTTGTAGATGATATAAATCACCCTGTCGGGCACAGTGTGTACACATCGAGAGACTCCTCTTAAAGACAAATATAAATCTTCTCTGAACGACAGATTTTCATCTGGAAGCCATGTACAGCAAATGCGCGATCAAGAGTCTATTCTCATAATTGCAGCGCTTCCACAAACAAACTGGTTGGTCTGGGCATTATGGAAGAGCTCTCGAGAATTGGAAAAGAGAGGATGAAGCCGGGAAAACCCAACGTCTCAATAGCTAAGAATTGAACCAAGTGTCGTTTCAGTTGGAACGACAAAATGTTATTTCAAATTGGAATACGCTGGTATTTCGACTTGCTTTGCGACGGTAACAATATGGCTCAGTCTATCGGCCACCGCGGTGTGCATAAAAAGGGGCCACGCACCACCATGCCATTTCAGACTACCGTTCTGCCCCTGTGACACGAGCGAAAGCCCACCGGGGCCAGCGACCACTGACCAGTAAACTGCAAAGATTATCTAATGCAGAAGATTTGCGCGACCGCGGCGTCCTCAGTAGGGTTCGTTCACTGAGCCAAATATTCATTCTACGTCGGAACAAAATTTGTTGAGATTGTTGTGGGGTACACTAGAATAAGGTGAGAGTAAAAAATACCTCAAACAGGCTAACCGTATGCATATTTTAGGTGACCGACTTCACGACTTCGATATCCGGGTTGGACCGAACCCAATCACAAATGATTACGACGATGTCCACTTCAAACTAAACACACGGTAAGTTTGCCCTCTGCTTATTTTCACAATTATGAGTAATTTTGCTGTTGATTGTGGCTACAAATATAATCAATAGGAGATAATAATCACAATTACGGCAATAGTTAAATATTATAAGTTGCGTGCGCTCTTACAGCCACTGTTGGTGATACTTGTAGTAGACTAAAACATGCTTGTAGCACGACTGCGTTTAAATGTTTCTATTGTCGTAGCGTCATCATTACTAGACTTGCATAGGCTTTGCCAGCAGAGCAGTGTTGCACTACGAGAATGTTTAGCCACGTTTAATGGGTAAAACTTTAGCGCGACCAAGAATAGAGCCTGCAGTAGCTGGTCTAGTTTTTCTAGGTGCCAGGCAAGCCAGATTTCAAACGACAGGGTGGCGAGCTTCAAGCCACTGCCGTTACTTACGCTGTTGTTGTATGATACTGATATATATATATATATATATATATATATATATATACAAGGAGCGCTTAGGCCGGTAGCACATATGTTACCTAAGCATCCATATTAAATACTTCTTACTAACCTCTCCGTCTCCTCTCTTTCATATCTGAGTTATTCTCACGTTTTTATCGTATATTTGCCCTGCTTCCCTCTTTGCATCTACTGCCTACCTTGCTTCCAGCTCTCGATAACGTTGATTGCTGACCCTCTGATGATCTCCGATGCACTTTCGAGCTCACTGCTCCCATCTGTTCTTTCTCCCTCGGGAAATATCTAACGTTGTTGTTCCAATCTTCTCTGTGCCTGTAGTCTCTTCTGTTTTACCACCCTTCCTTGTGTCCGTATCCCTTCCTCTTGTTGTCTTCCCTGCCGCTGTATCTGTTACTCCTGTCGTTCCATTCTGTTTGCCTGTATCTGCCATCCAACGGTTTTCCCTCGTTCAAATGCATACCCCTCTCTCAGGGGTATGCATGTGAAGGAGGAAGTTCAGGGCTCGCATTTCAGATGCGCTGACCCGATGGCGTTGGTCCCCTCCGGTTCTCCGTTCCCCCATTTTCCACTTGCGTGTCGACCGCCTTAATCATAATGGGCCTAACACCGTGCCAATCACGCGCCCTCTTACCGGGCGAGTCGCTAGTGCAGCAGCAACCTCTTCATAGTGCACTCCACCGGAGGCCCAAGGCCCTCAGATTATCCTGAATGTATTCCAAAGACAAGTACTCAAAGTTCGCTGCCCCCGTTTTCACCTGCTTCACTTATTTGACTGCCCTGCACGTACCCGATAGTCCTTCCCCTTCTTTAACATCCACCACCATAAAAGACAAGACACTATGTTGCTCTTTGTGCAAAATTCGATCAACTTCTAGACCCGTGTGTCGACTTCATTCACACCTGCCTCCGTACCACTGGCCTGAAATACTCCCTTCAAATCCCCCGCGAAGCACAATCCTGTGTTTTTTTTATAAACAAACCTGCTCCAGCTTATCTGCTTATATGTAAGAGGTAACAAGTGTCCCCTAATGACGCGCACACCGAGTAAAAGAAGTGAAAACGTCCTATATCTTCCAGATTCGGGCGTGTCCCAGTCTAGCAGAGTTCCACGCACAGAGGCGGCGTTACCCGCTGAATGTCCAACAATATTCTCTGCAGGTGCTGGTGGTACTCGACAGCTCTAGCGTCCCCTGTAGAACGATTAAGCGCCTTGCGACACATTGAATAAGTTTGTCCAATCGCTTGATAAGTGTGTGTACACGTATCACTGTTTGATATCGGGCAAGCTCTTATATCAGAAAGCAATATTAGCTTACGTTTGAATCTTCAGCGATTACGACCCCGCTTTTTACTGGTTAAATATTCAGCACATCTCGTGATTGATCGGTCACTCTTTGCCGAGATATCTTCTTCTCTTGCCATTTATTGCCTTTGGACTTTGGTGCTGTAGCTTCGGCTGCTGTGGCTGCCTTCGTCGTTGTTGCTGCTGCTTCTCTACCGCTAGCATTTCTTCTTTGTCTTGTCGCTCTCTTCTCCCCGCTCTTGAGGTTTTTGCCGCGCGTCCTCTATCGCCGTCCTGGAATTGTTCCTCTGTTGTTGTCGTTTGCTACCGCCTTACAACTCCACCGCACCTCGTCCTCGTTGACTCGTCCTTCGTCTCTTCTTCGTCGCGGTGGCTCTCTTTCCCTTCCCCCCCCCATCCAATCAATTTTATTCATCTCTTCAACGTCAGCCGCTACTGCTGACGTTGTCTCTTCAACAGCAGCCACTCTCTTCCTGAGTTCATTAACTCTGCCGCTGTTGTCTCCGCCACTGTGCCGCTGCTTTCTGCTGTCGTCAAATATCCGCTTGACTTCGTCGAACATTATGGACAGCAGCTCCTGCTGTGGCACCACTGTGCGCCTCTTTCTTATTGACCTAAGCCTCTTTTTTCTCGATTCTCTGCAGCCTCTGCAGGACATCAACAATTATACCTTGCCAGCTACTTGCCCTGCATGGCTTGAGATGCATCTTGCCATGCCACCTCAGCGTTCTCATTTGTCAGCTCCATCTCTGCTGTCAGCAGCTCTTAGGACATCAATTTTTCTCATTTGCATCGCTCCACGCATTGCAAACTTTTATAGAATATATTTTCAACATGTACGTCTCCACATGATCTATTGTCACTTTGTTTCTACTATATAATATATGCTTCGGAACTATAAAAGCGAATGTCTAATTGGCATACTAGTGCCGTTATTTATTTGTATTTATACATTATACACAATATATGTTTCATGCATAACCAATTAACCTCGGTAAATCACTGCCTATGTGCAGCGAGCCTAGCACTGCGGCCGCGTTTCTACGTTGCATTTCATTTTATATTCTCTGCAGCAAAACTTACCCCTCCCTTTTCTCATCAATCTCACATTTCGTCTTCTACCCAATTTTCCAAGAATTTTTTGGATAGATTCACCCATGACTTCCAATATGTATATCGCAACTGGCTGTACAATAAAGATTGCCTTCAACTCGCAGTGCTTCAGATCTTTTCGCTGCTCCGCTAAATTGGAAAGAGCGCCTGCTGATTCCGAAGCTCGACAACTGTAATACGGAGACAGCGCGTCCCATATAAGGGCATTTTTCGAAGGACTACGGAACCAAGTTATTTATCTATCTGGCCGTAGAGCTGTGTCCGCCATCGACTTCTCCAGACTGGCGACTCAACGCGGCACACCCCTTCTGGAGCTCCCGCGCCCCCACCCCTCTGGGACTCCCGCGGGCCATCTATTAATGGATTGGCTAGCCAACGCAGATTAACAGTACTTAACGACGGGAATTCTCCAGTATTCGTCCGAGGCCGACAGGAATCCTTTATCGAGCTCACGCTCACCAACGACGCTTCTCTTCATCTGATCGATAGCTGGAGGGTAGTAACACCTGTACATAACCTTCGACAACGACGGCGCGCCTACTCAACCACCTTCAATTCAGAAAACATGGCAGATGAGACACCTTGACAAGAATGAACTAAAATGCCACATAGCATCACAACTCACCACTCACCAGGACTCCCCACTATCCCCCAAAAACTAACACAGACAGTAATACACGCGTGCCGGGTCGCGGGTGGCTCACCGTGCCGCCATACAAGTAAACGTCCCCCGCAGCCATGGTGGACACCCGAGGTAAAAGAAGTTCGATCCGCGTGCATACGCGTTAAGCAGACTCTGACGAGGGCCTGGACCTGGCTCGCGAGGAGACGCCGACGCGGCGAGCACGAACACATACTACACTTGGCCCTGGCACGGGAAGACACACTCCGAGACATCTACAGAACAGCAAGAACACTCTCCGTCAAAAGATCAAGACAGCTAAACGAGAATGCTGGAAAGCCCTAATAAACCTGGTACAACACGATCCGTGGAGACTGCCCTACCGAGTAGTTCGGGAGAAACGCAAGACACCACCACCCCCATTAGCGCAAGAAGAGACCCTTTGCCAGGTCAAGAAACTTTTTCCATTGGAACGTACCCCCCTACCTGGTTCGCATCGTCTCCTTCTACCTGAGTGATTGTCACCTTCTGACGCACCACGGCACCTTCAGCATCACCGCCGGAGTCCCACAGGGGTCCATACTAAGACCGACTCTGTGGAAATCAGGCGTATGACGATGTTTCTACGTCTGCCAAATCTCCCGCCGGGGTGGAAGCGCTGGCCTACGCGGACGATCTCGCAATTACGATTACAGCCCGACACAAAGCCACCCTAAAAGTCATAGCAAACAATGCCATAGGTTGGTTTCTCGGTGGATGGCACAAAATAACCTTCAACTGGCCCCAAAGAAAACAGAGGCAATCTACTTGACAGGCCGCAAAGGTACCTGCGGCCTTCACCTGACACTAAACTGCCACGCCATCACGCTATCAAAAACGGCAAGATACTTGGAGGTTACTCTTGACTCTGGCCTCACGGGCCGGGCGTACATCATGGCCATAACTATGAAAGTGCACAGAATCGCCAGGGCAATAGCCAAGATCCTGCCCCGGACAGGAGGAGCTGACCTTGAGAAGAGGATCCTGATGGCGTCGGCGGCGGAGTCCACAGCGCTGTACGCGGCGCCAGTATGAGCCCAGAGATCGATCGCCATTCGAATCAGCAGAGTGTACAGAACCGTCAGCACAGAGGCGGCGCTGGCACTGGCCAGATGCATGGGACCTTCTGGAGGGCAAAGGAGCGCCATGAGACTAGACGGACACACTAACTACAACAGGCAAGGAGGAGGCGATGCGGGCCTGGGCAGAGCAACACTTCATCGACGACTTTCATAAGTGGTATAACGGGCTCAGACCAGTGCTCGTTATCATACTACGCCACAGAGGCCATTACGGGACATGGTCGATTCTAGAAATATATTATGAGGATAGGCAAGTCCCACTCAGATATTTGCCTACGATGCACAACCGGGCACCTGACGACGTTGATCATACAGTGGCAGGATGTTCAAGACTGACAAACACTTGTCGACTGCTACATACCCATTGTCTGAAGCAGACACCAAAACCACCATTACTTCAATTATGTCGTCGAACCAATCATGAGAGAGGGGTATCATATCTCGGCCTCATCATGAGAGAAAAAAATACGCCTGGAAGAAGAAAGACGAGCTGTCCTCACAAGAAGAGATCGCGAGAGGCCCTCACAGGCCTCCGCGGCCGGGTACAACAGTACCAAACCCTGTAGGGGTAAATGAGGATTATGATTTTTTAGTGGGTAACCTTATAACATCAGGGAGTCCCACACTACCCATGCGCTTCTTCACGCCCAGACACAGACATTTGCGCTGGGTTTGCATAAAGCATTTTCCCAAACTTCACAAAAAAAGGGGCTGCGTCCGCTGCCAGTCCGACTGGCTCCTCTCTGCAGGGCACGTAAGCGGACTGTAATGTCTTTGAAATCACTTCGCGACATGGCGTGAGTGTATTCCGCAACTCTTAGGACAGCTGAGGCCATGCTCTTCCGTCGGCAACACCGGCATGTTGCAGAGGGAGAAAGTGTGAGGCGCACGTACGGCTACCTCTAACCGCAGGCCAGCAAAGATGCGGTATCATTCAGCACCGTTCCCAGCTGCGGCACGGGGATGGCTTGAAGTCATTTGGCGCTCGATTCGTTAAAAACTGCTACTAGGCCTGCTTTGCCGAATGCATCGGTCGTGTTGTCCAGGAGTTTTTTGAATGGCCTCGACCACGACAGCATCCAGGGCAGACTGGCGTATGTCATCAAGCACCACGCGATGACGGGCGGCGAACCCCTTGTTTTGAATTCGCCAAGCCCTTCTCGGAATGGCTCGGAAGAGATATCGATGAGATCAATTCTTGAAGAGCAGTGATTGAACCCAAGAATGCGGTCTGGGCCAGATCCGTTGTACGTCGGATTCCTAACTTTCGGTTGAGGTGGGAAGGGTAGCCTGGTCCCAACTTACTACGTCCAAATTTAACACCTGTTTCATGCACAGTATTAGTTTCTTGTAAGTTCTTTGTAGAATGCCTCTCTGACCAAACGCGTTAATGCAGCGAAGATATAAACTATACAGGGCCTATCCTAACCGTAGTACTTATTTTAAGTTTGGTAAAACTCGGCAAGAATGTTTCCTAAATAGGAGGAGGGGACGCAAACGTTTTGTTTAGGGCGAGGATGAAATTTATAAATTTAGTTATTCTGCTTCTTTCTCCTATAATGCCGGCCGACATTATCGGTTCCTTCGTCGTGTACTGGCCCTACGCTCGCGTAGGGCCAGTATACGCACGAAGGAACCGATCATGCCGGCGTGTTTGGCGGA
>QVRM01003102.1:0-31116 GCA_003439945.1 Dermanyssus gallinae
GGGTTCCACAGGGCATGCCGAGGAAGTCGTGAACATCTACCGTGGTCTTGCCGCCGTATTTACCGTTGGCAAGCCCGAAGGCCTGGATGGCGAACGTTCACCTTTCATGGGCCGTGGAGAGATGGCGAACCCCCAACCTGTCATTTACCGTACCGTCGTCAGGAGCAAGGAGTCACTGGCAACTTCGAGACGACTTACGAGATTCTCTCTGATCCCTTCCAGCCACACAACCACCTTAACGTAACCAAGACCCGGAACTACATGAAGAAGGTCGGTCGTGATGGCCGTTTCTTCCAGAATGGCCACGACGAGCACGGCTGCCATAACGTTTGCCCGACCCATAAGCCCGAGCAGGTTGACAGAATCTGCAGCCCGACACTGTTGCCTGGGACAAGCCTGTTGCTGAGGGCTGCCCCGTGGCATTCCACCCCAAAACGATTTGGTTGAAACCTTCACTACCTACATACAGCACTACACATGACTGTAGAAACGATGGAAAATACGCCGTCGTTCGCGAGGCCCACTCTTGATAAGAAGATCTTCCTCTACACAAGCAGCAAATAAAGACTGTGTCAGTTCTTAAGCTCGTTTTCGTCGAGGAGCGTCCCGTGACCCAACCTTGGAATCAAAAGGATGCCACTAAGCAGTACGACGATCTCATCTACCGCTTCCCTGAAGGACACAAGTTTGACATGGAATACCTTTCTCTATACAGCAAGGCAAACGACGCTGAAATGCTTAAAGAACAGGTGCTTCCTATGATCAAGGCCCTTACTGACATTATTGCCTCTGACAATCTCGAGCTTAAGAGTGATCTCGGTGACAAGGTCGTTCAGCTCACCATGGCCATTGGCGCCCTTAACAAGCAACCAACTGCAAGCTCTTTGGACTGTGCTCGGTCAGTCTGTTTCTGAAACAACCGCCACTGACTTCGAAAAAGTACAGCGTAAAGTGTTTGTCGACACCGTCGCACTCTCCGGCTCAACGATGCTGCTCAATTCCTTCTCGAACTGGTGCAGCAGGAGCGGCTTACTACCTTGGAAACGATCCATGTTTCTTGAGACACTCCAGAAGAACGTTGTAAAGCCTACCACGAAGACCATGAAAGATGCTCAGATCTGCACTGATACAAATTTCAGGAGAAACGCATTATTTTCTCCACCGCTTGTGTCGCTTCGCCGAAGTTGTCAGCGATAAACTGCGGTAACCATAAGCTATCAATGGCAGAAGGAAAAGCAACAAGCCTGAAAGAGCAGTCCGCAGGTATGAATTGGTTGAGTTCTGTGGACAACAAGAATTCCTGCAGTTCATCGATACTGTCCGTGGCCAGCTTCACTCCGCCAAGGAATTCGCCCACAGGTCATTACGTGCAGACTCTCGGACGCCTTTCTCACCCGGAAGCTCTTAAAGCTCTTCTCCCATACGTGTATGGCGAGCAGGAGGTTGTCGCTCAAGTCGAGAAAATGACTCGCCCCGACGAGCACGAAAGCATCTCTGAATCGTACAGTTCCTCCGCCAGGGTCGCTATCTATGCCCTCCACCAGTCCGCTAGGCAGCACGGCGCCGCCGTCCAACCCGTGGTTCAGGTATCTACTTCAACAAGCAAGAGGACTACGAGCTTCGTGTTGCTGCCTCTCTGTTCTCCTGGCCACTCAACCTACCGAGGCTACCTTTGGTCGTCTTGTTATTGAACTCGCACACGAGGAAGACTACGATGTTGCGCTTACACCTACTCTGCGCTTCTCTCCCTTGCCAATTCTACTGTACCCTGCCTAAAGCAGTCCGCCCGCCGAGTACAAACGTACTCGGGGCACTGCCCACAAAGGCCTTCGGCGTTCATCTCTCTAAATGGGTCTGCACACTCATACCTCCCTCTTTCTAACCTTGGCGTAAAAGCCCACTGGGAAGTTACTCAGTCAAACGTGTCAGCTGTTCCTCGTTTCATGTATGCCGGAGTTACGACTAATAAGGGTCCTTTCATGTCTACCCTTTTCAATGCCGGTATGATTAGCAAGGGTTTGAGAACTTAGACAAATTCATCTTCCAAAAAGGAGGCATGACCAAAATTGTTGAGAACATCAGGCAGCGTATTGCTCGTGACGTTCGTACATATGTAGGCGAGGGACCTGCTGAGAAGATGCTCGAGCATATCGAAAAGCTCTGCAGTTCAACACGGAAGAGAACAAACGAGCAGCCCCGCTTTGTCGTTTTCGCAATGTTCTCGGACACGAAACGTACCTGCCTGTCGACAAAGAGTACCTGACCAAGGTAGCCAACAAGGCCAGCGCCTACGTCATGAAGTTCTTAGTCAAGAAGGCGTCGACAAGACGTTCCGCTACGTGCGTATCCTTATGCCACGCACCTACGTGCAGGTTGCCCCTGCAGTTAACGGCCCTTCCAGTCCTGCTCTCCAACCGCCACCCCATCGTGGTTTCGGTCTCTTTGAAAGATCTGCAAACGCGTTTCGGTCCCGAGAAAGACCAAATCAAGCTGCAACCCTTCGTTGCTGCTATTTCTGCACTTGTCCAACCAACCGTCTACTACACAGCTATTCATAGTTCTTTGACGATCAACCCTGCTGAGAAGCGGGTTGCACACGGGGTTCGTACAGTCGCACAGACATACGTCACTCTGCCCATTGATGCCGCTGTCCAGTACACTCACCAAACCCGCACCGTTGGCGGTTACTGTTCGTCCCCGTTTCGAGAAGATCTTCTTCCATAAGACGCGTGCTATGACCTTTAAGACCGAGGCTCTGCTCATTCGTGATGTAGACAAACCCCTCCTCGAGACCTACACGACCATTAAGACTCAGCAGGTGCCCTTCGTATATGACCGAGTATTCGGTGAGAAGTTCGGTATGCCCCTTCGTGTTCGCGGTTTGTCCCTGAACGAGGAGTACGCCGTTAACGTTATGCGCAGCTGGGTTGCTGGTAAAGAGAATGTTGTAACTGCTCTTCTTAAAGAAGTGGCAAATGAATGGCTTGTTCCGCGTACCTGGTCTGTTCACGTTGAACCGACTGAAGATGCAGCTGTTAAGGAAGTCAAACTTGTGTTCCGTCTTGGAGACATAATCGCCGATCGCGTGAAGGCTAACCAGAACCAAGATCAGCCTCTCCTCCCAGGCGCAAGTCGTGAGCGAACAAGCCTACCCAGAGCACATGCGTATGATTGCCTACGAGCACGAGTACCAAAAGGTTACTGGCCGCAAACCTGAAACCGAGAGGCTTGAACAGGCTGTTGAGCGCATTGCTAAGAAGACTGAGAAGTACTGGTCCCAGGTGGACACTGAGCTTTCACAGAAATTCGACAAAGATAACATTAAGGGTCAGTCCGTCGAATACGTCCTCATTGCTAAAGGCCAGAAGTCGCTGCTTACTGCCATCTCCGGCCATCTGATTGTTGCCTCTACGTTCTCCAAGCAGGCTACACTAGCCGAGGTCACAGTTAACGTAGAGAAGGACCCCCGTTTCCTTTGACGCTCAGGCTGTCGTTGCCATGACAAAAACTCCCCAACCCTTCGAAACAGGGGTCCGTGAGGAGGAACAACGTGGCATCGTTGGCTTTGTCGCTGAGCTCGAAACTAGGCAAACAGGCAAGCAGCACTATTCTGGCAAGGTAGAAATGAGCAAGTCTGAGGAGCAGAAGCAGCTTAGTAAGCTTAGCCCCCTGGAGAAGCCTTGGTACTACCGCCGCTGCGAAAGGACATGCAGGAGCAGAAGTCCGAAGTGTCCACTGCCTGCGAGCTTGTCCGTTACCACAAATCAGCTCTTAACCGTGTTCGCTTCGACATTGAGCTTCCCCAGCAAGTTCACGAGAGCCTCACCAATGTTTCCCATAAAATCCGTGAGGCCCTGAAGGTACACCTTTATAAGAACCTGCATGCCATCTATGGTCGTGAAAATACCAACACGCAGGAGAACAAGCTGTCTGGTGTCCTCGTTTATTCTGAGAGGTTCCCTTGTATGTGTACGGCTAACCTAACTCTCCGTACCCCTGACCACGAAGAACTTCGCTTCGAGCGCATCACCGTTCCGAGGCCTCTTCGTCCCAATACTATGTGGACTGTTGCGGAGCAAACCAAGGCCTTCCTGAGGAACGACCGTCCTGAACGTAAGTGTGTCTTCCATTTCCGCCAAATTGTATAGCTTTGCACTATGTTGCCCAATACAAATAATAATCGATGTATCTTTTATTTATAGCCGCGTGCGTCTACAATGGCCAGAAGATCCGCACCTTCGACAACGTCACCATCTCTCTCAAAGCTATGAAGGAGGGCGAGAAGTATGTTGTCGTCCACGATAACGACGAGAAGCCCAAATTCACTGTTGTTGTCGACAAGAAGCAAACCGCCTCAAAGGTTGAAACTGAGATTCAGCTAATCCTCCGCGGTGCTACTCTAATCAAACTCACCCCTCCAGCACAGCAGGGTCACTACAAGGTCATTGTAAACCAGACTGAAATGGAAGTAATTGCTCAAAAGGCCTACGTCCGTCAGTACGCTGGTAAGCCTACCAACGTAGTTATCCTTCACGTTGAGGAACACAAGGAAGGTCAAGATAGCCTTGTTCTTACGGTTCGTGATTTGGGTATGCAGATCAAGTACGATGGCAAAAACCTCAAGGTCAAAATGACCACACTACAGAACAAAGGACAAATCACCGGCCTTTGCGGTAATATGAACAACCAGTATACTGATGAACTGACCGGTCCTCGCGGCTGCAAATTTGAGCGTGAAGAGGACTTCGTACGCGCGTTTGCCCTCACTACTCAAGCTCAGCCGATGGAAGGTGACTGGGTCTGCCCTGAGGGCATTTATCCTCGTGGCGCCTCCCAAGCTGAAATTTCTAAGAAGGAGCGGAAAATGCAAATGTTTCAACAAAAAGAAGCAGCTGATGTTCCAGGAGCGCAGGACTCTTCGTCGCGAGCAGGACCAACTGACTCAGGAGACTAAAATGCTTCCCCTCGGTGGCAAGATCTGCTTCTCGCTTGAGCCCGTGCAGTCCTGTAAGGATGGGCTTCGACAGATCCAGACTGAAATGCAGACTGTTGCTTTCACCTGCCTCCAGGCGAAAAATCCGCTCACTATCCAGCTTCAGCGCGAAATTCAGACTCAGAAAGTCGCAACCAACCTACCCGTCTTCGCCGGTCGTACCAATGCCCTCGTCCATCATGAGATTGAGGTTGCCACTCGTTGCTCTCCGTGAGATACCTTGATCTAAATAAAAGCACACAAATGCTTGGTGAATTTCCTATTTTCTATTTGCTATTTTCTAGTTCATGCATCACAAATCAACTTCAGGAAATTATCATTTATGATGCATTCATATCTAATGCGTGCTGAGAATTTCGATTCGAACCAGCAATAAAATTCGGTACGCCCTTTATGACATAAGGTACCAGCGTATGAAACGTCTGCTTCTTGCTGTTGACAACGTCGCGTAAAGTCTACGGTTCCAACACCTAGGCAAGTTGAAACAGGAATTAGGACGCCGTCCACTTTTTTGCACCGCGTCGAAATAGACGCGCACTTTTGAAAATGGTCCAAACGAAACTTGAAAAACCCTCAGAGCAGACCGCGTTAAAGTTCGAGCCATACTACCATATGCCATCATCACAACAAATAAGGTTGCTTACTGAGGATATTCTCATTGTCTTATAGCACCTGTGCGGCGATCATATCAGTCCGCTACGATTTAGTATTAGAATAACCAGTTAACGGATCTACCCAGGCCTCAAGGAAACAGCTCTCTTTTTGTAAGCTGTTGGGCTTATTGGAAGCTAAAATCGCTACTTTACTAACCGCTGATGCTGATCTTTTTGTCTGGACACGTATGTAAACTATTTTAGCGTCATCCGTCACAAACACCAATATGGCGCCCTTCGCACCATTTCGCAAGTGCAACAAAAGCATATGCGCGTGTTATATTACTGTGTCCGTCTACCTCTATAATGCGTTCTATGTACTATCGCATCACTTCGACCATGTACTATTGCACCCTTCGCAACAATGAAGGCGCATCTAATGTATTATGAACATTTCGTTTTAGTCCATCGTTTACCTGTTCTTCTCATGTTTGCCAGAAGAAAATGGGCTAAAACGCTATTTCGCTTTACTGAGCTTAACCACTATCTCAGTCCAGGCGGCCATTGTTCCTTGAGGACGTTACTCATGCAGAGGGTAGAAGTATCGATTAGTGCCGTTATCTCCAGTTAGTCTAACTAAACAGATCTGCAGTGATTTTTTATTTTACAAGTTTCCTTGTTCGGCTCTGCCCTCGCCACAATTTGCTCTATTCCTAAATAGAACAGAGTGGCGCTGCCAAATCGAAAGTGGGGAATCACTCAACGAAAAAACACGTAGAAGTTGTCAAACATTATGATGAAACGGAAAGTCTGCTGACGGGTATGCTGACAAGCTCTTACTGTAATTTAGGGTCGACATAGCCGGCCTTAGAGAACGTAATTAGTGAACTCGTGCAAACGGTCTATAGGGCAGGCTCAGTATCTGATGTGCCAAGAAGACGTGGAAGACCACGGAACATTCGTTCGCCTAAACTAAAAATCGCCGCTGTTGCGATTTAAGTGAAGATTTAGAAATTAGCTGATTCAAGAGCCTACGGAACATCAGGAACATTTAAACTGACCAATTTATTTTTCGAGATGATGCAGCGTGATACCGATTTTATAAAGAAAGTTACTTTTTTTTTCCGATTTCTATCTGATTGTTGACCACAATGTGAAACAATTGTGGTCAACAATCGAAAACCCTCGCGTAATTTACGAAGAGCCGTTACGTGTGCAATATGTGACAGTCTGGTGTGACTTCTGGTCCAAAGGAATCATTAGACCCAATTTTTTGTGCTTATCTAGAATGGTGAGCGGCATATTGCAGCATGATTTTGCAGCAACGGCTTTGGCCAAATATGGACGGAATTGATGTGCGAGTGAACTCTGGTCCCAACAAGAAGGCGCCATAAGCTATACAGCCGACGGGACAATTAAGCTTTTGAGAATAAACTGTCCCGGACGGGTAATCTTGTGTAACAGGGAGATTCATTGGCATTCAAAATCCTACGATCTAACATCGTAAGACTTGTTTTTTTTTTGCAGAATAAAGTGTACACCAATAATTCCACAAACATAAGCGAACTAAAAACTAACATTGAAGCGTGTATTAATGTAATTGAGTCTGATTTATGTGAAAACGTGCCTGTACAGCTTGTAAAAACCAAATAAGGTTATCACCGATATTAAATTGTATCGGAAATTGAAATATGTATGTATCTAAAAATAAAAGAGTTTCTAGAATATCTGAAACGCTCTTGTTTTATGTTATTTTGCGAACGCCCTATATATATATATATATATATATATATATATATATATATATATAAATGACGTTCGCAACATAACATAAAACACTATTTTATTTTAGATACATACATAATTCAATTTTCGATGCAATTTAATATCGGTGATAACCTTATTTAGTTTTTACAAGCTGTATACGCACGTTTTCACATAAATCAGACTCAATTACATTAACACACGCTTCAATGTTAGTTTTTAGTTTGCTGATGTTTGTGGAATTATATATATATATATATATATATATATATATGTCTAGTACAGGATCAGGTTTCTTTAGGAGTTCAACAGCAAGCTTAAACTAACGAGGCGTATTTTGATATACGCCGAGTCAGCTATAATGTGCCCGCTAGTGAAGAACTATGGTCTACGTATATTCAGTGATATCCGGTAGCAACTGGATTTCCGGCGGACTAAATTCGTTAGCTGTTTCCTGTACGTACCTGTCGCCGTATATAATAATCTAAGATGCGGTACTACCCAGCGTAGACGAGGGCGATAGCTCGACAGTAAGTAACACTAAAGTTTAGGCAGAAAAACTGTTATTTGTTTGTACCATTTAGAAGAAGACGAGTACATACATACTTCAATTTACGTGCGTGGTTTCGTGGAATAGTATACGTAGAGACCTAATTATGTTTTTGCATTTTATATGATAGAGTATGCAACGGAGCACATATTCAAATCGTGTTTCTCAAGTTTTCCCACTCTAGATCGACAGCTTCAAGCACCGATTCGCGCGAATCGACAATCGAGCAGTGACCAGCCGACACAGGTTGCCGCTTCATATTTGTGAGTCAAGGCGCTCGAACGCCTGGCTCCTGCGAGCTCTGGTACTTGAGTGTTTCTCAGCTTGGGGCGAGCTTCCAGAACAAAGGAGACCGGCCCAGTCAACTTTTATCAGAATTGCTCAGGCCAGATGGGCCAGTATACATATATAGTCGCAGTAATACCAACGATATATATATATATATATATATATATATATATATATAAACGTCACAAAAAACGGATGTTTCCCGCTGCGCCAAAAGAAGTGCTGGCTTAAGTTCCTGCTAGCAAGCTGTTTGGATCTCCCTGAGCTGGCCTCGGCAAGCTGGGTTGGCCTGCCCGATCAATGGCGTCCTGAGCGAAAACGCCAAGTGCTGGCTTTCAGAGTTTCGAAAGCAACTGTCGGGATTAAGCAGATGTGTTCTGCTACTGGCCGCGTATAGTATTGCGTTCCCACTACAGACGAAAAACTCCGCACTTCTGAGCCTCAATAGAAGGAGAACATTCGCTGTATGGCTAAAACTTTTAGCCACTTATTTCTAAAAAGATCATTCTTTGAGTATGTCAGATTTGTCTTGTAGACAGTCATTTAGTTAAATTTTGATGAATTTTGAATGACGCACAAAATTAAAATATTGCGTCACGCAAATTTAGACTGTAGCTACGCTATCCACGAGTTTCTTAATTCATATACAGTACAACTTCCTATATGCATCCCCTTCTCCAACGTCATGACAGGTAAATAGCCGAACTCAGTTGAATTGAGCGGGTGTCGCTTCTCTGGCAGATTTGATAAGCCCCTGAGGGGAGAGGTTTTGGGCGTCATTTTCGTAGCGGCCCCTATGCTCGACACAAAAGCTACGATACGATACCCAGCTACAAGCAAGTTTCTTTTGAAGGCATAAAGGAAATTCAAAATGGGCTAATGAGCGTTCAATGATGGGCCGACACTAAACGGTGCAACACTGCCTTGATACCTCAATTTGAGATCACCACAATAGTGATCCTTAAATAATTTGAAGGTAGTTAGGACATTGTACTATTTCAATAGTGGGAAAAAGACTGTCGGAAGAGCTTGCGTGTCCATAATTTATCACTAGACACACTGTTATTATCAGCGTAAGGAACCAGTAATCTAAACACACACACACGCACACAAAGGATTTGTACATAGTACACATACATACGAGCCTACCCTACTCGGAATATGTTAGGGCGTTTTCAAATAGACGGTTGGTCTGCAGTAGTTCGTCATGGGCGGCTGATACTAGAAGTTACGCAGCTTCGTCGCAGGTGTGCCCAGTGTCGCAACGGTCCTATAGCAGTTGCAAGCTAGAGCACAGTTGCGACACACACACAACACTAACTGTGGTGTAAGTTTAAGAAAGTTTGTAAGCGCTGATCCGTTCACTCTCCTGCCACCGCCGATATGTGCGCAGCCCATAACGTGTTTTCTCCTTCGTGTTCGCCTTGCTCCCCCAACCCATGTTCCAAGCCCCGATCTACTAGATCCTTGTTGTTCATCTATAGGCTCGCTTTTATTGTTATAACGCATTTTTTCTATCTCTAATTATCTCGCTGTCTTTCCTCTTAATGAGCTCTCTTCTCGCTTCCTCCCACTCGCCCTCCTTAGCTTTTGTCTCTGTCGCGTTCCCACCACCACTAATGTAGTTTTTTCTCTCGCATATACGGATTTATATGTGACCCGCGCCACCAACCGAGTGCTGCTTCTGCCAGCTCCGCCGGTTGTGGCCATCGATTCCGCGGCTTAAGCCTCTCTATTTGGTTGGCACATTACTGGCTGGATACGAGTAAGTAATCGCCTTGTTTTGTGGCAGCTTTCGACTTTGCCGCATACACCACCGTTGTATTCCCGGTGTGTCCCCTGCTCCTGTTCCCCGTGCTTTCGAGTGAGCTTTTCTGACCGCCGCCCGTCTGTATGCTACCTGCTCCTTTTTGTTTCTCTTTCCATCTTACGGTTAATGAGCGTGCTTCGCTCTCGGTCGGGATGCCAAGCCAAGTTGCGTTAACGTGATACGCCGTAGATAATAATAATAATAATATTAATAATAATAATCATAATACAGATTGTTACGTATCCTGCCAGTGGACGTAAGAATGTGCGCGCAATTTGGCCACGACCGAACAGAATAATTGGCCATTGCTGAACCAAGGCGGGTTGTATCAGAGAGCGCGCGAAACAATGGCGGGCGGTAACCTTTCCGCAAGCACATGCGCACCTTACACAGACACGTGTGCGCGTAAATGTATAAAATATATAGATATATATATATATATATATATATATATGTATATATATATATATATATAGATATATATTAGATATATATATATATATATATATATATAATGTATATATATATACATATATATATATACATTTATACTTACATATACATATATATACATGTATGCCATCTCATATTGGTTCTTATTTAGTATTGCCCTATCTCATGTACGTAAACTTATTTAAAGTCTGTAAGTAAACTACGGCGGTACTAACAGTAGCATCGACGGTTAGCGTGAGCGTCGTCTGTCAGCGTCGGCCCACGTACATCTTGGGCGTTACACTACGTTGTGGTCTCCGGAAATGAGGCTTCCGGAAACGAAGGGTTCATTAGCAAAGACACCAGCAGTAGAAACAGCCGCAATATTACCTTGTGGGAAGCTTCCCAGCTGCCTCTCTTTTTCTATATCTGTTTAAATTTTAACAACCATTTGCAATGCGTCGAACAGTCTGTTTTCATGCTCTAGCGATCCTGCCCGTTTTATTTAGGATCTGTTTTATCGTATTTCCACACAAACAAAACCATATTTCGTTCAGAAGTGTCCCTTGCGTATAACACGTTTTTCGTTCCGTCGTTGAGCGGCTCAACATTACTAGACGCGGGTTCGCCAGAGCAACATCTGTCATTAGGCCTGGCTAGGTGGCCGGACCTTGGTTCACAAATGTGCTAGGAGTCAGTTGTTAAATTCGAATTGTATATATATATATATATATATATATATATTGTAGAACTACAATTAAAACAGTTTTTGGAAAATTATCACCCAAGCTGTCTAATTTTTCGGAATAATTCAAAAACGGCGCACCCGACCTCTGTAAGTGGTTCTGGGTTCAGAAAAAAATCCTATATGTTTAAATATTTCAATTGTAAAAAACAAGCTTTGACCTTATTAAGGAACCAAGCGAGGTCCCGAATGAATGCCCTCCTGAACCGGGAGCGATATAGCAAGCGAATAGGGGCAGTGGAAGAGACCAGCTGCAATGTCGATCTCGCCAGAAAATCCAAAAAATGTAGAAGGTCGTCGAGCCCACGCGACCAGCAGGACCAAGGCCGTGACGAAGGCCCTTGAGAAGAACGAACTTCATGCAATGGAGATAAAGTTCCAGATGACCTAGAACACCCCAAACTTCTAAAGAATGAGCACACAACCACCCAGGTAGACATTAAGACAGCTATCACTCTCCTAGATAAAGCGGTATAGGAAAAAAAATCCAAACGAGGAAACGCGGTAGGAGCAAGCAATCCTCGTGGACGGACAAGGCTGCGGCCCTCATCTTAGAGACAAAGGGACTCGCCGCCCAGAATTACCTGCGGTAGACTTACTATGCAAAGCCTGCCAGGAGAAGACGGAAGAAGAACAGATCGAGATGGTCAAGAGAAAATACCTCGAGGACCAGATAGCCGAAACGGCACTCAAAGGCCCTATAAATCTCATAAAGGAGGAAAGGTCACTGTTTATGTATAAGACAACTGCTCTTACTACAAACAGCATTAATTTATTATTAAACCGAAATTAAAGTGAAATTAGAGTACTGATAACCACAAACGACGTTGAAAAGGCCAAGGCTTTATCAGAAACTCGATGGACAATTCCCATTGGTGGAAAAAGCGGACTCTCTACACGAGTCGCAATCCTAAGAAAAAATACCCAGGCTGAGCATTTTCTTTATATAAGAGGTTTAGAAAGTTCGTAACATCAGCCCTTCTCACCTCCCATGGTGTGCGGCCTTGAATTGTGTTGAACAATACTTTGATATCATAAGAGGAGAGCCTTGTGCTACCCACTTATCGTCCTTGAACCCCAGGGAGGTGTCTCGAGAAGATTCACTTGAAAGCTGGGCTGCATTGATCGCTGAGGTGACTACTACATCACCAGGACTGTCGGCCTGGAGAAAACGCCTGGCTAGGTGGCCGGATCTTGGTCCACAAAAGTGCTAGGAGTCAGTTGTTAAATTCGGTATATATATATATATATATATATATATATATATATTGTAGAACTACAATTAAAACAGTTTTTGGAAAATTACCACCCAGACTGTCTAATTTTTCGGAATAATTAAAAAACGGCGCACCCGACCTCTGTAAGTAGTTCTGGGTTCAGAAAAAGATCCTATACGTTTAATTATTTAAATTGTAAAAAACAAGCTTTGACCCCTTTAAGGAACCAAGCGAGCTCCCGAATGGATGCCCTCCTGAACCGGGAGCGATATAGCAAGCGAATAGGGGCAGTGGAAGAGACCAGCTGCAATGTCGATCTCGCCAGAAAATCCCCCTCGACAAATCTCTCCAAGATACAACAAGAAAGACACAGCACTGGCTTCCAGGACACAATAAGAGGAAAACAGAGAAATCAAATCCATGGGATAAGAACCCGACGTTGGACAAAGCTTTCAGAATTACTTGGGCAATACAGATGTTCAAGAAAGAGCCGGAAACGGATTCTGCTGGGTTGAGGTAAAGAAAGTCAGTAGAACCTTCTTTTACCTATTTATTTCTTTACTGTTCCGTAGGGTGAAAACCCGTGTATGTTTTTTCATGTCATGGCCGATCTTTATTCCACCCCGGCATTCTCCTTGTCTAATTTAGGAACCATGAAAGCAAGTTTAAAAGTGGCCGGTTCGGGTCTCAAACCCGAGCCTCCCAAATGCACGGCTAAGGCTTTGCCACTAAGCCATCTTGCTCGGTCTAATCTGCCTATATCCCAGCTGACTGCATAAAGATCTTAAGCGATTCCTAGACGACTCCGCGGAATCAATCGCGTATTATAATAATACACGTTATTAATACGCGACGCAATACCCGAAATATACTATATACTAGTACATACTAGTAAGGAATACTAATATCAGAGGACTTCGAATCAGCGTTCAAAGTCTGGGGATCACCTCGAGCTGATAAAAAAAAGGCGGGGCCCTGCTAGAATGGGCGGCATCACTCGAGCCTCATGTATCAAACGACGGAGAATAAGCTACGTTTCACCATCACGGCAGCGTGTCACACGTGCACATTCGTTATGCAACAACGTACTGGCACCAAGTTAAAATTTAGAACGTTTTGGTGAATCCCAAGACCCCGCCCAAGAAGGAATACAGGTTCAGACGAGTCAAAGTTCAAGGAGGAACTTGAAAAGAAAATAGCCCAATCAAGCCCCATATAACGCAGAAGACCTATAAGCACTTATCTTACAACAGCATACACCGTATACGCATTGTATGCGAGACAACATGTAGTCTTATATATATATATAGTTATTCTGCTGTGATTAAACATTTATCTGTTAGACGCTTCACTGGAACTGAAATTAAAGCCAAATTAGACATAGTTTAAGGAACAAGTGTACCGGCATTCAGTATCATTACTAAATTGACTACCTTATTTAAAGGAGGTTGTATAGACACCGATGATGCACCACGTTCTGGACGATCAAAACAGCTTTGGATGAGAAAACTGTGCTAGAAGTCTACAAACAAAAAGTGATGGCTTATCGGCGAATTATGCTACGCAAAATAGCAGAGGAGAGAAGCATTTGCCATTGCAGTATATCAAATAGTGCGTCTTTTATGCAACAAAAAATTTAAGCAATGTGGCTATCGCACAAGCTGAAAATATGTGATAAAAGGGGTTCCACTAGGGTAAAAAGGCGTATTTCGACCGGTAAGGTTTTGGCAACCGTTTTCTGGAATGCATAAGGTATTCTATTATTTCGCTACTGTTTTACAGGAAGAGCCACAACTGAGAAGTGCTATGCAACAGTCTTTGGCCAGCTGAAGGAACGCACTACGGTCGGCGATGCAACAGAGGATTGAGTCGTAGCAGACAACAATAATGTGATATTTCAGATTTATGTCTCTCACATATGTATCTCTCTTTATATATATATATATATATATATATATTTAGCAAGCGAGCCTCGAATTGAGATTGCGTTGCCCCACCTCGTATGAAGTAATAGAGTACGAGATAAGAGTTATGTATAGTGCAGAACTCAGAATGGAGAAACGGTGAGATTCGACCATAAAGCGTTGGTTGAACTAAAAGGCAATTACTGGTAAGTAGGTAAGTAAGGTTGGTACGTAGAGTTTGAAGGTAACCCCTTGAGCTACCGGCTACCGCCTGACGCCCTAAATTCGCAGCCTGTACGACAACGCGTATTTAGCGCGACATGACTGTGGCAGGACCCCATACGACGTACGCAAACCTGCCTTGACTATACGGAACGCTTTACGTGAGCGTAGATCCGCGGGACGAGCGTATTTTTTGCTCCGGGCTTTGCTTATCAGCCGTTGATGGCCTTTAGAGAAGGAAGCCCAGGCTTGGAGAACTTGCCTGGCAGAAAACGCACTGCTGATTAAGGTTTTCCTGTCCCTCTTACTCTGCGTCTTCTCTTTTTTGGTTTGTTCCTGCTTTATTCTCTCATTTCGCTCCTCGAACGCTTTAAACGTTTGTCTTTCTCTCTATCGAGCCGTACAGTCCGCTCGAATTAATCTGAACGTCTCGTTTGTATGTTGTACTTCAGGCGCCAATCGATCAGGGTGCATAGGCGAAAAGTGTTCCGTTTCTTCGGTAAGACGCAAATCCATCTCTCTCCCATCTGTGCTTCCGGTTTAATCATGCGGTCCAGTACTCTGCCTTCGCTCCCTTAGATGCAATTTTCTATATTTTGCTTGGCCCACGCAGCTGCCCGGCGTACTCTTCTACGACCTCCCCGGTCCGGCACTTCTAGCTGTAGTACTGGAAATCTCCTATATGAAATAAACGGTAAAACTAAGTTCACGTGTGCAGACCATAGACAATTACATTTTTATTTTTTTACGACAATTATTGCCAAATATCTATCAAGGTCAACCTAGTAAAATAAACAAGAAAATTGCAAAATGAGACACGAAATATGTGGAAGCTGATGCAAAACATTCTGAAACTAATTTTTATCATACGAGAAAATTCAAACGGCGTAAGCTAGCGATATTTGCCAAGCCGACTTTGCGGCTGCCGGCAGGTCACACGGCTTAATATTCCTCATTTGAGACAGCGCATAGCGTAAAAACGTGCTACCATCTCAACAGTTTTTACCTAGAGCAAAAACAAATATTGGCCACGACATATGGGATTACTTAATCAGCGAAATAGTCTCTTTCTCTCCGCCCCTTGCTCAACCTTTTCAAGCCAGCGACCAATCCGCTCGATGATTCGCACTATTGTTTTAGCGAAAGGATCTTCTATTTCTGACGCCGCCAAAAAGTTTGCACCTCATTTTCACCTTGTTAATGACGTGAATCGCTTACCACCCACAAAAAAAAACTTGGTTTAAGCAACCAGAAATATGTGAAGGTGGTAGTGAGAATGAGTATCGATGCCGCGGCCGTGTCGGATTCTTGATGAGCTCCCAGTTCGGATAGTTAGATGCGACAACTAACGTAAGCATCGATTGGGTAAACTTTTTAATGAAATCACTAATGTGTTTGGCACCAGTAAACCGCAATTATTGCCTTCTGTGCTCCGTCCAGGCGTTTGAAGTTAATTAGCACAGCATAACTCATTGAGTGTATTTTTCTTTGGTAAGCAGCACAGCATAATTCATTGAGTGTATTTCTTCTTTGGTAACTGCAAAGTGATTGTAAGCTTCATAAATTCCCGCTATAAAGCCACAAGGGTCGCGTTGTCAATTTTCGTAGCAATTATAGAATTTGGTTTCATACTTAGGCCTAGTGTCCTCCACTAGCATCGAAGATCATCCATCGTTAAACCTCACGCTTTTATTACAGAACTGACATTTGATTCATTAAGGGTGGGTGCATATGTCGCGGAACATTTTCTAAGGCGAAATCAGCACTTGTTGAGCCCCAGCAGCTATAGCACCTTTTTAGAAACTGAAATTAGTAGCGAAAAAGCAATTTTGGGTCAAAACTTTAGCTTTTTTGTACGACTAACGTAAATACCACCGCCTGATCTAGCAACATTTGGTTTATTGTAAATCGTAACCTTTCTGTTGATGACGTTTGCTGTTTTTACTTTACTTGCACTTGGCCTATATATATATATATATATATAGCTAAAGTTTGAGGCGGGAGTAACTATGACTCTCTTACCGGCCTTGGTCCGCTGGTGCGTGACTGCCACGCGCTGCGGGGACCTTCACTGGCCCACTTGTAAGTTAGTCAGACGGTACAAACTCCCGAAACCGACACTCCCGTGTTTTAAGAACTAACCGGGGGGCAAGGCATACGATAGATTTGGGTGTCAACGAATTCATATTGTCATCCTGTCGTGGCCCATTCGAGGGCTGTTAAGGCTACTGCCAATACGGGGGGCTTGTGCTGCATAGAAGCCCCCCGGGCTGGACGGTTAACGCCCCGAGTGACACTCGGTGGTACCGTCCGGGACGCCTGCTGCCTTGGCTTAATAGGCAAAATGAGTGAGAAGTGGCCACACGAACGCAGACCACCGGTCGAGAGGGCCTTCTGGCCCCGTATTTTACGGGGAACCCCTGCTCTGGAGTGGTCCGACGCCCTTCGGGGGGAAGGTATATTCCGGGGTGTAACGCGGAATCGCGAGGTGAATGCGTCTAATCGGTACGGTGGAGTAGTGTGGTACCCCCATTCCGAACCTCGATAGGGGGGAGGGTGGGGGATCTGCCGGCCTGTCAATTCGGGCTGGTGGGCACTCCCGTTCGGGTCCGCGCGTATTAAATCGCGGTTAAAGGGCGAGAGTGTAAGTATTTCTCTCTTTTGCTATAGCTTAAGTTTGATCGTTCTTTGCATGCTAAAACAGAGTCACCGTTCCAACGACATGTTGCCCCCGATCAATGAAAACGATAATTTCTGTCTTACAAAAGTCTCAGCAATGGAGTTAGAAAAAACAAGATGCAGATTAGCCAACACGTTTGCACTGTCTCCATATATATAACTACGGTTATGGTTATGTATATATCCGTTTATGGGTAAAAAGTTTCCCGGTCTTGCATTATTTAGGCCGCTTTTTTTAACACAAATATCATATCGCTGATTGATCCATGGCAATTGGTCATTAAAAGCGGAAATGACCACGTTTTAGCAAACAGCTGCTTTCCTTGCAAGACAAAAATTATGGATGACTTCACACACCTGGCAACCTCAACGACAGCCTGTACAGTGCCTTGATTCGGAAGAGAATCGAACTGTTCATATGGTCAGGCAATAAAGAAGGAGATGGTCAGCGATAAGGGATGTCAGGATTTTAAATATGATGCTTATAATGAAGGATCTGACGGTCCCCTTTCTTCTTGTGGGATAAGTTTGCAGCGCATACAATAGTTGCGCTATTAAAAAAATTTCTAGCACTTGTCCCTGCTCTAATCATCCGTTATATTCAATTCAATTATGTTTATTTCATGCAAATTGAGTATAATATGATCAAATATCTAGTTCAAAAAGGTTTCTTTAGAATGCTTTATGCAGTGCTTCGTATAAATGCTTTATAATAATGCTTCGTATAACATTCCGTCATGTCCACTTGATTTCCCGGTGCACTTACAGATCAAGGTTTCCGCGATTTCTCTTGCTTTAAAAAGTAAACATTGGGCGGCTACAGAGACGTATGTCTTATGCGCGTTAGGCCAGCCGGTCTCACATTTGCTCAATATAACACTCTGACGACATGTCGCAAGTCGTCGAAGTTTTTGCTTGCCGGACACTACACCGCCGATATTCTAGCCCACGCGATAGAGGCTCCTATTGTTTGATCCCGGGAGCAGAATACCCCTCTGGACCCCTCATGAGAAAGAACAAGAGGTGCAGAGCCGAAGAGCTCGAATTGGAGGTCAGGACGAGTGGTTTAGAGAAGGTTCCCCCCTACAACAAGTCAGCCGAGCGATTCATGAACAGGTCATAGCAAGAGACTTCCTCCTCGTGGTCCCGAAGTAGTGCAACACAATTTCAAACCTTGCGAGGTGCGGAGAAAGACGGGTTATTATAGTGAGTGGGTGTCACACTAGGAGCTGATGGTTGCCAGTTCTGCACGCCCGTAATGTTTTTTTCCAAAAGGTCCGAGACAAACGAAAATGGATTCCGGGGCTTCCTGAAAGGGGCGCTTACATATATGACTTGGCGCTCCTGAGAGAAGCGCTCGATCGGCCATCCGCCTAGAAGACGACCCAAAACCTTGAACTGGCACCTCAGAAAATCAGAAAAAGAGGGCATACATATACCTCACAGGGCCAGACAGGGTTTAGCCTCTAGGCTACAGATTCTTATAGACGTTTTTATAGAAGTTACTCCACAAGTACGCCGTCGTGTGTGATCATTAATAGCCAAGGAACCCATTGAGCCAATGTTGGGTTTGACTGAAATTACAGCGATGGTGAGCACTCAAAATCTTTAAACACCGGAGTGTCATGGCTATGTTTGTATAACAACATAACTTCGAAAAAGCGATAACCATTGTTAAAAAAAATGTATATAAAGTCATTTTCGACTCTTATGTTTTTAGCGTATCTGTTTCAGGCCCCAGGCGTGCTATTTCAAGCTATTCATTTGTGCGCAAGCTATGTGAGCTTGTTTACTTTCCATAAAAAACGTAATAAATTGGCGCTAAAGAGATAACTTGGAGACTCTAGTGTAATATTGTGAGCACTCTTATGGCTGGGACTTAATCTTTGCGACAAGTAATGCTTTAAGATGTATGGAATTAGCTAGGAAATGCAATGCTACACAAGGGGATATTCTTGACTTCATAGGTATGTCAGTCATCGAAGGAGCCTCTCTCGGCTTGTAGCAAGAGATCATTTGTCAGTTCACAATTTTGTTTTAATGGGGGTTGGACGGTAATGCGTCATCTCTTTTTATTGAGACATCTGTGCTCCCCGTTTTTTTTTTCGATCATGGTCGATTTTTAATCCACTCCGGCATTTACCTTTTAAATTTCATCATTAAATTGGGAACCATGAAAACCAATTTAGGAGTGGCCGGTCTGGGTCTCGAACCCAGGCCTCCTGAATGCAAGGCAAAGGCTGTTGCTACTAAGCCATCTTGCTCGGTAAGCATGGCTTAACGTGAAGGCCGACAATTACCCCAGCTCGTAATCCAGAATCTGTTCAGAATTAACTTCAGTGTTGTAAAAATGAAATTTATTTTGTAAGTTATCTTTAATTTCTACAATTTTATTCGTATTAGGGTCAATGCAGAATACCCTATAACAGTAACTGTCATGCGTCCGGAGCAAAATTCCGTATGCGCGGAGTCGGCAGTCTATAGAAAGCAATCAAGTCTATCGGAGTGAAACACAAATAATGCTTTACTGCTTTCTTCTGGTCTTGTGGCAATGAACGTGTTTCAGCAGTAAACAACGGACAAGAAAACTTTGGGGTCATGCATACGGGTGGTAGTTGGCAAACTAAGTTATACCTCTCGGACCGATTCTCGAGCTCCAATCATCGATGGCATATGCTGAGTCACCTCGATAAGACATAGGCACTGACAACCTTTCGGAAGAGGAAATCACTTGCGGTATTGAAAGCACTGTACTACGTGGAGACACTACCGTGAAACGTTTCCTTTTCGGCATTATATAAAGAGAAAACAAACACCTGTTTCTATTTATTATGAAATTGTTTGCGCTAGAAAGTGTGAACGCCAGTGTTGACTTGAATAATAACAGCAGTATCAGTTTGGCATTAATTACCTCGCATCATTTAATGGTGAGAATAACTAGGGTTATCTTTCTTGTTCTTTAGTGATAACCAACAATTGCTTATTTCCACATATCGGATATCTAAATTCAATTATATCAAAAGCTATTTTATTTCTTACTTATTTAAGCTCAACTGCTAAAATGAGATTAACGAATAGCGCTAAAATATCTTCGGCGTCAACTCCTTCAGAACAGTTATTTACGAATATATAAAAGGTCTACACCCGGGTGGCATGTTCTTAATCTCTGCCCAGGCTACCGTGACCATGTGCTCAAAGTTTGCCATAAACGGATTGATTCAAGGCTCTCCCGAGATATATTTGAACGGAACATGATAAATATTTAGCGATAAAGAACACAATATATTGAAAGTATCACTGAAAAACTTCTTTTTCTGTAATTTCTGACCACGTCGGAGCGTCTGTCGTGGTCTGAGGTGATGTACATTTTATACTATGGTCAAAAGAAGATTAAAGCGGCAACTCCGTTTACCATACCAACTAATATATCTAGACGCACACTGTTTTTTTCGCTTCTAAATGTGACTAAGTGCTACTATCACGCATATCTGTATATAACGGTTTAATTTAAAAAGCTTAGAGAACATTGGATTGTAAGGTTTATGGCGATAACTTTAATGCATAAGTTGTCTACAAAGTAATAAGCAATATGACTATGACAACTGACTGGAGGACTGACATCGGACGCAAATGGAAGTGAAGAGATATGTACAAATGGCACCTGCAACAAATAAGGTGACCGATTAAGTTCTTTGCAGGGCACCAACAATAAGACGAGGTCATAAGGAATGTGTAATCGGGCCCCTATTGGAAAAGTAACGACATGCAAAAGCTGAGAGGCAGGTCTGAATAAGTCCTGCGAGAAGACAACTCAACCCTTTTAGTTCTACCAAGTCTATAAGAATTGTATAAAAGAACTAAGCGATTGGCATAGGCTTAGCTGATATACTACCGATGGCATAGCCGTAAAGAGAAAGGCACCAACGTGTGGACTTGATGCGACCGATAAGGCACTCGATAGGTCGCTAGGCTTTCGCGGATCAGTTTCGAGGTGGGTGAGGCCTTTCCGTTCGAGCAAAAACAATGTATCGGGCAAAGTTACAACCAACAATAGTAAACGACCTCCAATACTAAGCAAGTTTTATGTTGCGTGTATCTGTGACAAGGGCGCTCAAGCTCAACTGCACTGACGCTGAACAGATTCAAAGCACCACTGGAGTGCCACTTCGACACGGCCGGTCCAAAACTTAAATCAAGTCGACTGACCTAATTGTAATAATTTATTACTTATCAAAGTACCGGGCCTAAGCGCTATAAGTTATCTATTTTCTTCTCTCTCTCTCTCTCTCTCCCTCTCTATGGGGGAATGAGGATATATAAGGTTCCTAGGAAACACCTGTTGAGAACATTAGTTATCTTGTTTGAAATACACCTGCGAGTGTTATATATATATATACTTCCGCTCAGCATGAACGAAACACTAGAAGAACGGGGATCAGGCAGTGCTCGAACCAGTAGGTCTCTGGGTAGCAATGCCAACATTCTGACATTGAAAGGTCATGTATAAATGCAGACACCGAAGGAACAGTGAATATGCCTAGCAGCAAGTAGCACGAGTAGACTGAAAATTCATCAGCCTGATTACACTGGCTACCTCATGAGATGCATATGCATACGTATTTGGACGTTTTGTAAGTTACTCATGCGTTAGGTGCGTTCTAACGCCGTTTCTTAATAATCTTAATCTGCTCAAAATACTCTTAGGGGCTGCTCGCTGTGTCGTCCTACAACTCGCTATACCGTTGTAAACCATCTGTTCTGCGTGCGGGTTATTTAGCTGGGCTGCTCGTTACTTCGCAATAAAAGGCATACTGTTCTGTATAAAGAAGATAAACGACAAGCAAATACAACACATTAAAGGTAGTATGTGTGTATGATATAAATACCCATATATACAAATATAGATCCAATGGTTAATTATCTCGAAGCATATATATATATATATATATATATATATGTATCACCTCACAAGCCCTAGTAGTTAGTTAATCACATTTCCCTATCACTCTAAAATTATAGAATGAATAAGTCTCTTTAAATAAGTTGGGGAAATATACACATGCGTGTACTGGTTAGTTAGTGAAGGTTCAAAATTCATTAGTATATCGGTCTTGTTATTCTAATCAGGATTGATAGTGAAGTTGTTGCTTAAATTACGAATGATGCACAAACATGCACTCTGTTTCCTTTCGCAGGCCTTTAAGAAATTAACCTGACTTCTAGCAGAGTTAACACCGACGCGATAGAACTACAATATCTTCATTGTCTTTTTTTCCATCTTTTGATTTTTCCCGCGTTTTTTTTCACCGATTTTTGTATATATCTTCTGTATGGCGTAGCAGAAGCATAATGCGGGCGATCACAAGCGACGGCAGTATCGTCAAAACTCACAGCCAACTCACAAGGTTGACTGGGCCGTATTTAGGTGCAGAGCGGACCTCGATAAGTCGCTGAGTCGCTTAGCTGATCGATTAACAGACTGCCGGGCGACCTTGGCTGAGGATTCGATTACACACTTCGTTGACTCACGCTAGCTTGCAACACCTGGTGACCTAAACTCAGCTAAATTAATAATAGCTCCTGTAGGGCGCCGCTCTGTACGGATGCTTTATCTACCCTATTACTAAGCGAAGGCGAAAGGAAAATTCAGCCCGTTCCAATTCGGCGCTTAGCATTGTCCCGACTGTGTGTACCGGTCCATCGGCAAAGGTCTCTTCTGTAACCCTTAGAAATCGAGTACACACTGATTTAAATTGCCTCGATGTGTGCTGCGATGCCCTCGTACATACTTCGGCGGGCTTTCCAGCACAACCTATTTGTGGAAGAAGGGCGAAGATCTTCTACGAACTATTTTTGGAAACGAGACGGCTCTTCCAAACTGGGCAAACCGTCTCAAACTGGTCTGCTTGAAACACTTCAACATGAAAAATAAGAAGGCATTCGAACTGATTTATCCGAAAGGAACATATAAAGGCGACGGTCCTTCTATCGCCCCTATAGACGGCGGCACTTCTTAACAAGCGCTTAGAAGGGCAAAAACTGCGCGCTCTGTTCATCTTCTTGGTGGGACCTTGCAAAGAAAAGCTGCATCTACAAGATCTCGGGATACAAGGAATCATCCCCTGCGAACAGCATGGATTTCGTGCGGTCAGTATAAATGTCTGACCTGGGGGCTCCTGAGGAGAAGTGATAGGCTTAGCTAGGGTATCTTAGGGTCCACTTATCTGCATCTAAGGAAGCTAACGCCAGACGGCATATCGTTCTTCGCTTCCGTGGCATCATCATATGGTGTTACAATTTGAGAACATTTGTCCGCTCAGCAGCTTTTCGTGCTCGACCTCTTTTAAGGAGCGCACAGAACAGGAGTTTTGAGTAGAAGATGGGAGAAGTACCGAAAGCGTTCTACGTGGGACAATGCATAGATAGAATCAATCAATCTTCAAGCAGTCCGTAGTTAGTCCAGTACGTAGTTCCAAAGTGCTTGGGTAATCTGCCGTTCTCAGGGACTTGCTAGGGCATCGTTAATCGACGCGTGGCGTGGTCGACTTCACTGAGTGCGTGTGATAAAGCGTGGTGCGCTCTAATGCCCACCGGCTTTCACATCGACATATGAGGGTGAACGAGTGGCGCACCGAGTCTGAGGTGTCAACACATATTCGTGTAATGGAACCATTCATTAAGGTTTCTAATGATGCACTGGGTAGGCAGTGTAGCGCACCGCTTGCAGCTACCGCATACTCAAATCGGTTAACGACTCGCTACGGGCACCATTTGCATGACGTTTCAAATTGAGGCACCTTATCGTTTTATGAACGTATCTCTTGTATTTGATTCTATCCAGCGGTTACATGGAAGCACGACCTCGGAAGTTACTTTTAGAGTTTTTTCAATGTTTCTACGTTTTTCTCTCTCTCTCTTTAGATATATGCACGCATTTCTTTCAAAAAAGTGATAATCAACATTAGAAAATGTAGCCGTGGGGGTACATGTTTCCCGGGGTCATGTCACACCTACATAATTTGTATATATATATATATACGCTACCTCTTGTGAGAAAGAAGAATAACACAAAGACAACAAAAAGGGTGGCATCGTTTTGAAGCTACCCCCGTGGAAATGTTCCACGTACTTCGACAGTGGCGGCGCTCTATGTCATCCCCGGGATTAATACAAGCGGACACTGCCTGAGTTATTGACTTGTGCAGCAACCCAACATCGTCAGCGTTCCGCCTTCAGCGGTCGACAGTCGGTGCTGCAGTCGAAAGATGGCTTGCATTTAAATTCAGCCGCCACTGCGGTTTGTTTCCCTGGCGTTGTTTATCAGTTCCGGTCGGTGGTGCGGCAAACGTTATAGAGAAGCACGGGTGCAGAGAGTTCCGGGGTTCGTTCAGTCCGCAAGACGTTTCTATGCCCGTATGCGGTGGCCAAGCGGACAACCAACCGCGTTGAGCAGGTTAGCTTGGGTTTGCCTTTCCAGCGAACAGGGAGAGAGGCGGTGTGTCCCAGCGAAGCTCGTCTCCTGCGGAGCGCCTACTCTGCGCGCCGTGTAGAAGGGGTAGAGGGCACATAAGGGGGGAAGGAAAACGCAGAGTACACAAAGGGGATGACAAAGGGAGCATAAAGGGGAACACAGATGAGGCATAGACTTTGAAATACAAAGGGGACACAGAGGGTGATACAGAAAAGGAATAGGGCGAAAGGCGGAGAGAGAGAGAGAGAGAAAGAGAGAGGCCGAACGTTCAGACGATGACTGGCCACTGTGTAGGTCTGCACGAAAGTGTTTCTCCCGGGCCCTCCAATTACTGCCGTTACGGCGTTAGCATCTTCGCGAGCATTGCCTCATCACTACTATTATCGCCTTCGTCTTTGCGACTTCCGTCATTATCGTCCTCGCTGTACGCGCTATATCTTGGGATGGTGCACCGGAAACGGCCGAAATGTTCCGACCCCATCCTCCCATGATCACATATAGGCTAATGGGGTGATAGCATATGACGCAGGAGAGAAACGCGTGGCTTTTGCCTACTAATCATTGGCGTCTTGGCATCTACGAGCCGCTTCTTCGTGAGCCCTTTGCAGCAGCCGCAGCTCCACGCAAAAAGACTTACGAGAGATCTTGGTCAACTGCCCCTTTCGAATTGACAGTTGGCCGACGGCTCGACATACGCTACAACTCTCACTCGGTGGCCACCGACACAAGGCTGCACTGCCAATGTCTTTTTTTAGTTTACACAATTTTTAACATTACTACGGTTTGCAGCTGCGGCCAGAAGGTCTCACCATTAGGTCCCTGTGGTTTATCCTGCATCCGTAGCTTAGGCCGTAGGACATAACACTCTGCTCTGAATAATACCCCGGCTCGTGCTCTAAGGTCTTCTGGCTATCCTTTGTATTCTCGAACTTGCAGGTCCGTGCGCAAACGGCTCCCCCCTGACGAAATTACCCTAAGAGTAATTAGTAACAGTAACATTAATAAATAAATTCTTGTAATTAGGCTAGTCGACCTGACGAAATTACCCTAACAGCTCTTGAGGATTGGGGGACAGTTGTCTGGGGCGCTACCGTGACTGACTCTTTAGCACCTTCAATTGTCAATCAAACTGCCCAGGCTGGTTAAGCTGTTTCGCAGGCAGTGTTACTCCCCACCACTTCAGGCTCAGAGTTGGATAACATTGCCTAACAAGAAAGGTTACAACTATTTTGGAAGACGGTTCTTTATAGCCAACTATGTTATTATTCATTTGGTGCAGATGTTGTTTAAATTTGATGCAAGTATTATTGCAGATGTAGGCACGCGAACACATTGAAAACACTTGCCGTTTGCAACATTCTATCGGAACAATAATGAAATTGAAACGACTGCCTTACCAACAACAAAGAAGCTTCTATGGGCATCGCGGAAATAGGCTACTGTCTAGTCATTGCTCTGTAACTGCTGTACTGTTATCACGCGTTAGTGGTAACAACACATATTATGAAGAGTAAATATTATTAAAATATTATGAAATAAATTAAATATTTTCTTATTAAAGTTTTACTTATGTGTCGCCACGTGCTACCAAATGTCTTGTGACCTGTTTGCGCTAGATGGAAGGCGTGAGCGGGAGCCGTAATGGCGAAAAGAGCCATCGGGAACGCTGGCGGTGTGTTATTGATGACAACGTTGGATTCTGTCAGCGCTTCGGTTTTGTCATTGGGAGGCGCTGTGGTTGCGACATACCGTCGCGAAGATGAACGGATTTCGGCCCGAACAAGACATGATGATGCCTTAGAGCCGACTGGAAGGACGAAACAACGGAACAATGGGCGAGTGCAAACTGTTTTTCCAGCCTAAGATTGCATTGAGCCTTCGCTCGTTACAGTAAGAGTTGGATTTCCAAGGGCTCTGTCAAGAGATGAAACAGTACGAAAACAGCAGGCTGTAGAGAAATAAGAGGAGAATAAGTAGGGTCGGCCGTGGCGATGCCAACATCACGTAGTGCGCACCGTGTCCGTAACTATTATCTGTGGTACATATATATAGCCCAAGCTTATAATAATTAGTTTGGGCACGTTAGGAAGAAAGAAATCCAACCTACAAACCGCCTCATCAAATAGCGGCGCTTATTTATATCTATACCGTTATTAGCGCGTTGTTGACACCACCAGCAATGCTCGATCAAATGTGTGCTGAAGTATACGAAAATATGCATAATGGGAACTTTTTCGGGACAATTTTTGGTCAACATCATGTTGAAAGTGCTTGGTCAGCATTGCCCATTCAATCTTGTCCGACCCTGCGGGAATGCTAGAAGCAGGAAGACGTTTGACTCGTGACACAGTAGGCTAGTTGTACCCAGTCCTCTGTTAATGACTTCTAAATATAAATATAAATAAATAAATAAATATATATATATATATATATTAATATATATATATATATAATAATATATATATATATATATATATATATATATATATATATATATATATATATATATTATATAATATATATATATATATATTATATTTATATTATGGGCTGTAACCAATCTACATAACATCGTGCGCGTATGCGGGCTCTTAAACGTAAAGCAGGGCCAAATGCTACCTTTCGTTATTCAATCAGCTTTATACTGACCTATTGAAGCGGTCGTCGCACCTGTGGTAGTGACTTCACTCAGTGCCACCCTAAGTGAGGTTAGCCAATCGAATGGAATTAAACATTTGTCCCACGGCCTGGTTTGTTCTGAGCCGTAGACCCTCAGTTCTCTTGAGGTCGCCTCGAAAAATGCTCACATCGTCGTATACGTCTATGTGGGCACTACGCGACTGTCTCGCCGTCGCGCCTTGGTCACGACTCGTTTATCATTCTGCTTATCCTTTTCTTTCGTTCCAGGACAAAACAGGGATGTTGAACGGTCTTTGACGGCCCTCGAACGATACGTTCCTGTATGCACGTGGTGTGCACAGTTCTGACACCCATGTATTTGTTTGCATGTACACGCCTCAAGATGGTCCCATGCCGGAACGCCAGCAGTACTCGGCTGAGTACTGCTTGCGAAAAAAGTCAAAGGTTTCAATATATATATATATATATATATATATATATATATATATATATATATATTCATAGGTATATATATATTTAGGCACCGATGCATTGAGGGACTGTACAGAAGGGTGTTGCGTTCAACCCGCATTCTGCTCCGTAGCTTTCCTATCATTTCGTAGCTTCAACAAGCAGGTATATTTGTTTGTTGTATAACTACCGAGTAGTGAACTGTGGCACTAGACTGCACAAATGGACATCCTCTAGTGGTTGTTATTATTTTTATCATCATTGTTAGTTTAGTGAGGCTCTAAATTTCAGCAGCCGAAAAGGGACTGTAATTGCAGACAGAAAGAGACTATTTGGCAAAGTGTTTGTAATGTAGCGCAAGCGACAGCCCGCTGAGAGTGGCCGGATTCAAAGGCGGCCGAAACCCTTTTCAGAATGATCACTCAGCCGAAGATTTCTTCCGGGCGGCCGCACGAAGCAAATGAGGAGAAATATAGTGGCAGAGCACCCTCGTGGGCCATACGATGAGATCGTCCTAACGCGCGGTCGAAAACAAAGCGCCATGTTTGCTGGCTTCTTTTATATGTATATATATATATATATATATTTTTTTTTTTCAATTAATTAATTTCAATTTATTCACACTTTGTCGTGTCATTATACCTAGTTATGTCCTATAAGCTGACATTTGGTGAGTATACACATACGTACATTTAGGTTTCTACTTATAAAATACATCTGTTCATATACCAACATCGTCAGGAAGATAAAACGTCAATTCTGTAAGTTGGGTCAATGACCTAATTTGATTACAATTTCCCACATGATATCACGCACGGTTAATTTCTCCCAGACGATCTGGATTCCATAGGTTGCAGTCGGTGCGATCTTTAGGGTCGAATAAGCTCACGGCCGTAGCAACCGCAAGTTTCTGTGGGGATTCGATCATAGCTGCGGCCACGATCGCCTTCCGAGCTCGTTCCTCGATATGAGCTGAGAATGACTTACCCGTCGTTGTTAATGTGAGGCCGAGGTACGTAAAGGAGTTTACTATTTTCAACCTATATATATATATATATATATATATATAATATATATATATATAGCCCGCACCGAAAATTCTGATACACGTTTTAAAAATAATATTTACTTAATTTTAAAAGTGTTTCTTCAAAATAGTTCTCGCCCGCTGCAATAAACTTGTGCCACTTTTTTCCACCCTTGAAAACTTTTAAACGCGTCTTTCGGAATCGAGTTAAGTTGGTCCTGCTAATTTTATTTACCTCTTTTATAGTCTCGAAACCTGACTCTTCAATATATTTTCTTTGTTCGTGGGAAGAGTAAAGCAATCCACGGTCTTCTACTACCGTCTGAAAGCTCAACTCGGACATTTCTCGAGGGGCGTTAATTTGCTGGACAACCAAATTTTGAAACAAACTTCCATAACCGTCAGTTTCTAAAATATTGGCCAGGCTGTTACAACTGATCCATAAGATATCTCCAATTCCTTAGCTTTCTCCCTGATAGTGATTCAAACATCGTTTCGTACGATATAACGAACAGTTTCAAAGTGTTCTTCTGTTATTGACGTCGAAGGCCTCCCTGAAGAGGGGATTATCTCAGTCTCTTCACCGCTGTTGCAAAATCTACGGTACCACGTTTCACAGTGTTCCGGGACACTTCTTAACCGCCATAAGCGGTTTGAAAAATTATCACTACGTTAGAACATATAATTTGGTTTTAAACACAGAACTTGGTGAAAATGTGTCACTTCTCCATTTTCAGATTTGTCTTCGGTTCTCAATTTTTAAAATACAAACAGCTAGAATTTACCTTCGTATATAATTATTATTCAAATTATTAACCAGGGTATTAATAGCAAGACCGTCTATTCTGTCTATACATCATCGTTATATTCTTTTGAGCACTGGAAAAGAGAGGTCTCAGTTAAAGGCTGGGACTGCATCGGTTTCTGAATATCGTACTTGAGAACTGCCGAATTATTATCAGGGAGATAGCTGAGGAGATCTGGGGATTTTTATAGTCCAGTTGTAACAGTCTTGACCGATATTCATGCATCAGACTGGCATCAAATTTGTTCCAAAAATGTAAAATTTCCAGCAATAAACGCCTGCCGGGAAATGTCTAATTTTTAATGATTTTTCAAGCGGTAGCAGAAGACCCTAGATTGTATTAGATAGTGATTACAAAATGCGACTCATGCATATATGGTTACATCAAGACCAAGGCACAATCCTCCTTCTGTGCTCTCCGGTGCTTCCATGAAGAGATTGAAGAATTTCAGACAAAGCCGATCTAACACCAAAGTTATTTGACTGTTTTTCGATGACAAGGGGATCATCATCCACGATCGGATTATTTGACGAGAAATACATGTCTACAAATATATTTCCACAACCTCTGACTGGTCAACAAGGTATGTCGAATGTTGTACAATTGGCTAAGTGGATCAACCATACGAACGCATGCGATGAGGTCGATAAAATACCGCCAGAAACTACACCTGCTAGTACCCTACCGATAAATTATTGTAGATTTTTTAAATAAACGAAGACGATAACGTAAAATGTTTGATTACGCACTAGCCGTGATTATATAGTAAACAAATTAAAGTATGGTGAGGTATGCGTTTTTAACATGAAGGATTTTGAAGTTTCTTTTCATCGGCAACAGCGGCAGCAAGCTATTTCCAACGGAGTGGTGACCATTGCCTTCATCAAAATGTCTTCTGGGGTTGATATTTACACACACTTCTCTCGGTAATGACACATTTTGTTAATTGAAAAACGCGTATCTACAGTCAAATATAACTACTTTAAATAAAGGGAAATATTTTTTTGTCCCATATTTGCAGTTAATTTGCGCAGCTAATGGGCGTCTTAATCTGGTGGTAGAGGATATGCTCCAAGGCGCCAGGCATGACAGACGAATGTTCCGGATAACTCCGTGCACCGGATCTCGCGTTGAATCATAGCAGTCATTGGGTGCTGGATTGGAAGGCAGACGAAAGCAACGGTGTGCATTTCCGTCTCGACCGCACGGAGGCCAGGCTTGCACGCCTGAACGGGGTCCCGGAGTAGCATACCTTGCCGTCCTGGTGATCATCTTGGTTTTCCGGGGTCATTTGTTATACTCCTCGCGGACGATTTGACGCTGCTGGATGTTGAGCTGTTTCTTCTGCTGGGCAGCCTGCTGTTGTTCCATCTTCTTGGAGATCTGCATCTGAGAAGCAGCACGGGGGTGCACTCCCTCGGGGCACACCCACTCACCTTCAATGGCAACGTTCGTCTCCGGCACAAAGCTAAAGGCACGAACAAAGTCTTCCTCACGCTCGTATGGCAACCACGAGGGCCGGTCA
>QVRM01003103.1:0-44503 GCA_003439945.1 Dermanyssus gallinae
TATATATATATATATATGCGCTTGTAAGTAAACGTTAGCTCCCCAAAATTTGAACAGCCAGACGTGTTTGATGATGGAGGCTTTAACTGTAGGGGCTGTTTGAGGCAGGCTGGGCTGGCTTCTCTTCAGCCGGCAGGAGACTAAGAGCTTGATGTCTACCAACACCAACCGACCACTGCTGAGCCGGCCGTGATCAACTGATGATTTTCTTTTGCCTTTCTCGGCTAGTTTGACTCGTTCCGTCTCGAGAATTCCTTATGCGGTGCATTCACTAGTAAACGCACAATTATTTTAACTGCCAGGCCGACTTTTGCTATTACTATTACGCGGCTGCTCTGGCAGTACAAGCATGAGCAAGCGACGAGCATGGATGGTCTCCCCTTGGCGAGATGCCGGGTGGGTGCCAATGTTCAAGCGGAGCAGCAAACAGAGATGGACAAACGCCCTCCCTGGAGATGCCATGCCAATACAACGAATACGACGAACGAACACCCTGACGTGACGGTATACAGAGTGGCCAGCTGCGCCACCTGGAGTGGTAGATAGCTGCGGCTTCTGGTAAACAGATTGAGGCGGTACTGGTGCGAAAGAAATTACTACGATACCGACCAGTAAGCGCTCGGAAAGCTGCTCCACAAACATTCACAGAACTCAAAACTAACACGTTTAGAAAATGAGCATCATTCATGAAACTCATTTTGGTAGCAAACCTATGGCAATTCTATCCGTGGGCGAGTAGTAATTAAGGTTTTCCGGAGGGCATGTTGAGATTGGGTACATGCATAAATGACCTTATGCATCAGATAAATCACGCGTTATGGCCCTAGAAGCACATACAGCTATTTATCCTTTTATAGTAGCTTCTTGAAGGTGCCTTTACGAACCACTATACACATTTAATGGCGCCTGCCGAGATTTTGTTGAGCGTCTTTAAATATGCCAAACATTGCTCGAACGGCCTCAACAGCGAAGGTTATCAGCTCTTCACGTCGACCGGGATCTCGTAGACGAGAGCGTTGGCGACTGGCACAAACCTTTCGGACCACTTCCGTCGTGATTGCAGAGGCTGGCTTGTAGCATGTAAGCTCCCTCCTGGCAATTGACCAGGGGGGGGGGGGGGCATACATTCTACAGAACCTAGATCCTCGCAGGTCATGGAGATTTCCAGTCATACCTGTTCAGGATCGGAATGCTCCCTAGCTCCATGTGCGTCTGCTGCGGCGAGGGACTCGTCGACACCCCGGAGCACACCGTGCTAGTGTGTCCATCATGGGCGGAGCAGCGCGCAAGCCTAATGGAGCTTTAAAGGAACAAGCCAGCTCTTAATCTACTAAACATCATCAAGAAAAAGATGGAATCACCCTCACAATGGAACGAAGTGTCGCAAGTTTTTACGAACATACTGCAGGAGAAGACAAGGACCGCCCTTCGAATTCGCTTGCGCCTCCCCGAGGCTCCCGGGGAACGCACCCGCCAGGAGTAATCGACTTCCCCCCCCCCCCCCCCTGACTGTTTGATGTTATACGCAAGCAGTTACCAGTCGGACGGTTTTTAGTGGGTTGGAGTCTCACACTATCCGCGCTAGCAGTAAATTCCCCTGCTGCGGTGTCCATGTGTGCAACCGCATTTTCCAGTTAGTCTTCAAAAATAAATAGCTGGTGTGCTTGCTACCGAATCTCTCGAATGGTCCGCGGAGACACTTTCAAGCAGTCTTCAGGGTAATAAATAGTTGTGCGTGGTTACAGAGCCATAACGGGGGGCTTATCTGATAGAGTGTGTCATTTCGTTATTACACGACACTACATCATACGCATGTACTCAATCTCGACATGCTCTCCAGTAAACCTTATTTACTTCGTAACCACGTATACGATGATCACATTTCCTGGACGTATTCGTTTTGAACGTGGTGAACGGTTTCTAGAGTTATGATTTGGAGGCATTGGACGTAAAAGCAAATAAATAAGTTTACTTTTTGCGTATTCTATTCTGAACGACCATGTTGCAACTTCTTCAGAAGAAGTACAATTTTCTCACGAATACGACGATGGTTTAATTTTTCTATAGGAGGACTGGTTATTTCGCAATCACATATGTTGTGCTCCTATGTCGGGCAATGACACAACCAGTGTCACAACTGTTAGTAATTTCACTCTAAATCGGAAAGATGACTTCTCCCGAACCATGCTGTATTGATAAAACTATTTACTTCAACGAGCTCCACAATTCTCGATATCGGCATCTTTTGGGTCATATATATATATATATATATATATATATATATATATATATATATATATATATATATATATATATATATATACCACGATAATTTGGTGCATTTGCATGACCGTATCGTTTACGCAGAAAATGATCCTACTAGCTACACTGTTACACAGATTTTCCCGTCGTCGGTGTCGTTGTCGTTGTCATCGTCGTTGTTGTTGTTGTTGTTGTTGTCGTTGTTGTTGTTGTTGTGCTTGTCGGCGTTGTTCTAGTCTTGCTAATTGTCGTCGTTGTAGCGTCGGCCGTGTCGGCCATGGCGGCATGCATCGTCAACAGCATCGTCCAGAGCAGAGCAGACTGGTCGGTCATTACTACGTGTCTCATATGTTGCATGGTGGCACCAAACGTCACTAATTGCTGCTGCTACCGCTGCTGCTGCTGCTATAACTGTCGGTAATTACGATCGAAGCCAACCTGAACAAGCCCGTACACTTGTGCGGGCATCGTCTGTCCCGTCCATCCGTCCGACCATCTGTCCGTCCGTCCGCCCGATCGTACGTATATTCATCTCTGTGTCTCTCTGTTGGTTGCTTGCTGACCACTAGGCTGACTGGTTTCTGCTACGACGGCCATTGGCTGCTGTCGCCGCTAGCCTCGTTATTTCATGTGCGTTTTTCTCTCTTTTCCTCTAGCTTTCCTTCGTTTTATTTTTGCTCTGTTTTCTCACATGGCTTGCCTTCCCGATCTATCTATCTCTCTCTTCTAGTTATCTCTTTTCTCTTCTCTCTCTCTCTCTCTCTCTCTCTCTCTCTCTCTCTCTCTCTCTCAGTGTCTTGCTCTCTCTGTGTCTCTCAGTGTCTTGCTCTCTCTCCCTCTCTCTCTCTCTCCCTTGAGGACGCGCGCGCTCTTACGCTGCCCGGAACAGCAGACGGCAGGTTTCGTAGCGGTGGGCGTTATTGTTGGCGGCGTCGGCGGCGGCGACGACGCCGACGATGAGGAGTCGTTGCAGACCTGCAGGACGATGAAGTCGCCGGTGACGTCGCCCGACTAGCACAACCACCAGCAGCAGCAAGAGAAGTAGCAGTCGCTTAGGAACATAGGCGAATAAGCGGCGGCCGACCATCACGCCGACGTTCGCAGGTCTTCGTTCGCAGGTAGAGCCGCCGCCGTGCAGGGCAGTCAGGTAGGCAGACAAACAGACACCGGCAAAGCCAGGAGCTGGCAGTAGCCGCTTATTGAGCGCCACAAACCACCGCGCGCGAATCTTCGGACAGGCGGCGGTGGCGGTATGATGGTGCACCTGACAACGCTGAAGACCGCGACTATGATTATGGCGATGGTGATAGTAATGATGATGATGATGATGATGATGATAATGGTAAAGACGAACACGCTTGTCTCGGTTCCTAGGTACATTTTGCCGAAATTGACGAAGAACGACGAAGACGATGACGGTAACAACAGGAACAACAACAACATCAACAACAGCAGCAACAACAGCAACAGCCGCAGCAGCATCAGGAACAACAACAATAGAAAAAAGACAGGAACAACAGCAACAGTAGATACAGGAACAACAACAGCAACCACGTTGTTCAGTATTCTTTGCCGTCGTATCTGTGTTGGGAGACCATAGACATAAGCAGACATAGAGAGGGGGAAAGAGAGGAAAGAAGACACAGAAATAAAATATCGAAATACCACAAACCACAGGAAAAAAGGCAAGAATAGATAACTAGGTAGATGGGGGAAAAGAAAGGGGAATTAAAGTGGGGTGGTGGGGAGGGGGGTGGTAGGAGTCAATCCTTTGTCAATAACAGCTCCTCTCGTCAGCATTGATCAGCTGCTGCAACAACCTCATGCCAGTATGGTTTTAAGGTGAACTGGAATGGCTCCACCGGATCCACTCTAACACCTATTGAACTAACTTTTACTTATATATATATATATATATATGCATATAAATATATATATATATATATATATATATATATATATATATATATATATATATATATATATATATGCATATAAATACAATTTTTTACTTCATTTGTAAGTAAACCTTTTGCCAATACGGATGAGAGTCTGTATTTCCGTAAGTTCGAACATCGAAAATGCTTCAAACGTGAAGTTGCCCTAGTTACCAGGTAAGAAAGCGATTTATATGTAAGCATAAATAAATATATATATATATATATATATATATATATATATATATATATATATATATATATATATATATATATATATATATTATAACTGACTGGAACGAAGCGCAGGTAATGTATATAAGTGTAATTTGAATTGATACGACGTTTCGTTCCATACGGCTTTGAGGCACAAAGCACGCACGGAATGGTTGGCATGCAGCTTTCCGCATTTCCAGGCCCAGACATCACCAGGAAAGCACTGCCGCTGGTGGTGGTCGGTTACACTAAAAGTAATGCGCCGTTGCTGCTGCTGTTGATGTTGTTGTCGTCGTCATTATTATTAGCAGCAGCAGCAATACAGCAGTAATCGAAGTAATAGTGATCATCACGATGGTGGTTTGATCGAAGCCGACCCACTTTTAGTCTATTCCGATGTTGCGGTAGTGCGTTGCAGTGTTGACGACGTGCCGTGCAACGCGGCCGTATTAAAGTTGACGGCTGACCACAACGCCGAGGCGCATTGCAAGCCAAACAAAGCTAAACCAATTGGTAAGTAGTTCGGATTTCTAAAATCCTAAACGAAATGCAACGTTAAGTTCGTTGAGGTTCGTACCGTGGAGCGAGCAAGCAAGCAGACACAAGTAGGTTTATGCAAGCAGTACGACGTTACGAATCTATGAAGGGATTGAGGATTGGTGACTGCTACTTTTGGACGCGATTCGAAGATGCATAATCATCTTTGTCGTCATCATCTTTGATAAAGGCAGGCGCCTGGCGACGGTTTGCTGAAGGTGGTTATGGTGGTGGTGGTGGCAGTGCCGTCATCGGTCGTCGGTTGTTGATGATCGGAGTTGAGCCTCAGCCGCTGCTCGCTCGCTGGCGCGAACTCGCACAGCAGCACACTACAAACAAACCAACGAGTGTATGATGAAATGAAAAACGAACGGACCTCATGCACAAACCTCTTTAAGCAAAACTGAACCGACCGGCGGTGACAACGGCGATGACGTTGTCCTGACGTCCAAAATATCAACCAAATAACGAAACTATCACTAAACAACGAGCGAATGAACGAGCGGGCAACCCCCGGAGAGCGGGGGTGAAAAATCCTCTTCTTCTTCTTCTTCATCATCATCATCATCGTCGTCGTCATCAGCATCATCATCATTTTATTTTTCTTCTTGTTCATCAGTTCGTCTACAGTCGTCTACTGCTGCAGGCTACCGACGACGAGTTTGCAGCGAAGTAGGCAGTAGCAGCAACAACAGCAGTGAAGGTAGCACCGCAGAAGTGCCCCAAATCATAGCGAGAGAGAGAGAGAGAGATAGAGACAACCCCAGAGCGCCGCCGAGCCAGAGACACACCCCTTAAGTTGACTTCACTGGAACCTCTCGAGAGGCACGAGTGCGTGCGTACAACAGCACAGACGACGACGGCACCAACGGCCACAGGCTGATCGCTGCAGCAGCAGCAGCACCAACGGCATCAGCAGAAGTAGTAGTAGTAGGAGCTACGTCGACGGCCAGAACGACGACCCTCGATGCCGTCGGCGAGGTACAAGATAGATCCACCTCTCGCCGACGGACGATGCGATCCACCGCGATCAGTGAAGGTGCACACGGTATAGAGGAAGGGAAAGAGAGGTGGCGACGGAGGGAGGAGGGAGGGAATGAGGTAGAGATGAAGGGGAGGAATGAAGTAGGGAGGGGGGGGATGAGGTAGGGAGGGAGGGAGGGAGGGAGAGAGTGAGGTAGAACGAAGTATAAGAGGACAAACTGACGTGAACGTGTGGAGAAGAAGTTCTTGTTTTTTTTTGTCTTCACTGAACAACTTCAAGACTCAGGCCAAGCGACGAGGTAGCGAAAGAAGACGACCCACCCGCCAGTCGAGTGGTGGCGATGGCGGCTTCGGTGGCGCGTCAACGATGCTGCTGGCCGCCAACGAAACAGCGAATGACAACGATGAAGGCCAGCGGCCAAGAGAGCTGTACATGTGCTGACGAAGACACTTTGAGGGCTTGATGATAGGTACATCTCACGAGCAAACAATCAAACAAACAGCAGCACCGCAGCAGAAGCAGCAGGAGCACCACCACCATCATCAACACTACCCCTAACACAAGCACTGCCACTAACACTAGCATATCGCCGTAATACCACAGTACCAACCAACAATAATAGCAGCAGCAGCAACAACAGCAACCATACCAACAATACTTACGACAGCGGCAACGGCACGTTCACGTCATCGCGTGGTGGCGATACAATACATACATACAAAGGCGGGAGGAGTGGGGGGATCGGGGGGGGGGGTGCGGAAACCACCTTCGAAATCTACGCGATGCCTCTTCCTCTTCTCTATCCAGCCAGCCAACCCAGCGAGACGTACCTACGTAGAAGAGTAGTATATGTGGCAGATGTGGCAGTCAACTCACTCCTAACTAAACCACACAACAAAAACGGAGAATGTATCTCTACACTAAAAGACGACAGTCTGCGTTTCTTTTCATCTTCTCGGGGAAGCATACGCGATCTAAAACTAAATGCACACTTGTGGCACACTTGGGGCAACTCGCTGGGCAACTGGACCCATTCGATAGGCAAACAGGCAAACATATGACTTCAATCAGAGCAGTAGTCTGTTTATGGTAGACATGATCTGAAGTAGTGCTGTTGCAACTACTGCTGGCTAGCATATGTATTTACTTCTTAACATTTGAAATTTTAACTGTTCATTGGACAATTCATGTTAAACTTTTCCCTCAGCTAGCCGTCAGCCATGAGTTAACGTCCACGGGACTGCTTTTCGCATTGCTTCATAAACGAACCCCCATTAATACAGATGTGCAACCGAGCTCGACGGACAATTAATGTATGCTCAGTAAATCGATTTTTACATCTGTAGTGCGAACAGTACGTGTTTGCATTTATACGTGCATCTGCTTGGCGAGCATTTGGCACACGTGTGTTTATCTAATACGCAAAAGCTTCTCAATTCAATTCAATTCAAATGCACCTTTATTTTGTCAAAGGGGGGACATTAAATCTTCTTAAAAAAATCGCGGCTAGCACAGGCAATTGTGGTTTCTCAGTAGTTTAGTTGCTTTACAGTGGCCTCCATTCCTTCCCACATATGACCGTCTCAAACAACGAGAGATCCAAACAATTACTTGCGTAATCCCGTACCCGCAAGACTTTACAAATATGCCTGTCTCCTTGCTTATACTTTAATCGTTGCACTTAAACGTCTGTATGGTGTAAAGCAAGCCCCTGGGCTTCTTTATTAAATATGGCAACTCTAGTTACAAGCGAAGACAGATGTCGAGATTGGTAAAGAGCTACCAGGTCGAAAAAGCTCAATTGCCTTTTAGGCCTCCAATGCCTGTAGGCTTATAATAAAATATTTGCTGACCGAGTCTTAACAAAATCCTACAATGCAACATTTTAAAAATGCAGCCACGATCAACATGTGCTGGAAAACATGATTAAGCAATTTCTTATATCCGAACAAAAGTCATTTACTGCGCAATTGCCAGCCTATTATACGTAATTAGGTTAGCCTCTATACAGTATTGACCACACGGCGAATACCATATATACGGGATAGCTTGGCTTGTTTGAAACCCCTTTTTGTATCACATCTTTGCTTTCAAAATTAGGCCGTAGGAATTCTTATTATTACCATTTTCCGTACTTTTATTAACGAATCCTAAGATATATATATATATATATATATATAAAGCCGAACGACTGGTAACGACTGGTCAGAGCTTATGATATTCCTCATTAAGTTATATGTGCTATGCAGTCGACGATGTGGTTTACACTGTGGCAAATACCACGCTGCCCGTTGCCCCCTTGTGTCTTCGCTAAGAAGCGAGAACATGACGAAGACGAGCATTTTTGATCCCCTAAGTGTGTGATTCGATATTTGTGATATTCGCGGCTGAGCCGAATTCTAAAAATGGTAAATATAACGGCAACTTAATTCACATGTTCGCAAACATGCTTGTAAATGTTCTTGATTACCTACTACAACTTATATCCCCGTGTTTCCTAAATTTATATAATTTTGCTTGTCTTGTCATTACTCTAACTGGAACTAGTTTTAGTTGTTATCGCTACAACTCTTACAGTATAACTATCAACCGAAGTCTCTCGTATCTAACGTGTAGATGTACCGAGTTCATGTCCGAGTTTGATGCTCAGCGTTTTATCACAGTCGACACAGGACCGTTTATACAACACAGCGAACAATATCCTGTGAGTAGAGAGTTGTCATCCGTAGAGGGCAGTAAGCGTGTTATGTCTAACTAAATTCCATCGATTAAAAAGTGTTACCCCCCCCCCATGAGAGACGTACGCGAAACGAAAGCAAAAGGAAGGTCAGAAGATACTCAGTCACGCTCACATCCATAGAAAAGATCTCACGGAGCACTAAAAATTGCATGAACGCAAACAGCCCACAACGAGACCAGACCCCTTTAAGACTACTGACAGTTAAAGGTAGAAGATCAAGATCAGTGAGAGTAGAACGCCTGCGATACGTTGCGATACTCATGCCATGTCGCTCGATGTCGACAGTCAGATATCAGCGGTACTCATCAGCAACAACCGTATCATTGTCATCAACCGTATCCTCCTCCTTCTCCTCCTCATCACTTCGCCTCATCGCTGCTTCGAGAGGTGATGAGTAAATGTATCATCTCCCCACGCCAGCTGCCCCACAGGCCGCGTTCTACGGCGGCTACTACTGCTGTCTAACCTGGCGAATTGCCCAGCCGATTCGGCAACCAGCCAACCTCGAAGCCGACAAAGAACATTTTGCTAGTGTGCGTGGCGACTTGTCGGCCTGTCTATCTGTCTGTCTGTATATATGTTCTGTTCTGTTCTGTCATTGCGGACAGAAGAGCTCTCATCAGGCGGAGCTCGCAGACAATCAGGTTAACTACGATCGGATCTCTGTCTGTATCTGCTGCGATTTGTCCTCATCATCAAACAATTCGGTGTAATAAAGACACCACCGAGTAAGTAGTACACCGCGCGAGGCGCAGATGTAGGCGATGACTGACCGACCGACCGACCGACTGCTGAAGTGCTGAGTGTCTGTGAGTGAGGTAGCCGCCTCGTCCTCAGCGCGAGCGAAGACTGGAGCGAACGAACGAACGGCGTCATGAATTCCCTCCTCGTCGCGTTCACAACCGTCGTCAGGATGCCGCTGCCACGACGACGACGACGACAAAAATACTCCGTATGGCTGAGTACTTTCGTTTGTGTCGAGTGTTGTTTGTGGACCGCCGTGGGCCTGATGTTGATCTGTGTCCTCTGCCTCTGAAGTCGGGCGGGACGCGGGGGTCGGGGGTTCATGATGGGAACGCCGCCGCCGCCGCCACTGACGAGGACAACGAATAGAGTACTTACCTACTTACATCTACGTTTCTTATCGTACGGCTCAAGGACGACGGCACGGCTCAGGGCGACCTCATCGACGGCGGCGGTCGCAGTAGCAGTCAAACTGGCCAAATCAGCCAGCCGCAGAAACAGTACGCGGCCGCCCCCGGCGATCGGTGGTCGGCAAGTTCCCAACTATACGAACGAATCTACATGAGGACTTCAATCCCTCGATACCGATGTCGCATTGCGACAACGTTTTACAACTGTCATAAATGAAATGTCTCTCCACGCGACACAGCGAGAGAGAATAAGATATATCCAGAGACGGATATATATATATATATATATATATATAGAGAGAGAGAGAGAGAGAGAGAGAGAGAGGGCAGGGGAGGGAGAGAGGCAAAGATTACTGGCACGAGATCCATCAACTTAGTAGGCAGTGAAATAGAGAGAGAGTGAATCTGATAGCCGATATCCCGCTTAGCGATAAATGACGTTCTTCCACCAGTGCCGCGCACCGAGCGACATCGTGTATGTATCGTCAGCCAGCCGCCACACAGATGAAGTCGTCGAAACGAAGCCGCCCACGGACGGGACAGGGGGCGCGGGGTGAAGGCAGCTAAAACAACACTAAAATGCTGTCTATGGGCGGCATTCACGCACCTAGTGCAACACGGGTGATGAGATGAAATGAGAGATCTCACAACGAAGCTGCTAAGGTCCAAGTGGCGGCGCTACGACCTGTACCGGCCTATGCCTGTCGGCAAGCGACAGAGCTAACGCCGACGACAACAACAACAACAACGACAACGACAACAACAGGCGTATATTGAGCAACAACGATTAAATAAACCCAGCAACAACCATAACAACAGTAAGAGCGACAACATTTAGAACAGGATCGCAGCAGCAGCCGCAGCAACAACAACAACGACAGCAACAACAACAACAACAAAAACAACAACAAATGTTTTAAATACCTAAGGCTAACCCCTTCAAGGATCTTGTTGAAGACGGCCAGCGGAGTTGAAGATACTGCGATTGACGAAACCGCTGCTTTAAAGCAGTACTTAATCCGAAGCTTTTTATGGCGCTGGACGAGCTGCAGTGGAGAGTTAAGCCGGAGGGTTAGATGCCGGTCAGGGTTAGATGCCGATCCACATCAGTGATCAGTATCAACCCATACACTAGTAGTTTGTATCGCCCGCAAAGTGGCGACACCGCTACTGCCCGATTCGTCCGAATACTGTACCGTTGTCGATGTGACGTCGATCGGCGGTATGTTTTACCGGCCGACTTGATTGTTCGACAAATGCCACAGATCATGCCCCTCACCGTGTAGATGCTCGAATGGCTTAGTGCCGACACGGAACAAATCAATTGTTGCATTGTTTGTCGACGCAAAATTTCAAATGCAGAATCCGTAACATCAACGACAGCCTCTCTCAAGCGTATGCATGTTTATATTTATAGTATGCTGATATATATATATATATATATATATATATATATATATATATATATGAAAAAAACCTCACACGAGCATTATTCTAACAAAAATATATATATAAAAAAATAGATATAAATATATATAATACTCAAATGAGCAAAACTACCGCATATCTTAAGCAATCAAGGTGGGCTTTCAGACAGTGTTTGCGGCATTCAAGATAATCTAGCATGTTGACGGATTGTGGTGCAAGCCTATGCTTGCTCCATTAAATGGTGATGGCCCTCATTCCTTCTATATATATATATATATATATATATATATATATATATATATATATATATATAGAGGCGTAATGTCGACATGGTTAGCAGTAGCGGTAGCAAATGCAGTGACTGGAGATGAATCAACAGACGTTGCCTAGTTAGTTTTTTTTTACGCACACATATGCATACATATATATATATATATATATATATATATATATATATATATATATATATATAATATATCACTTGCTAAGGCTTTTTATAGCGAATCAACGGAGTTGCAACATAAGTTCGGTTTTTTTTGCGAGGATATTTATAAATATATATATATATATATATAGTATAAAGTTAGTTTTAAAACCTAGTTAGTTTACAGTGGGCATAGGGTCATCGTTTCGAACCACATCAAACGGGATACATCGATGTATGCAGGCATCCCTGTGTTTGGTTTTGTATTAAGATGGCAACGCTTTTTATTGGCGGTAGCAGCAACAGCAGCAGGCTACAAGTGCACAAAATGTGTAAGAAAGTCTATGAAGTAGGGGGGAAGTGCTACAGCGGGGGGTATGCTTCGTGCGTACACGGGAAGTGCCGTAGCATATTGGATCGGTTTACGTTGTGTGTGTGTCAATGGTGCAAGTCATTTGGCTGTGTCATATGGCTAGACGCACAAAGCTAAGCCCTTAAGCTACTTGCATCGCCACTTTGTTTGTGCCCTTGAACTCTGTAGAGAGTGCGGCTGAGAGCGATCGAGGGGGAGAAAGAGAGACAAATAGAGCGTAGGGGTGTGGCAACTGACCGGAAGCCAAAACGCAAGGTAACGTTTAGTTTCGAGTCTAATGATTCTCGTGCAGTCAAATCCACCTGGCAGCCATAATGAACCCCCGAGCATCGAGGTGGACGGCTACGGTGGTGGTGGTGGTGGTGACGACGACAACAACAACGACGACGACGGCAAACCTATGAGGAAAGAGTGCCCCTGCATTTGGGTTAAGTCCTTGCCCCCACCGGCTGAGGTCGAGCGAGGTGGCTAGCGCCGAGGCTGGCGAGCTCCTCCTCGTTTCGGACAAACTGAAGAAGAACTGCTTTGCCGCCGACGCTCTCTCTGCGACAGCAAACGGCAAATTCGCGGAGATCGAAGTTTACTCGCCGCGCCGCATCGCGCTCTCAGTGGTTCGGGGGTGGAGGGCACCCCTACCCTAGGCGACTCGAAGACTAGCCGAAAGGAGAAGAACCTCTCACATATCGAAAACTTCGCCGAACTGGCCTCAGGGGGGCTGCAAATTAACCTGCACAGCGGCAGACACTCACTCCATCGAAATGCGACCTGACAGGCAGACTTGGCCGCTGGTGAAGCTCAAGCTCAAACCTGAACAGAGCGTGCTTGCGTGTGTCGGCTTCTCGAGTGCGCCTCACCCGCCCTGCCGAAGCTTCATTGCACCCCGGCAACCCGACGCAATTCGGCGCCAGCCTCTTACGAGATAGCCTTCCCCCCTCCAACTCCAATTTCTTCTAGAGCGGAGCTTTATAAAAGAAGATATCTCTACCTTTATGGCCGGTCCCGGACCTACCGAGATCTAAGGCGAGTTACCGACGAGAGACACGCCGGGTCGGCGCTGCATTGCCCACCGCCGTGGGGCAATGCAATTTGCTGTTTGAGCTGTGCCGAAAGACACTCCGTTCGTATGTAAACGCAAAACAAACGACGTATGGTACACTGGCTGGTGTACATCAGTGTACACGGTGCATTCTATATGTATGTTTACAACGAAAACACACATCCAGGTTATTAGGAGCCAGTAGTGGAAGTGGCCATTTTGCTGTCGAAGCGACTCGCCAACTAACTAGCAAGAGACGCTCGCTGTTTAACTAACGCACTTCAAGCTATGGAAAGTGACGAAAACACGAAGAAAAGCCCACGACACGATTCACTTCATAGCTTCGGCGAAACCACCAGTTAGGATCATTACTTTGCTGCAGCTGCAATCTAAATTAGCCGCCGATACAATCCTGTAACCTCATCAAAACAGTAATTCGGCTTCAGACGCAGATTATCAAGCAAAACCTCTTTGCTCATCAACAAGTCAATTCAAGGATCCAGAAGTCACAAAGGGTTAAGGTCACTAGATTAAGCGGATGTTAGTTAGCAGGCTAATGAGAAGCAGACAAATGCGGTAAACGCTACCCACAGAGGGACTCCGTGAAAAAGCGGACGCAGTCATATGACATATGCACAATTCATTTTTAAGTCAAATTGCAATGGCAAGCTAATAACTTGAAATGGTTATATCCTATCATCTTCATATTTATCTCTATCTCGTTTGCTCTCAATATATATATATATATATATATAACAACGATAACATTTTGCCATTACAACAAAACATTTAAGTTTAGAAGCTGTTCTCAGGCAATAGCAAGTTTAATGTCATCATTTTTGTACCAAAGTGATAATGCTACGTCATGCAATTGTCAAGTAACTAAACTGTTTTAACAGTCATAGCCGGCGAAATTTTTGGTCGTAATGGCAAACTTTTACGGTTTTGCACATGAAAGCTTCAACATAAGACATAACAACATATCGACTTTTTATGACTTTCATCAATCCAGCTATTCGCCTTTCGTTAGCTTGCGTAGGGTGCAATTCAGTGAATTTTCCGCTGAAAACGTTGCTATGATCGTTTCCTTCATTCGTTGACTGGTTCTCCCACACGCGTATATTTTGCACAACTATGTAGAAGAAAAGGCAGCATAACTTTTTTCATTCTCACTCCTAAACAAGACGTTTCCGCCCCTTTTTTCATTGGGGAAATGTTTTCTTGTAAAATTCTACCAAATGGTTATGAGAGACCCTGCATATATATATATATATATATATATATATGCGTACGTTGCAGCTCCATCCAAAACTACGCCAACCAACGAATAATAATCAAGCGCAGCAGTTCAGCGGAAATGCAATTGCCGCAATTTATCATCGTGCTGCTGCTGCGAACTGTTAGGAAACCACGCGTATTTATATTTGAATGATAGGTTCCTACCTGGACGCCGCCACTGACCACAACGACGACGCAGCGTTTTCGTATCGAATCGAAACGTGACGACGCTTTCCGTCGACCGTTGGTGCTGCTCTCTTTATCATGAACCTGCTAAATCAACGAATGAGACTGACGCGGAGCCGGACGAGTTTTCCGCTCTTGGCTCGCGTTTCGTTCTGTTCAGCTGGTTGCCGTCAATGACATCAATTTAGCGGCCACGGCGGTGTTCAAGAATCACCAGGATGCGTCCGTCGCATTGCAATAAACATGGTTAAAGCATCATAACAACAACAACCGCGATAGCAACAAATATCAAGATGAATACAAGAATCAGTAACAACAACAGTTATAACAACAAAAACGGCAGCAACAACATTTACAGCCACAAAAACGACAACAGCAACAGTTACAGCAACAACAACAATCACAGCAACAACAATAGCTACAGCAACAAAAACTACAACAACAACAGCGGAAACAACGACAGCAACAATGACGACGACAACAACAACAGGTGAAAAATAACGACAGCAACAATGACGACAACAACAACAGTTACAACAACAAAAGCGACGACAAAAGCATCGAGAGGCAGGTGGATATATATGATGCAAATCTATATGTTCGTACATACATCTGTACATACACGACAACATACGTGCGTACGCGTAAATTCATACAAACCCACCTCACACACACACACATACACACTCACCCACACCCCCGGACACCCCCACACACAGACAGACAGACATATCATACAGATTTCTGAATACGTACATCCATATGTACATGCGCAGACACCCGTCCGCGTGCTTCGAAATAAACATGTTACACTATGACTTTTTACCACAACCGACCGCTGCATTTGCTGCTTCTGCTGCTGCTGCTGATGATGATGATCGCCTGTCACCACAACGACCACAACGACGATGGCGATGACAGGCGTCGTAGATGCCTGTCTGCGCCTGCTTACTTACGGCGATTCCGTAGTCAATCGCAGGCAGCACAATCCCATTTAGTCGCGCATCGGGTATCATTCTTCTTGTTTCGCGCTGCTTGCTGGTTTGCCTGCTTGCTTGCGTACAGTCGTACCAACGCACCACCCAGTCGAAGGCACGTCGTACGAACGCAACGGTTACGCGCGTGCGACCGTGCGTCCGTCCGTCTGTTCGTCCGTTTGATCGTGGGTTCGTGGCTTTTTGTCGATGAACCGCGCGCCGCAGGCGGCCGCGCGTCGCGATGACGAGGTCGTCCAGAGCCGTGCCGAGTCGGTGGTTGACGGTCGGTGGGGGGGGGGATGGGGAGGAGAAGGCGAGTTTGGGGGGGGTGAGTACAGTAACGGCCAGTGGATGGCACTGGGGTGGCGTTGGGTGTCCAGAGCGGTCGCGCGTGTACTGCTTGCTGGCTGACAGGCTGGCAAACTGGCTGGACGACGAACGACCGACGAAGTGGCGCAAAGCCAGGCCAGTCGGTGGTAGATCGAACGCTCGGCGGACCGTTTGTCCGTCTGTTCAAGCCAGCTAGCTGACAGAGCGACGTGCTCCGAGACCGATCGAGCGTCAGATGTTACCAATCTCGTTGATGAGCTCGTACGACGAATTCGTCCTCAATGTATCACAACTACTACCGCAACTAATCGTAGTAGTAGTAGTAGTAGTAGTAGTCGTAGTAGATAGAATAAAAAGAAATAATGAGAAACAGAAGAAGATGGAATGGAAAAACGGAATAGAGTCAGCATGGGAGAAAATCATGAAAGAGGGAAAAAGACAGGTGAAATTTTGCCTATATTGAGATTTCGTTCAATAAGGGTTAAAACAATATAGTACTAGTCTTAGTATATAGAATTCGTCGTCGTCGTAGTTGAAGATGTAGTTCGTAAGACGAAATTTAGTTTAGCCGTATACACAAATAATAATGTTAAAGAGACGACTTCCTGTTGTAGCTGGAGCCCCGACCGCAGATGTTGGCAACATTGTGGGGTTGTTGGCGCGTATTGGCTGGCTTGTTAGTGACGACATTTCTGTCGCCACCGACGACGTCGATACCGAAGAGATGCCAAATGAGCCATCGAAGGCAATTTAAATTTCGACCTTTTCTCGTGCTCGGTCATAGTGGTGGTGATGGTGATGCTGGTAGTGGTGGAACTGGCGGGCGGCAGCATCCGCGTCGTTGGCTTAAGTCGTCTTCTGACTGTGGAGAAGATAGACGATCGTAGGGCTCGGGGGAGCACGAATCAGCAGCCGGTGTCATCCTCTGGACTGTACGAAGCAGCAGCAGCAACAACTGCAGCGATAACAACTGCAACGACAACAACAACTGCAGCAATAACAATAGCAACAACTGCAGCGACGATAACAACAACGACAAAAGCTGTAACAACAACAGGTCATCAGCGTACACACCAGCCTACGAAAAGACCGAATTTACGCGGTAGTTGTAACGCCGGCGGCGTCCACAATTCCACCGCATGCATGATGACTGCAACAACAGCACACACAACAACATCAACAACAATAACAGCAACAACCACAACAACAATGACAACAACCGTCCCCGGCCAACTTAATCGTGTGCTGTAGCGATGCCAACAAACTGGTTGTTGTTGTTGCTGCTGCTGCTTTGGTTGTTGTTGTTGCTGCCTCCTTGGTTGTTGTCGTTGTTGTGTCTGATGGTGCTCTTGTTGCGGTTTTGATCATGATGATGATGATAATGTCGTTTGTTCTTGTTTCGAGTGCTCCGGCTACTGATGCTGCTGCTGTTGTTTTTCATGGCGGCGATAGTGATGTTAGTGGCGACTGTGGTACGCTGGTTGGTGTTGGCGTTGATGGCACTCCTGGCCAGAACAGCAACGGTCAATCAAGACGCTAGGCGCAGCGGGTGTCCTCCCGGCGGCGCATCAACGCAGGGCGCAGGGCCGGCGGGCGAACGGACGGGCAGTCGCCGGGGGGTGAGCGGATGAGGCTTGGGAAGACGTGATGAAGTCCAATACGGTGAAGCCGAGTGAGACGTCAACGCCGCAACTCCACACAATTCACTTCTCCCTCGCTTCCTCGCTCTGGCTGCTTTTCTGCCTGCGTCGTCCGACGACAACGACGACAACGACGCTAGTGGCGCTACGGGGGCGACAATGATGAGTTTGAGGACGACGACGACGACAACAATAACAACAATGATAACAGCAACAACAATAACATCAATAACGACACCATCATCATCGTCATCATTGGGCCGAATAGCAAGAGCGTTAGTCAGGAGAGCGGGGGTGATCAGTGTCCGTGCGCGCCACGCAGTTCAGGCCACCAGCGGTCTCAAACCGCCAGCGACGGGTGGCCACCGAGGCGACAAGGAGAACACCTCCAAAGCCTCCACCTCGTTCTTAACAACGGCGACAACAACAACAATTCGGCAACAACAACAACAACAAAAACAACAACAACTTCGGCAACAACAACAACAGCTATAACAACAACAATAACAGCAACAACAAGAACTTCGGCAACAACAACAATTCTGACGGCGACGACGACAACAACAAAAACGACGTTCATGACCAAAGGTAAGACCAAATAACCATGATCACTACGGTACAAACTACTCATAACGAGGAAGATACATACAACAGTACGGGCCTCCGTCGCTGTTCTAAGAGAGGGCGCGATGACAACAAGGCAGCGACAGTGAGTACGACCCTTTGACGCTCGCGCCCCCGCAAATAACGACAACGAACAGTGTGGAATACAAGTGGGAAATAAACAGAAATAATGAGAAATAGAAGAAGATGGAATGGAAAGACGGAATAGAGTCAAAAAAAAACATGGGAGAGGGAAGGAGACAGGCGAAACTTTGCCTAGATTGAGATTTTGTTAAATAGGGGTTAAAACAGTATAGTAAACAACAACAAGAACAGCACAGACCGCACAACATGGGAAGTATTGCCGCATATATATATATATATATATATATCCTTAATGGAACACACGTATAACGATGGACTGCGCGATAGAGACAAAGCAGAATATCACAAAATGATAGATGAGAGAGAACGCCGTAAGGAAAACTCCTATAAATAGAAAAAGGTCTATATTTCAGTTAGAAATCAACTAATTGATGAAGCCATGCGCACACAGATAGAGGGAAAGAGAAACAGGGGAACGAAAGCCAGATAAAGAAAACAGGTTGATTAAGACAAAGTGGAAACATTCCGACATTAGGCAAATCCGTATATCCAAATATATATATATATATATATATATATATATATACAAGAAATCAACGTTATGTCACTATGAATATTTATAACATTTCGGTTAGAAATCAACTAACTGATGGAGCGACGCGCAGAAAGTAGAGGGAGAAAGAAGCAGGCGAACAAAAATCATATAAAGGAAACTGGTTGATTAAGACAAAGTGGGAACAACTCGACATTAGGCAAATCTGTACGCGTTTGCTGGAGCATATATATATATACACGAAATCAACATCGAGTACAAGCAGGACGTTATGTTCGCCGCAACGCCAAAACAGATTCGGCACGTACTCTCACATAAGAGCGCGCCACGACAGCGCCAATAACGAGGTGGTTGCCGTCGAACGTTTCAACTCCAACAGCGACAACAACAACAACAACAACAACAACAACAACAACAAAACCCTTAGCCCGGTCTACAACCAGGCCAACAACAGACAGAATTCGATTGACGCAAACTCGGTTGACCGATCAATAAATAGTGCATGAATTAGGCGACTGAATTCAATCCGGCCGTGAGTGTCATTGCGGCGTCATATAGCTCGTCGCTCATTGCTTCGCCAAGAGAACGAGAGAGATGCCGGGGATTATGTGCGCCATACGACATGCGTGCATGTACATTTTGTACCTCTTCGATGTATCTAAATAAATGTGAATACACACAAACACACACATATATATATATATATATATATATATATATATATATATATATATATATATATACATATATAACGGGGCCGCCGGCTATATTCGGTGTATGTGACCCCCGCTGGGCTGCGAAGCAGACATCCGACGGGCGGTGATTGTCTTCTTCACCATCATCACCCCTGTTTCCCACATTCAACTCAGCTCGTATGAGAGTCGACGGGATGAGCCAATCCATGATAACACTCATAGCAAAACTGACGGTGACGACAACATCAGCGGCATCAAGACAGAATAGTTCTCTCCTTATATATATATATATATATATATATATATATATATATATATTACCTTTTCATTATGAGTATCTCTTTAGAATTGTTATGTTGCTGTATATGCCATTAATAAAAATATTATTTTGATTACTGCTATTCTTATTATCATTGCTGTTGCTTCTACTTGACGCTTTTAAAACAACCCACCGAAAGCTAGTTCAACATAACGACACTTGCATACACCCTCACACAAAAACACAAACACAGATACAGCCATATGGTTTTGTCCTTTGGCTTAGCTGTGTATAACGAGATGTCTAGGTGTACGAACAGATAGACTAGGTAGAACAACTGGGGCGAGTTGCTGTGGTGTATAACAGCAAGGCTCTCTGGCGTAAAAACCTACTATAACAAAGATAGCTGCGTCGTCCTCACAGGAAACGCCAAAATCGATTAACGTCGCTGCAGTATATTTTAGGCCTTCAGAAGCAATGGACACACTGCTGAAGATATTAACACTATGTCTCGATATGGTGGACTTATAAAAAGTGACTGTACCATGAGGTGACCTCAACTGTTGGCTTGACAAGTCAGTATGTTTAAAAACGGTGTCACTAATTAACGCTCAACTGGCGTCTTACAGTTTGTGGGGGTATATCCACAGCACGCACAGAAGACTCGATCTTCGTCGCGTCTTAGGGACAATCGATGCATTTGCTACGTATGCTAACCCGAATGCTAATGTCAGGCATAAATGGGTACAACGGGCTACTCTGATCATTGGCGCGAGGTGGCACCTGTCCGTTGCAGTGGAAATATCAAGTCAGCCGTAATCATCTACATATATCGGGCGACCCCGTATATATATAATCTTAGTGTCAGCCGTCTGAACTTTATTTCTCGAAGTATACTCTCAGTGGCAGCTGGGATCAGCGTGTAATCCTATTCATCCAGAACTTACAACCTCAACCAGAATTTGCTCCGTCACTACTACTACTATTACTATGTAGTTATTTAGGAAACGTTTCCTCCTAAATAACTGCATAGTAAGTAGCAGAGAGTTTGTTAGAGTCGCATATACTGGCAGATAGTGTCATTTTTGTTAATGATCGGGCTTATTCTCCAGCATATAGCAATACTCGGATGGCGTACGGTTATTATTTGCAACCTCCAGTGAGGATTGCATGTAAGAGTGATTTAAAAAGCTTCGATCTACAATTGGGGATGAAGCCTTGCGATGTGTGTATTGACGGTGCAGAAAATTGGAACTGAAAATTTTAATTTGCACATCCAAAGCTACGTCGTAAGGCCGTCCAGAAATAGTAACGGGTGAAGAGAATGTGGCTCGTGTGAAGTCTACGATGAATGACAACTTAATCATGATAGATGCATCGTTAGGGAAGACTTTGACTTCGATGCCAATTCCCTCCATAAGGTTTTGCCTGACGACACCAAGAAATGCTCTGCCTGACTACCTACCTCACTAAACATCTGCTCTGTGGGTATCTCGTTATAGGTCACAAGACAAATCAGATGTAAAAAGAGGCGGGGTATATCTTGCTCGAGATTTTTGCAAACAATTGATAGAAGCCGGCCTCCTTTGTCTCTAGATTTTGCACAGGTACATGTTTTATAGAGAAGTACATTTATAGCACATTTGTATGACTCTCTACTAAGTCTATAAGCTCGCAGCGGTCAGGCGATGGTCACACTGCAAAATGCCTACTAAAGTTTGTCTGCGCACACAATGAACTCTAAACACGCATATTGGTCGATGGTTCCTCCATCCTGACAATGCGCCCAGCCTGAAAACGCTGGCACTTTTCTTGCCGCATCTAAAGTACCGCTGATGCAACTTCGTCCTCCCTCCGAAAAAAAAAATAGAATAAGACGTTTCAATTCACGCCAATGTCTCGCGCCATCTAGATGGAGCAAGAAAACTGGAAAAATTGGATTTTGACGTGGGATTCGATACATGGATTCACCGCTTTAACAACTATATAGAAACATGTAGAAATCTAGCTCAAAAGTATGTTTTCAAAATATAAAACGAAATTATATCTAAATTAAGTAATGAGAAACTCAGAAAAATGTTGGGCCCCACGTACTACTACTACTGCTCCTACCACCCGAGCTGCTATAGTTACTCGAGCCGTTCGCCGCTAAGGAAAATTAGTACCTCGTCTGAGGGACGAGAGTTCTTCTGAGGAGAGGGCGTCGGAACGAGAGAAGATGAGCGGCTAGGTGAGTAAGTGGCTGAAAAAGTGTAGGATGGAGAGATTTTGGTCGGGTGGGTCGTCCTATGTGAAGCGCCCGAATGTACGCATAGGCGGATTGGGGAAGCTACGATGACGACGGGCACCGGCAACGACTGTGCTGTTGATGATGAGCTATGATCATTCTGCCAAAGGTGGGCTAGGACGAGGCCACTAACAGCTTACAGAGAACGCGAGAGAGAGAGAGAGAGTGTGAGTGTCTAAGCAAGCGAACAGACAAAGAGATAGAGAGAAAGACCAGAAACACAGCAACCCCCGTCTTGAGTTGTCAATCGGTCGTCCCAAGGACCATGTGTTTGACGGCCGCTGAAGGCAGCCGCCGAGCTGGGAAGAAAGTCGACACCTCTAGGCTAGGACCGGTGAGGAGGTCCTACGGTCCCGACGAGCGGCGACAGTAACAGCAGTTGAAGTAGCACTGACTGTACCAGCAATCTTGAGTAGGCGAATCGCTGTTGGCCTGTCCGCTGGTCCGCCAAATAGGATAGCCGATCGCCGCTCCAGACGCTGAACAGGATCAGGATTGCAGCGCGCTTGCCTGCCTGCCTGTCTGTCTGTCTACCGCTGTCCTGAGCAGGACACACACCACCATCACTCCGAGTCAGTCACTCACACAGACAATCTACCCAGCCAGGCAGCAATCCAGGCAGCGTGCCGCCTACCGGTGTCCTGAGCAGGACACCACCACCACCATCGTCCTCCTCATCATCCTCCAGTCAGTTAGCTCTACCAAACCGCCCAGCTAGCGCACATGCTGAAGAAGCACAGATGGGCAGAAAAGACACAGGGACCTATTAGTGTATTTTTGTGTCGATACTAGACAGAGAAAAAAAGGAAACAGAAATCGAGAACGAGAAATAAAGAGAACAGAGAGAAGAGAAGAACACATCACCTCAAAATCAGGATCGATGATCGAATGAATGGGCGCGTCAGCGGCCGGCCGTCGGTGCGCGGCCGAGGGTAAATCTGCGTGGGAGACTGCAAATGCGAATAGATCTTTTCCCTCTAGTTTACCCATTTCTCTCTCTCTCTCTCGCACTTTCGAGGGGATGTCGAACTCGATGCCAGACAACCATCGAACCTCATCGTTGTTGTAACAGGGCGCTGTCTTCAGTTCAGGACGACAGCCTCTGAGCGCTGAGGGATATACAGAGGCAGCAAGGAGAGGAGGGCTCACGTGTCGTTAGGTTAGGCACAAATCGACCCAAATCCACAACCCAAGTTGCTAGCAGTCTTCATCGTGTTTAGTGTTTTGCTTATTTGGTGCGTGTGTGTGTTGCTCGCACGACCTGCCTCAACAAAAATCCCATCGTCATTTAAGTGTTGTTGTTGTTGTTAAAGCTGAGATTTTTCGAGATTCTTTAGAGAGACATTTCTCGTGTTACTGCTGCTGTTGGTATTGTTGTTGTTGCTGGTTGCAGGTCTTGTAGTTTCACGTTTATTACTTGGTGTAAAGTATTTCCATTACAATAGTGTATATATATATATATATATATATATAAATGGCGAAAACTACTGAACCGAGCTGCACGTTATGATTTCTCAATTAAAAAATGTCCGCTCGGTTATATATGTATATGTTTGCTCCATGTTATACACACGAATAGCAGGCGAGTCCAATCAATGCATACCATATACTATGTGCAGACAGGTTTGGTAGAGGGTGTTGTTTTGCATGCGCGGCGCTATTGACGTATGCACGAACGATGGTCGGCCGGAGACAATGCTCTTCATGGATCGCCAGGAAGCGTCTGTAAAATATTTATTGATGACAACACAAACTGACAAGTGAGTGGCGACCACATGCATACTGCAGCAGGTTCTGCAGCGCTTTTGGAACATACGCATGACGTGCATTTCTGTGCAATCAGCAAGGGTTTAGTGGTATGGTAGTCGGAGTGTCTGTTTTGCATTAAGCGAGCAAAACAAATTCTATGTATATGAGGTTTGCTATCGTCTAACGACGATTTACTACAATTGGTCCTATGAATAAAAGAATGTAACTTTTGTCTCTTATCTACAACTGACTCAGCATTTTCAAACTTCTTTTTCCTAGAATACTTCTTTAATTACCCTATCATGAACACGAGTGTTCATTATTACTCCGACTACCAGGAGACGTCCTGGGAAGGCGTACGTTGTCTACTCACAGTAACGCCAACTTTCCACTTTCGCGAAGGAATGTTAAGTTTCGGGTGAGGCAGTATTAAAGTGCAGCATTCTTTGATCGTCATTTTTTTGTATCAACAGTTGTAGTATCACTGTATATGTATGCTTGCTGAAGTCTAGCGACCCATTACAGGGTTGCTCCATCGTTGCAAAACGAACTGTACACCCTTCGTCCGGCGTACAAGGGGAATATTTGGCATTCCTTCTTCATCTCCTACGATACGGGAATGCGATCCGAGCAAGATTCGGGGAACATCATTGACGTCCTAGCCAAAGGATGGCTCGCGCAGGCACTGGCCATCACGGCCCGCATGGATCATGTAACGCTGAAGGCGTGAGTACCCCAGGACGACCTCGCGCATCGTCGCCGCGATCATGCTGCTAACGACGATGCCCATGAGTCCATCCGTAGTACGACCCGTAATCGTGGCGCTCTTCTTCTTCCATAACCTCCGGTGTCCAATGTCCCCGCCGAAATCGTCTGTTCTTCGACCAGGTTCTAGTCTACCTACAACCTGGAGCCGGGACGGTGGCGATTTTATTTCTTGCTTCTGCAACGCTACGTATGACATAACGTGCCGATTTCAGTTGCCGAGGTTAAATAGGTCAGGAATGCTTGGGAGCACCACCAACCTTAGCCGTCCCCACCAAGCCGTGCCTAAGTCACGACCCGTAGGTAGAAGTACTAGAATTAGCTGTCGTAGTAGTAGTCGTAGTAGAAGTACTTGTCGTCATTGTCGTCGTCGTAATAGTGGTGTCCGCACAGAGAAGATTCCCTCACCCCTCATGGTGTGACCCCCGACCGGATCTGGATCGCGACTCTCGCGGACGGCTACTGCTTCTATTTGCTGCTGATAGAGCGGGCTACTGCTTACTGGCGGCAGCAGTTTGCCTAGTCTGGGGTAGTCTGGAGAGCTAGAGGGCGACCGGCTACGCCCTGCGCCTACGAACGGAACGGCAAACCTCGATTATCGTGTTTGTACACATACAAGCTATTCCTTCAACGGCTTCAGCTACTACTCTTACTGCCATCGGGACATGGACTAATAATACTTGTACTGCGGCTAGTTCGACCCCGTCCTGATGATGACGATGGCGATGATGAAGGCATGGATGTTACAACACCCCTCTCTTCCGTCCAACGACCATCCAGCAAACTGGGCCCACTGGGCAACTCTAGGCGTAGAGTCTTCACGCTCAGTCATAGAATGATGATGCCAGTCACGGTTGGCCTCGTCGTCGCCAGCCATCGCGTGAAGAATGCGATGACGAGGTAACAGAGGCTCTAATTTTGTTTTACGAAAATCACTCTTGCACACAGACATTCATGTGTATGCACACATATACCGTCGGTCGATCAGGGTTCGATCGCGGGCAACGCGACACGTCCTCTTTGGTAGTGACATTTCATAAGACATCCCGATTTGGATGCCTATTGTAACAGTATTTAAATAAATCAAAAATATTAAGATTTAAACGCTGTATATATATATATATATATATATATATATATATATATATATATATATATATATGTGTGTGTAAGTATTTACGTGATTTTTATCGTTACGCACCTATTTTGGTTAATGTTTTTTATTGTTACAATACTAAGCCAAATCTGTAAACGTTATACAATAGAATGTTACTCCAAGAGGGACGTATAACGTTGCAATCGAACGCTAAGCGACTCCTGATACCGGAATCGCCGACCATCTTCTGTATTTCGTCTCGTCGACAAGTAATGCAACTCATATACGTATATATATATTTATATATATATATATATATATATATATATATATTTATAAATATATATATATATATATGTATATATATATGTATATATATATATTTATATATATATATATATATATATATATATATTTATAATGTTCGTGCACATATGCATTAACCTTCGATACATGCACATGAATGGCTGCCTTTAGCTCGCCTGCGTCGTCCACCACCACGCTGCTCCGCTGTCGCCTTCGTTTTCCGATACCAAAAGACTCCCGATCTGTCGCTCTATTGTATACAGCACGGCGCGCTGGACCAACCTGCTATTCCCATGAGCATATGTTTGCGCTCCCACGTGTACGCGGCGCGTGCTTGTGTTAGTTTGAGTATGCGCGGAGGTCTATCTACATGTATGGTGTATGTCTGTAGGCGTTCTAACATAGCGTCCCACCGCCTCTTCTCGTGATGAACGCTGCTGCTGATTCGTCGTATTCAAGGCAGCGAACGTAGTACACGAGTTCCACAAGCTGTAGCTCAAATCACTTGACAGCTTTTCGAAAAAAAAAAAAAGGTTTATTTTGTTCAATCGGCCGACGTTCAAACAAACCACGAGAGACGCGGCGACACGGGTAGGCGTTGGAGGCAGACGTTAGACTTAGAATCAAGGCGTTTTTCAATTTTTCTTTCTTTTAAAGGCTTTTACTTTTAAAAGCCTCACCATTGAGCGTGCCACCCACATGTAGCTTCATCGGCGAGAGCTCGTGACTCTCTATAGTCGATGCGGATACTCTTGGGAAGTAGAGTTCTTGATTACGAGCGCAAACGATGGAAGTGCTCTTGATTACGAGGGGCAACAAGACTGAGGCAAACGATACGATCAACGCCGCAAGCAAAACACCACGCATAGTGTCTATTCTGGATAGCACAGAGCAGATCTTAGCCAGGCGTCCATGACCGTAGGGTTGATGTTCTCAACACGTGACCAGACTTTCCTGCGATGTCTTTTTGCAGCAGCGATTTTGCGGCAATGACTGCAGGCTAGTCCGCCTTGAAACAAGATGACCAGGACGCTGTCATATTCTTCTTGCAGGTTCTTGCAAGTTCCTGCACCAAGCAGGCGTTGTAGGTTGCTCTGGTACTGTTAAACTGTGTAACTAGAGACTTTATCGAGTTTAGTGCTTGTGGCTGCGTTTCTTAAATGCGTTCCGATGATCGGAATGCGTTGTTTACAACCAACGAAATGAAAATCGACGCCCTCTTAAACCACTATCTGGTCTCCATTCCGTCGCATTTGTAGACTACGATATCTAATAACTCTGCCACACAGACCAACCTTCATCTTGATAAATTTCCAAAGTAGTATTTTCCAAACAGATAATGCATAAGTTAAAACAAAGCTCAACGGTGTGTTCAGTGCGTTTCAGTAAGTATCATCGAACGTTCTAGTGAAGGCTCTACAATTAATTCAATTCGTATTTGTTAAAGGATTGTATCATCTCTAGGCGGCAACTTTAATTAAATTCAAATTGAACTTACCAGTTCTGCTGCTTTGTTTCCTACATCTTTTTTCAGCATCTGTCGGTGGCGGTATTACAATGTATACTGTCGCTACCACTTCTAGCACAGAACAACAATAACAACAACAACAACAACTTCTACTACTGCCATCCCCACTGCTATCTACGCGCCGCAAATATTATCAATTTTTCCCCGTTTTTCCTTCTCATTTGCTCATCGAGCCCACTTCGCTTTGTGTCGCTCTCGCTCACTGTATTTCGTTCTGCGTCTTTTTCTACCTAAAACCAGCGCTCTCATAATGCTGATGATGATGATGAGGCTGGCGGTCGACTTCATCGCTAGCCGTGTCCGAAGCCGTCATCGACGCCATCTTCGTCAACTTCGATCGCTTCGTCGAGAGTCTTCATCGTGGGTAGTTGTAGTAGTAGTAGTAGTAGTTCAGGCTAGCCGGAACAGGCGCGAGACAACTCTCGTTCGCGCGCTCACCACGCCAACGGAGTCATTAGTTCACGAGAGCGCGAGCGGGCTGGACCAATGCGTCAGCCAGTAGGCGGCCGTCAGCCATGGTGTCGGTCCATGTCAGGACGCGTTGGAGCCGAATCGCCACCGCGAGCGCCGACGCCAACAACAGCAGCAGCAGCAGCAGCAGCGAGAACGGCAGACTCGTACAACATGACTACAAGTCTTTTGCTCACTGGGCCGCTCGCGGGCTCCCCGCCTCGAGGATTCCCCGAACCTCTCCTCTATCCTCTATCTGGTAGTAGCAGCGGCAACAGCAGCTCCTCGTGATGCTGCTACTACTACTACTACTACGACAACTGCTACAACTACTTGGCACATGTTGTTGTTGTATAGTGTGCTCAACAGCACGTTGGCTAGAACGCGCCAACAAGTCAATGGACGCCCAAACAACAATATGAGCAACATCATCAACAACAGAAACAACGCCGACGACAACAAAAACAACAATAACAACAACAGCAGCAACAATAGCAGATAAAGCGGAAAAACAGCGAGCCCAGCCGTAATTAGAACGGCCGACTTCACGGAAGAGCAACGCCATGAGCTCAATCAAAGCTTCAATAGACTTCCCAACAGACACACACACATATATACATATATATATATATATATATATATACGAAGACGGTCATCCTTCTAGCTACCCTACCACCATACCCCTGTAGGCACCGTTGGTATAGCTCGCCGCCTGCACATCGACTTGTGCACACGTTCACACACGCTACAACAACAACAACAGCAGCAACAGCGACGACAACAACAACAACAACAGCAACAGCGACGACAACAACAACAACAACAACAGCAACAGCGACGACAACAACGACAATAGCAGAGCCATGCGTCGGCGTAGTCATTCCTGATCAGGTGTGGACATCGCCGGTTCATAGGCGTGAGTCACTCAAGCGGTAGCTGCCGTTGCTGCTGTTGTTGTCGTTGTCGTTGTTGTTGTTGTTGTTGTTGTCGTCGTAGCAGTCTGCAGTAATGAGTAGTAGTAGGAGTAGGAGTTAATGGTATCGATCATAAGATGAAGCAAACTGAAGAAGCATCTCTCGACCAGCCCCCGACCGACAACCTCCCGGAGAAGAAGGCGGACACGATACGACTCGATGCATCGATAGCACGCTTTAGCGGGCGGGCGGGCGGACGAAAGAAACACGGCCAGCGACGACAGCAAAAACAAAGGGTTTCGGGGCCTCCCATTCACGACGGGCACGCACGGACCTTCACGGACGACCACGAGAATGATGGTGCTGATAGTGGTGCTGGAGGTGCTGGAGGTGGGTGGTGGTGACGATGAGAGAGCCCTAGACGGTATCCTGGCGATTCGATGATGGTGATGATGAGGAAAGATCCCTAGGCCGTATCCCGCCAACCAACTCGATGGTGATAATTATGATGCTGATGATGATGACGACGACGACGACACGGCAGTGATGATGATCCAGCAGCAGATAACCTACGATCTGTTGCACCCACGATCTGTTTGTTGTCGGTTGTACGTCTGGGCGTTCGAACATGGGCCAACTAATCGACGCCAAGAAACGCCACGTGTTTACGGCCACGTCTCCGCCTACCGCCAGCTTTGTTCGGCGGGTGGTTTGTTCGTTCGTTTGGCTTTCAGAGGAAACAATGACCAAAAGAGCGAGCGAGCGAACGAACGAACGAAATCCGTCGGGCGTGTTGGACGTACATCATCCATTGTAGCATGGGTATTCGTCGCAAGTACTCGTGTCGTTGTCGTCGTCGTCGTCATCATCGTCTATGTACCTGTTCAGAGGGCCCTAAGTCATTAAAAGTTGAGGGCGGAGGCAATCTCATTCAGGCTCGAGCAGTTGATATAGCCTAACTGCGTGCGTGCCTGCCAGCAAGTATATATTATCGTAGCTGCAGCTGGTGTCATTCTCTCTATACGTTAAGAAATTCCGCTAAACGATGTGGCGGAGCACCGGTAGCCTTCACGACCGGTAGGAACGAGAGTATATACGAATTCTAATCGACGGGCCGTCAGCCAACGCCAGCATGTCGAACCAGTCCAACCCGGTGACGTGGTGCATTAGTCTGCGCCTCGCCACCGAAGAGGAGACACACAGGTGCGCGGGTTCAAGCTCCACCGTTGCACATTTGTATTTATGGGGGTCCGTCTGTGGAGCAATGCGAACGGAAGTGCCGTGGACGTTAAATCTGGGCTGAGGGCCAGCCCGAAAACTTGACTTACTTACTAGCATGTCGAACCAACGCGATCGCAAATGCCGCTGCAAATAAAGTCGCGTGAGATTTACATTCATTCGTGTGATAATACAGGTATGTTACAACCATTTTCATCGGACTACTTTCATCTTACTTCGCTGCTTGATGTGACAATATATTGAATGTTCTGCTGGTGGCAAATATGGCCAAACACGCATCGTCCTTATATATGTAGTAGAACACGCTCAGTTCACGTAACGCAAGTAACTGGAGGCTGATAAAATGTCGTAGTGATGTGATATATCTTTCTGATGTTTGCGAGACAGTTCAGCCATTACTTACATTACGTAATGCAGTCATTGCTAGATAAGCAGGTAGGTGACGATTAACAGAAACCCCCACACACGAGCACTCGGTCCGTAGGGCCGTTCTCAAGCGCGGGTCAAGCGCCACAATGTAACACCTTCCGAAAAAGAGCCCTTGGATCGCCACAGGCCCAGGACTCCTATAACATAAGCTCATCAATACGTGTTTAGTTAGTGGGTCTCTAGGTAAGGAACCATGTCGAGCCCGGTGGACGTGGTGCATATGCGTGCGCCTCGCAACCGGAGGAGGCACATAGGTGCACGGGTTCAAGCCTCACCGTGCACATTTGAATTTATGGGGTCCGTCTTACGAATATGTAATGCGAAGGCAAATACGTGGACGTTAAATGCTGGATTGAGGGTCAGTCCGAACAAGTTTTTTGGAGGGGGACCAAGCCGCTTTTACACGAGCTTAAATACACATGCCATGCTTCCTGCTCCTGAATAAGCTCCCTTACGTATAATAGTAACTTACATATAGCCTGTTGTCCTTCTTCTCATTGTCATAGCACCGTCTCGACAAGATTGTTTGTCGTCAGCCTTTTTTGACTTCTGTACATAGCTACTATTTTTAGCTTACTCCCAAAGCGCTCACTGTTTCACTCTATCCACCGTATCAGGCCGCATTAAGCACTCCGTCAATACGCTGAGCAGCTGTGTGAGGTAGCAGCTGGTCTTTCCATGAGGGGTTTTACCATCATTGGAAGTCAGCCTTTTCGACTACTCTGACTTGCACAGGGTATTATTGACGTAGCTACTGCTCGGGAAGCCCGACTTCGTATAGCTAGTAACCTTTGAGCATTTCTAGGCAAACGTCCTGCCCCTCCTCTGCGTTTTTCAGAGCGCCAGACTGTTCCCCACTAAGCATTTGCGTGAAGTATATAGCATGAATTTAGTTTTATTCTGTCAAGGGAATGCGACGGCAGTTTTCTCCCACTCCTTCGATCGTCGGCAGATTCTTGGTAAAGTTAGTGACAGCCGGGGCTGCTTGTCCTACCACACGCGTTAGATAAGCCGAAACGGCGCTCGTTCTAATCTAAAACCAACACAGGGGCGCACCATCATATGCTTTACCCGTTAATTAGTGATCAAAAAGCTTCTGTTGTTCCTTTACGTTGTCGTGAGATTTTTCTGTCGTCTATTTTGCTTGTTCTGATATATTTGTATGTTCAGGTATTCTTTGTATTTTGCTGCGCTCTGCTTTTGCAGCCTCGATCAGCTGTTTTACGTCCGACAAAATTGACCTGCTCTATCGACCAGCAGTCCACATCGGTGGTTTATCGGGGTCCGGAGTCCTTTCGCTTTTGCGTCAGTTGAATCAGTCACTTCGAACATTTACCTAACCATACTGAGCAGGCAGTGTATCTGTCATGTGTACGGTAGGGCCGCTTCTTGGCAAAATATTTCATTACTTTAGGGGAGACAGCATTTGGCTGAGCGCATTGCCATGCTAATCATAGACACTTTAATTACTTTATTTTTTTATTACATTTACATTCAGGGCCATTTTTTCCGTGATTTTTAGGACATTTCAGGAAGAGTACACTAATGGCCCGATGCGTTCGCTTCTCTGATAGCCTTCGATGGTGTGTGGCTTTAGTCTCCTCACCACAATGCGGCCGTCGGTTCCCCAGGGCATGCTTACACATCTTTGTACAGTCGCCCTCATGACTGTTCCTTCTTCCTTCTTATTAGCCACCAAAGGTCACGTCTAGCTCCTTTATGGAAGTACCGGTCAGCGTTTTGCAACTACGTATTGCTCTACGGGTTGCCACGCAATCTCCGTAGTATAGCGGTACCAAGGGGCTTTTATTTGGCACTCTCCGCTTTGTTACAAGCCTGCAACCGGATAGGAATCTCCTCGTTTGAGCCCTTCTTTGGCAGCACCTGTGGTGGTTTGTGCCTGGGGGGGGGTAGCTTTTGCCTTAACGATTGCTACCAACTTAGTCACCTACTCTCTAGATTTTTCGGCTGTTGCCTTGGAGTCTGCGTTCTTAAAGGCAATGTATCTAGGGTAGATAATGGTTTTATGTTTACGAAACTCAAAAACAGTTGCCTCGAGAACATAGCTACTCTTGTCGTAGTTAGGGGCAACACGGACGGAAGGAAATCATTCCGGCCAGATTTTTGTGGCTATCACTTCTGACGCAAGTGTTCCATTGATAAATGACAATTACTCCTCTCGCGTCTGATTGCGCTAGCTATTCATAACTGACATATTGTGTTTATGATCAAACAAAAAACAAACGAGAAGCACAGATGTCTCCATCAGAGAAATGGTGCATTGACTAGAACTTGAGCACAACTACCCCAGTGTTTCACAAGTCTAAAGAATCCTCGTTCCCAGAATGACTGCGGCTGTGACAGAAGCCAGTCCTCTTCTGTGTCCTTCAGTTCGTCGTCTGAGTTAAAGCATCTACCTTTGAGAAGTTTTTTTAGCAGACCAAACTGATGGAAGTCGCGGGACGACATGTCCAGGCTGTAGGGCGGATGCTCAAGGTGCTCTCACTTCAACTTGGTGAGTACCCGTGAGTGACCCGTGATTACCGGGTTTGTCTGACTTGATCTCAGGTCATCATATAAGCACTCCCGGTCTTCACGGCAACAGGCACTTCACTTTCTCACTGACCTGTCGGACACAGAGTCTCTTCCGTATCCGGCGATGAATATCGGCCGGTTGAACACATTTCGCAGTCAGAAACCTGATAACATCTCGCTGCTCTCTCCTCGAATTTTGAAATAGGTTGTTCAATGTTCAAGTCTGCGATATATATATGTCTATATGTATGTATGTATATATATATATATATATATATATATATATATATAGATATATATATAGATATATATGTCACAATTGCTGAAACTGTTAATTATGCAAATTTTAAGCTCAATATAGAATTATTTAATTTAAATGAATTTGCCGTTTGGAGAAGGCAGTTAAATAAAAAAAATAAAAACATATACACATATACATATTTTAAATATTAAATTAAATTTATGCTTGATCCCAATTTTAATTATTTAAAAAAATGATAAATTACAACACAATTAAAAAGATATATATATATATATATATATAAAATGTTGCATTTAAAAATAATGTTAGTTAATCTATTAATAATGCAGTTAGATTACCATTAAAATGTGTTACTCAATTAAATATGAAATTATCATTAAAACAGTTATTCAATTTATATAACAACTAAACTAACAATTAAGTTATGCGTGCACTCGACATGTATTGAATTCATTATACGCTTGACACGTATACCTAAATACGCATGTCATCCTTTTATGTCACGGACAGCATAAGCTGACATGTTGAGCTATCTAGGGTTCCTCTACAGTTTCTGCACCTTGTGGCCGCAGCATGATCGCTCTAACTCTTCTTGGCATGGTTCATCGTAAGTCTATCCTCAATGAGCAATCGCTCAAAGAAAATTCGATCAACAGCAACGGTGATCAAACCGACAAAATGGAGAGATGTTGTTGCGTGTGTATTTACACAGTTTACTTCGGGCACAGCAGTGCGATAGATTCGACGACGTATACGTTCTTTTTATGTCGAGTGCACGCAGCGATTTTAGCTGCCATCATCAGCATCATTAGGACAATCATTATCATGATCATCATTTGATCGACTATCCGGGTACTGCTGCGGGTGGCCGTGATGGTAGTAGCGCAAATAAATAATTGTCGTAGTTATAATAACAATCAGAATAACAACAACAAAAGCGGCAGCAGCAAAAACAGGAACATTTCTAACGATACTAAATGTCTCCGGTACGTAGAGAGGCAGAGGGACAACAATACACAAGTGGTAACACATCGCAGCCAACACAACAACAACAATTCCAACAACAACAACAACAACAACAACAGAGGCAAGCGCTGACACAACAATAGTGTTGCTGAAACAGCGACAGCAACACGCGGTGCGAGAATACCTCCCACATCGTGCTCCTCACCGTTGTTGTTGTCGTTGTCGTTGTTGTTGTTGTTCTTGTTGTTGTTGGTGTTGCTATTGTTCGTATTGTTGTTGTTGTTGTTGTTGTTGCTGTTGTTGTTGTTGTTGTTGTTGTTGTTGCTGTTGCTGTTGCTGTTGTTGTTCGTATTGTTGCTGTTGTTGTTGTTGTCGTCGTCGTTGTTGCCGTTTTTGTTAGTGTTGTTGTTATTTCGTCGTCGAAGATGAGAAAAAACCAGAGAAGCTGGCCTGTGAGTGCCAGCCTTCATTGGGTGGCGTCGCTGCTCCGCTTCTAGTAGTCTCTGCTCGGCCCTGCTTTGCTCCTTCCGTACCACACAAAGCACTACACCAAACAGCAGGCCAAATTACCAGCAGAAGCGGCGGCAGTAGCAGCAGCAGCAACAACAACAACAGATACGTGAGGGGGGTGATGCACGCTGATGCACTAATAGTGCTGCCGGTATTAGAAATGTATAGCGGTAATAGTAATAATAACAACAATAATCCCCATAGCAAGCGGCGTACATCTTCGTACATCTGGGCGTGTGTGTGTGTGTGTATGAATGTGCGAGGTGTCTGTACGCACGTGGGTTGACGGCTACAGCAATTGCGCCGTGCTGCGCCATATGTGTAGACCGGCTTCTACCGTCGTTATCTACAAAAATACCACTATCAGAAAGGATAAGAGCATGCCGGTAAGAACACCAAGAGTGAACTTATGATACTCTTAAGTTATCTCTTCTGCAGAAATAGAGAAAGAGAGGGGACAGTTGTTGTTGCTGCTGCTGTTGTTGTTGTTGTTGTTGTTTTTTAGTGGTATTGCTCACATGATTGTCTACAGTATCTGGTTGGATAACCATCAACAAGAAGAACGCCAGTAGTGAAAACATGGGTGGTGGAAGTTTGTCGCTGTGCGAGGTGAGAGACGTCAAACAGCGATTTGAACTGGTGGCACAATACGATGCACGGATAGTCGTAATAATAAAAATATGAAATAAAAATTATAACAACATCAATGACCATACTTTCAACAATAACATAAAAACATCAGCAAGCCTAAAAACACCAGTAGTACCACACACACCAATGAAAAGTAACAACAACAACAACAACAACGGCACCAGTGGCAGACCATAATCTTCTTCTCGCTAGTTCTGCTTAGTGATGCGCGGTTTCGTGCCGCGATGCAGAGGCAGAGGTTTTATTTTATAATTGCCGTTGGCGTCGTCCAGCTACTGCTTTTGTTGTTGTTGTTGTTGTTATTACTATTATTATACTAACAACAACAAGAGCAGCAGCAACAACAATGACAACAATTACTACGGGAGCGATGATCGTGTCGACGCCCGAATCTAATTGCAGGTGGCCAGACTTGTTGTCTACCAGCCAGAGTGTGAGACGGAAAGTTAGACAAACGTCGTATCTCAGCCCTCGAGTGTCCGACACAAGCCGTGATCCCCTGCCTTCGCCAAACGTCCACAGTGGGGTCCGCCCCCACGGCAAGACACCAGAATAAACGCACCGAACCATTGTTGATGAGTTGAACGGACCATAGCCGACAATGACATGACAAACTCGACACCAAAGCATGAGGTTATGGATCGTAATTGCTAGAGGTAGAGAGAAAGACGCAGGCAAAGCTGGAAAGGGTGATACAAATGGCTAGTGTCTGTAGTGCAATAGCTGCAAGGCGACCAGACTAATATGAGCAGGTTCCCCATAGCATAAAATAGCAAGAGCACTGAGCGAATGAGAAGAGGAGGAGATTGGGAGAACGAGAAAAACACCGATAGATCTCTGGAAACGTAACACGGCAGCTGCAGTTTTAGACGAGAGACTGCACGAAGCCAATCGTTCGATTCTGAGGCACTTTCTAGAAATGACCAGAAGAGATGGAATGTAAAAAGCGGCGGTGCAGAAGAAGATCCAGAAACAAATCATGGCGATGACCCGTGTCCCGCTATATGACGCAGTAATTACCGACTAAATGCACACATAACATGTAAATGCGTGTACAGACGCATAGAAACGCTGACTCATGGGTGCATGGAAACCTATAAACGAACTGAACCACACACACACACATATAAAGGTAGAAACAAAGTTCTCCGAATCGTTCTAGTAATTCGCGGTCGTTATTTCGCTGCCGTTGTTGTTGTTGCTATTGCAGTTAGTGTTAATATACGTATTATCTTGTTTTGTTGTTGTTGTTGTTGTTGTTGTTGTTGTTGTTGTTGTTGTTGTTGTTGTCGTTGGCGTTTTTATTGTAATTGGCATTATTGTTGTTGTTGTCGTCGTCGTGGTTGTTGTCATCATCCTGTTTCCTTTTTCCTACCTCAGTCGTCGCCATCATCATCACCAGCATCATCAACGCCAGCACAATGGTGGTCACCATTGACAGCATGGTTTTCTTCATCATGTTCTGCGAAATCATATCAATCATTGCCGCTTGTAAAGGCTCTACTACAACTACGTTCGTTCGCCCGTTCTCTCCATCCAGCTCTGTTCATCCACCCGAACACCGTCGTCGTATGCGGCAGTGCTTGGGACACGCGGCCTTCCGCAGACAGCGCCAGCGTAGTAAAACAAAGTGTTCGCGTAACTGCGCCTTCTGCGCCGGCGGATGTCTGCGTCATGTCAGCTCGCTGTTCCCCACAGACTGTGAAGAGAACTATGACTGTGACAACAACGACAACAATAACAACAGCATCAGCATCATAAACAACTATCTCAACAACGACAGCAGCAGCAGCAGCAACAAAGCTATGGTGTTGATGGTGATACTGCTAGTTGCTGTTGTCTATGACGATGTTGATAGGCATGAGGATGCTGTTGATGATGTTGATGGTAATAGTGGTAATAAGAATAAGACCGGCGGTGGTGGTAGTGGTGGTGGTGGTGGTGGTGGTGCGGCGGCGGCGGCGGGAATGACGAAGACACCAAGTGCAACAATATCGACAATAACAGCAACAACAACAACATTGACAATAACAGCAACAACAACAACATTGACAATAACAGCAACAACAACAACGACATCAACAACAATAACAATAACAACAACAACAGCAATAACAGCAACAACAACAACAACAACAACAACGACATCAAAAACAACGACAACATCGACAACAACAACGACAACGACAACAACAACAGCAACAACGACAACAACAACAACAGTAACAACAACGACAACAACAACATCGACAACAGCAGCCACTGCGTGATGATGAGACTCATGCCGATGACATGCACGCATGCCAATCCGTCGGCCGTCGACATCGCTCTGCTTCTTGGACAAACTGCTACGAGCTATGAGACTGACCGTACCAGCTCCGGATCTGCGCTTCACGCACTTCGCTAGAGACAATTGGCCCCGGAGCCGAGCGAACTGGTTGTTCCCGCTGCTGACGCGTCCATAGTTGCGGCGCAAAGATGTCGTTACACTGATTGGTCATTGTGGCGCGTTTAACGTAACGTCTTCGACATTTCTCCCCCTCCCCCCTCCCCCCCACACCCCCGCCCCTAGCCAGTTCTTCCCCTTTGTCTTCTTCATCTTCATGTTGATAGGTTTGTGATGCGTTGTCCTCGATGATGGCTTGCCATACATGCAGTGCCTTTCCAGGTACTCGGACAAATTGACTTCCACGTGTTATTGCGTGGTGCTGTCTGATATTATCGTCGACATAAATATATATATATATATATATATATATATATATATATATATATAATGTATCAATCATCTACTAGAGTATCTATCAGATGCATAGAACGTTGAACAGTGAAGAGGAGTCTTCATATCCACTTGTACAATCGTTCATCCGTTTCTACTACTCATATGTAAGACATCATTGGTATACCGTGATGATACGGTGGCTAGATGTTATGGTGATAGCTGTTGCAGAAAACGTTTGCCTCAATGAACGCTCATCACTACTCTCCTATATTTCTCTTTCAAGCTTCGTTAGAATAGATATGTGTATTACGGGGCTCCGCCTCGAAGCCTGGTTCAATGCCGGCATGCATACGTCTTTCTCTGACCGCACCTACTCTGTAAGCCGTGCGAGTCCTTTTAGAAGTGCAGACTATTGAGAACTAGTTCTATCTTAATCAACAGTTTTTTCCTTGCCGGTAGGTTAAAAGTATTACCCGTTTGGTCTTTTTCCGTCTACCAAGACTACATAAGACGGTTATCGCTTAGTAGGTAGTAGCCTGCTTGCCGGAAACCATTAGCAATCATTTAGTATCGAAAGAACCCCGTTAAGTGTCTGCTGCAAAAAGAAGTGATGGCGTTTTGACGGCGGGTGGAGGAAAAGCCTTTAGGGTCCGTGGTGGGGGCGCTGGAAATACGCGCACACCACAGTCGTCGGCTGTGGTCACCAAAAGTCCCGTTCCTAACGGGGCTATTCGCCTAGCCAACTAGCTAAAGCCACCAACTATAGGTAGATGATTCCGTATTTTACTTTTAGCCAACAGGCTCAACGAATAAATGAGCCATACTAAACCATTATGCCTACACGTATATATTGGGTATTTGCTTACCTACAATACTGTCTTTAAAGCCATACGTAGGCTTTTAAAAAAAGGCCAGTTTTTTTTTCACTATAAGAGCTGCGCGCAGACGATAAATAACCACTGACGCTAAGAGATTGTACAATACATGCTGTAACATTCCTACAGCCGGTCGGAAGTCGTAGTAATCGGCTCTAGCAGTGAAAACTTGTCATCGTTGTTCCCGTTAAAACATCGGGCATAAAGCTTGACGATGTTTCTACTCTCGCAAATAAATACCTCACAATTGTGGCTATTCAGCATCAGACATATTTTGTGGCAAAACACCGGTGTACTCGTCTGATATCGATATCAGCCAATATTGCGGCCGGTGTACCAGCTAGTGCCATATTGTCTGAATAACTTACAAAACTTTACTTTAACATTACTTAAAAAAGTCTGAAAGCGTTCAGGATGTTCTTGTTGGGTGCCGACTTGTCCAATAGATGCATAAATGGCAAGAGAGGTGTGTAAGCGAGGTATACGTACTTGGATCATCCAAAAAAACATTTTATAATAAATAGCTAGTTTTGACAAACTATAATGATAATAAGGTAATCCTATAAACTTGCAAATTAGACCTCTGCGGAGCCGGCGTTGCACGCGTTCCAAACTCAACCAAAATTTCAAGCCTATGCCAGGCTGACGAGTGAATGTAATATTTAAGAAAGGCAAGTGCTACTTTGCTTAGTAATTTTGTTTGTAAAATAGTAACCTTAATAAAATTAAGTAAAATATAATATAAGAAAATAATAATGAGGTTATATTAGGCCCAAGTATGTTAGCACCAAAGACCGTACGTACGCATACATATCTAACTATGTGGCAAAATGACGCTAGAGGACAATACAGAATAGTCCAGTCTTTTTCTAGAGTTTACTGAATGCCAAGCAGGTCTCACGATGTTCCGTGATGTAGTAGATACAGATAGTGAGAGATAAATAAATAAGATAAGTAGTGGTAAAATGCATGTCAAAACGATGAAAAAATTATACTGCTGCATGGACCGCAGGGTGTGGAGTGACTGCTCAGAACCTGGTGTGCCAAGTTACCTCCGCTCGGCTTAGGGTTGCCATACGTGCAGGGCAGCGCCCAATCTCTCTCACCTGGTATGGCCGGACTCTCCTGGGTCTCGGCAGCACCGCTCTCGGCGGCGACTTCTTTCTCGACCTCATATCCTCGGCCACATTGCCGTGCACAGCAGGCGCATGATAATGTAACTAGCAGCCGACTTTTTCGTTTGACTTCCGTTCGAAGTCAGCATGGTTAGCGACAAAAAGCCGACGCACCCAAAGAGATGTACACAGATCAATCACCACGATACATATATATATATATATATATATATATACTCGTATATAGCATGCGATTGTCGTATATATATATATATATATATATATATATATATAATAGTATGCGATTGTCGTTTAGACGTATAACCTGCATATGGCGTGTGAGGTAAAACGTAGTAACAAGACGGCTGTGATGTTGTTTTGTAATGCACCTTCAGGCTTTCTGTTTAGCAGTTCATTCACCTTCTGCTTCTGTTTAGGGTCTCATTTTGGTCAACCGTGATCCTTCTTTAGGGTCCTGCTCTCCCTTTCCTTCTCTATCTCTATCTCTTGCTTTCTCTGTCTTGGCTGAACCTTCTGGTGACGTTATGATTTCCCTGACTCCCGGGCGCCGCTGTGCGTCATCAAGCGAGAGACTGCTTGCGACCACCGCTGCTGCCCTCGGACAACTTCGAACTCTCTCTTTCTCTCTATCTATGTCGTTTGTGTTCAAGTATTATATGTCTCGTATGCATGCTACGATCGTATCGTTCGTCGTCATCGTCGATATGCTTGGGCGATCTTCACAGTCAAGTCAAGACGAAGTTGTTCTAATGCAAATGTCTCTAGTCTCTGGCTTCTTGCATACGCCGCCATCGCTATCGTCGTCGTCGTAGTCGGGCGTCATTGTTATTCTTATCGTTTGGTGTTGTTGCCGTAGACTGTTGTTGCTATTGTCGTCGTTGTTGTAGTTGTCATTCTTGTTGTTGGCTTGGGTGTTGTTGTTAGCTTGGGTGTTGTCGTTGTTGTTGTTGAGCGCTTGCGTGTGCTTGCTTCTTGCGATGGTTGCGGCGATAGAGGATGCTGATGTTGATTGTTGACGATGATGATGATGACATCATCATCATCATCATCGAACGAAGCTCGATGATGACGTGTGCTCTAGTTGGCTTTCTGGCTGCCGCCTGGTAGCTGTTAGTACGACGACGAGTCTAACTACTGGGTTACGACCTCGGCTACATGTTGTTCGTGTATTGTACGATGTGACTAGTGGTGTGGTACATCGCGGCGGGTCCTGTCCGTCTGCTCGCCCGGCCAAGCAAGGCGAGAGAACGAGGCAATCCTCGATAACCTAACGACTGCCTCTGTACAGGTATGTACGCTCGATGTACCATAGATGTCGTGCTTGTTCTCGACCTTGTTGTTGTTGTCCGTGTCGCCGCCACCGCCGCCGTCGTTGCCGTCATAGCTGGCGCGTTAGGATTCAGCACGAGGGGAGAAATAGAAGCTTGCTGCTGGCTAAATTGAAACATCACAACGGGCCGGTCATCGCCATCGAACCAGTGGGACATATGTTCTAGCCCCCCCCCCCCCCCCTCTATCCTGTCCGATCAGAAAATTTAGAGCACATAACGATCTGGATTCTATGACCCAACAACAACAACAACAACAACAAAAACACCAACAACAACCCACAATGTATGTATGCATGGATGTGCTCACCGTACCCCCCACAGTTTTCCTCTCTCTCTTTCTGTGTATGTCTCTCTCAACAGGACAGAGGATTCTAGACAACAATCCCGCCCGACAGACCAGCGCGATTCGTGAGAGAAGACCAGAAACTTTCTGGTCCATCGTAGTATCGTGGATTCGCCTCCTCGAAAGTACATCGAGGATGTTGTTGTTGCAGCACGGTAGCGAGACGCAGTGGCGCAATGTGATCATCAGGTTTCATAAGAGCTGACTTTAAGGCGCACGTTCAATGAGGGCCGGGGGTTGGGTTGGGGAGGAGGAGGCAGCAGCTCTTCATGGCACCGCACCGCACCCCCGAAACGATCCTGAACTAACTAGCGGGCTAGCGGGCTGGCTGGCTGGCCACCTATCGAAGGGAAGGCCGCACAGCGATGTCGGTCGCCCGAGTCGTCGATTTGTCCTTCGTGAGGTGCAGATCAGGTCAGTCGCTATGTGTCTTCATCAGGACAACCCAGACCGCCGCCAACACAGACAGCGATCGAAATGGACGCCAATGTGGCGAGGCGGGCTGAGATGGGGACAACAATAAAAACAACAACAACGACAACAACAACAACCATAAAAACAACAGCGGCAGCAGCAAGAACAACAATAACATCGACGGCAGGCTGAGTGTTTACGGCGCGACTTCAGATCGACAAGCGGGTGGGTGCACATTGCGTTCATTCTTTAGATGCAATCGTCTGGAAGAGGAACACGTCAAGCAGAAGAAGAAGAAGAATAAGAAAAACAAGAAAAACACGAAGAGACACACGAAAAAAGGACAGAAGAGGGTGGTTTTCCAATGCGAAACCAATTTGACCAGATATGGTACAACTGAGAAGATTGCTCAAATGTACGTGCATATATATATATATATATATATATATATATATATATATATACATATATATACACACACTCAAACATGTTGTATATATGCTAAGCTGATATGCGCGTTTTGTCTCGCCTGCTATCACCAACCAGCAAGAGGGGGCTGGGGGAGGCAAACGCGAAGGGAGAGGCCTGCCTACGAAGCTGTCACCGAAGAGAAGAATCTGTCGGCCGGCCAGTCAGTCCGACAAACAGCAAGTGTTGTTTAGCGGCGGTGCGCATCATTTACCGTGGAAAATCAAAATTATAGCCTCGGGCGGTGGTTCGGCACGAATACAACCATCACCACAACCACCGCTACCACCGTAGACAGACGGCCAGCCATCCAACCATCGTCGCATCGGTGGCCCGGCCAGTACGACGATGGATGAACGATCTTTCAGTTCGCAACGCAGAACAACAACAGCAATACACGACGTGCACTTCTACGGCTACGACTACTACTACTACTACTACTATGAGTACTACGATTCCTACGACATCCCCCGTCAGCGCTACATATCGTTGCGTCGGCTACCAATGAAGTGGACATGTTCACGCTAGATTATAAATATATATATATATAAGTTACAGCCGAATGAAATGCTGTTAGCTGACCGGCAACGCCGCCGCGGTGATGAAGTGGCAAGAGGGGTGGGGACAGGTGAAAGACCAAGCCATTGTTATTGTTGTTGTTGATGTTGTTCTTGCTACTGTTGTTGTTGTTGTTTTTGTTTGTTGTTGCTGTTTTTTTCTGTTTGTTGTTGTCGTTGTTGTTATTGTTGTTGTGTTTGCTGTTGTTATTGCTACAGCTGTCGTTGTCGTCGATGTGTCGCCATTATTGTGCTGCAACAACAGCTGTAGTTGTAGTTGCTTTTGTTGCTGTTGTAGTTGTTGTTGTTATTGTCGATAATACTGTTCCTAGTTATCGTTGACACAGCTTCTGCTAGTGGCGTCGTCGTCAGCAGCCGCAGCAGCAGCACCGTCTCCAATGGCGTTGTCCGTCGAATTCGAGTGTTCAACGACGAGCTCTTCAGTTGTTGTACAGAGAGAAAGCTAGGCCCTTATGGTTGGCGGCGACGCTGACTCGACCTGCTGCTGCCGCCGCCGCCGGCTAGTGGCTGTCTTGTTGTGTAGTGGCTCTTGAGATGCCACACTCTTTTGCCGACCGACTTGTTGACCACCATCGACCAGCATCGGGGACAGCCGTAACGTCGAATCGGGACGGTGGGCCGCATAGGCTGGCACTCTGTGTGTAGAATCATTAAACACGCATAGAACAGCCAGAGCCTGCTGCTCGTCAACAATAAACGCACGCATGTACACACCACACACACATGCACACGCTGCAACAGCTGTTGCAACAAGATGCACTGCGACGACGAGATCGGACCGTTTATTGGAGTGATTTGTTAATAGACATGCATCGTGCAACGCGCTGCATTTCTTCCCATGCATACTCTTCTCGTCTTCTTCTGCTTCTGCTTCTGCTCTCCTTCTGGTTGTTGTGGTCGTTGTAATTGCTGTTATGTTTGTTGTTGTTGCTGCGCTGACGACCTGGTTATTCCTTGTTTTTTTTTCGTTTAAACAAATTGCACTGTGGTTTCGCACAAACACGTTGATATGCCGAATAGCGTGGTACAATAATCAGCTTCCGTTGAAGTAACATATATATATATATACTTCATCCAACGGAAGCTCTCAAGCTTGCGCTGGATTTTAGCGGTACTTAGACTGCACAGCACCACTACGGAGCGCCACCAGAAAACCTGCACGATCGCTTTCAAGCTTGCAGCAGCAGAACTTGCCGTCATGACGAGAGATATAGAGCACACGTGCGTAGTG